>JALIZF010001525.1:0-389513 GCA_029948255.1 Telmatactis stephensoni
GGTTGAGTGTATTGGAGATGACATTGCTTGGATGTGGTTTGATGAGACTGGCCAACTTCGTGCCATCAATCCAGAGAGTGGATTCTTTGGAGTAGCACCGGGAACCTCAATGGCGACTAATCCTCATGCCATGGAGACCTTCCAGAAGGACACTGTCTTCACCAATGTTGCAGAGACTAGTGATGGAGACTTCTGGTGGGAAGGTAAGGTTTTTTGTACTTATGGAGCAGAGACTTGTAGATCAAATACCAGGATATGGAAGTATCATGACTTAATGATCTATTTCAACAGCGAATAATAATTTAACTCACTGAATGATTGATTGATTGATGGATGGATGGATGGATTGATGATGATGATTATGATCATTGATGATTATGATGATTTTGGTAACTGTTGGAAAATTTTCGTCTAGCCCTCTACCATGAAACCTACAGTACATTACCTAGCTTACCATACTACCAACTTGATTGATTTGCTTATGATGATGATTGCAGTGGCTGTAAAATGCTTCATTGCTTCAAGCAGAGTGTTGAATGTACAAATTAATGTTGCTATATACTTATTAAAACAGTCTTGTGTGTAAGTGTACTTAGGGTTGTCATGCTACTCTACCTTGTATTTCTTCTGAAATAATTGTTTCTTTATAATTTCATAGGACTTGATCCCCCAAAAGAAGGTGTAAAGATCAAGACATGGCTCAATGAGGAGAACTGGGATCCAAATTCAGGAAGGAAGGCTGCTCACCCTAACTCTAGGTTCTGTGCTCCCAGCGACCATTGCCCTATCATGGACAAAGACTGGGAGAACCCAGCTGGAGTTCCCATAAGTGCCATCCTCTTTGGTGGTCGTCGTCCTACTGGAGTACCATTGATCTACCAGTCATTCAATTGGCAACATGGTGTGTTTGTAGCCTCATCCTTGTCTTCTGAGACAACAGCTGCTGCAGAATTCAAAGGAAAAAGCATCATGAGAGATCCTTTTGCTATGAGGCCATTCTTTGGTTATAACTTTGGAAAGTATTTGGAACACTGGCTGGGTATGGATAAGTCACCGCACAAGCTGCCTCCTATCTTCCATGTCAACTGGTTCCGTGTGAATGAGAGTGGTGACTTCTTGTGGCCAGGTAATTTGAACTCCACTAGCTTTTGTAGATTTGCTCTTGTTTGTGCCAAAATGTTGCTTTGTGACTCATCAAATTCTAATAGATTTGCTTCAAGTTAGACTTTTTGCACAAAATAATATGTGTGCAAACTTAGGAAGAAGGGCTATTGTATCCTTTATCAATAACAAAAACTTACTTTAACTGCTTCACATTTTACCAATGCAGGTTTTGGAGAAAACAGTCGAGTGTTAGAGTGGGTGTTCAGACGTACTGAAGGAGAAGACATTGCTGATGTCACCGCTGTTGGATACATACCCAAGAAGGAAGATCTCAACATCAGTGGCCTTGGTGAAATTGATATGGATCAACTCTTCTCCATCCCCAAAGACTACTGGTTGGATGAACTTGCACACTTACGTAGCTACTTTGAAGAACAAGTTGGAGAGGACTTACCCCCAGCCATTTGGGATGAGCTGAATGCCCTGGAATCACGTCTTAAAGCCTAAGAGACCAAAAACATCACATTTTCTGTCATAAAGGATATAAATATGGAACAATGTTTTAGTTCTTGTTTGAGTAGAATGCTGTAAAAGTTTTAATTATAATTTACATGTATTAAGCTATTATTTTTGTAGTTCTCAAACAGTGTAGCTAAATAATCTGGTAAGTGGATATATATTCCTTGAAATGTACCTCTACTGTATATTTTGGTGGGCAAGATTTTTGTGTCCAAAGTCAGACACCACAATCATCTTAACACCTTGATTTATAGTTTGTATGGTCCACAAATTGTTTTAAAATAGGTTCAAACAACCTATTTCTATGAGCTGAGAACTAAGCTTGATAATAGTATACAAACAGCTTATAGCTAATACCACCAGGAATTTCCCCCCTATTAAGTGGCAATATCCACAAAAATATTGCTTACTCTTTTACTTGCTCTCTTAAGCCTGGTTTTCACTAGCGATGCAAGCGCAAGCAACATACGCAGACTCAGTATCATATGTATCACATAGGTGCGAAAAAAGACAATCTCTGCTAATGAACAGTTCACTACTGAGTCTGCGTATGTTGCTTGAGCTTGTGCTTGCGTCACTAGTGAAAACCAGGCTTTAATAAGTCCACCAGATTCATTGATGATTTTCTAAAATTAATACAAAAGTCTTTCATTTAATTTGTCTAAAGACATAAGTTCTACTTTGGTATTGATAATAATATGTGTACTAGTAATAAGATATTACAATGGTTGATGTGTAATTAACTTAAAATTTGTAATGAAAAATTCGAGAACTGATTAGATATTTTTAGGACTAACTTGTCTTTGAAAATGATATGGGTAAGATCGGTAGTTTTGAATCCCTAGTATTTAATTGAGTTGGCTTTGAGGTAGACGATCAGGAAAAGCCTATTTCATCATTTTCAATTTTTTCGTATTTCGAGTGATGTGTGTGAAATCCGTACTAGGAAGATTTGTGACTTCACAGATTGCATGATCCTTGAGAACTCAGTGTTAGACTGTTACTTTTGAACTCAATTAATATCAGAGAATATGGAGTAGTGTTACACATTTTGTAGAGCAGAGTGCAGTCATTGTATCACGTGTTAACCATGATCGATTTATATAGCAAAGATATACAGTGTAAGAGTTTATTGAGATACTTTGAAAAGTGAATGGAAATCTGTAATTATATAAAAAGAGAACTTAACATTGTACATTGCTTGTTAGTAATGTTTTGAGCATTTGCCCTAAGAAGTCCTCTTACTTCAGCAAGGGCCATTCAATAATATGTTAAGTACTCTGTTTAGAGTGTTAAAAGGCTGGTTGTCATGAGTGACAAATTAAGTTCAAGCAACATAAGAAGACTCGGTAGTGTACTGCTCATTAGCAGTGCTTGTCGTTTTATCACCTGTGGTGCTATGTTGCTTATGCTTGTATCACTAGTGTGCACCAGACGTAGGAGATTTCATTTAATTTGGAGCAAGTCCATTTAAGTGTCATGTCCTTGCAATAAGACAAATTTATGTTCATAGTGTTGTAAATGTATATAATGACTGTTCTCTAATTAATTCCAGTTTTCATGCATGCATGCAATTGATTATTATTAGTAGTATAGACAGAATTTTTAGTGAATCATTTCCTTTTTAGTAACAATTTTCCCATTTATTTATTTATTATCAATTTGTTACATCTA
The DNA here is from genome assembly GCA_029948255.1 of Telmatactis stephensoni. Classification (NCBI taxonomy): domain Eukaryota; kingdom Metazoa; phylum Cnidaria; class Anthozoa; order Actiniaria; family Isophelliidae; genus Telmatactis; species Telmatactis stephensoni. The sequence goes on from JALIZF010001525.1 coordinate 3,298, forward strand.
CCATACAGTGCATTCTAGAAATTGTGTCAGTGTTCATTGTAGAATGTTAACCAAGCTAAGATGTGAAACAGAAGTTAGTCATACTAATAAACATTAATTTTATAAAAATATTGACAGTTTATAAAATAGGTGTTTGAAGATATTGTAATGATGAAATACTATTTCCAGAATAAAATAAAAAACTAAGTATCTCTATTTCTGGTGTTTAACTCATCAACGATGATTAGGTTGGGCAAGGTGTCTAAATGCTGCCACAATTAATGTGCTGTTCCCAGCAGCAAGGCAATAACCATGGTAACCAACCACAGTCCACCACTTGTCACTTGTCACACTGGCATTTGGGTAAGTGGAGATTGATATACTCACCCATAGACCAAGGGTGGGAAGGGGTCGGTGGGAAGGGGAGGGCAACAATGTGGACCAGAAGAGCAAGCCAATACCAGGGATTGCCCTGTTAGCAAACATAATGTACCCATCTGTGACATAGCATTTTGTCACCCTTCACCCATCCATATTCCTTGAAGATTCCTCCCTGTCTGTTAACCTCATTCATTAATTTATAGTGTTTGTTTGTTTATTTGCTAAAGGATGCATGCAGTCAAAAACTTTTACTTTTCAACCAGAACACCCCTTCCCAGGGCTGTCAACCCCCAAGGCTTTCGTATCTGTAGATCAACATTTTCCCTTAGGTTTGGTCGATTTGATTTTCACACTCGGTGAGGGGACGGGGGAGTTGGAAGGAGAAGAAGATGATATTTCTAGAAAGAAGATGATATTTCAGTTAAAATGGTGATGATTTTAAGATTTGCACAATTATCCAGGAGATTTGAGGCTTTAATCTTGAGAATGGGAGATACCATCCAAAATCTGGAGACTCCTTCCCCCTACAACAATTTTTTCCAGTTGTCCATGTTGTTTTTTTGTTAATACTATTACGACAGATCAGAGCCTGTGATAATTTATTGAAATAACAGCACAGCAAAACAAAACAATAAACATGGATGACTATTAAAACGAAACACATTGTTAAGCATAATCCATCCATTTAAATGTCTACCACTTTTTGGTGAAAAATAGTGGAGTGGCCGTGCAAACTTTCATTGTGGGTTACCTGTGCCACGCATAAGGACGAGGCTGTGGTTTTGGCGGGATGCTTGGTAAAACCTTGACGTCGCAAGTCAAAGCGGGCAAAAAATAATAATTTCTGCTAAATTGCCTTATTCTAAGTACTTATCTGCATTGAATAAGCTATGTGGAGTTTGTCTGTGGTCAAATCTAGCTCGAATAGGAAGAATTCAGGTAGAATTTGTGAGCTTTCTTGAGCGGCTGGTTAGTTGTTGCTTGTCACATTAATTTTTCTCTCATTTAGACCAATCAACAGTACGATTATTGGTCGGAAAGGATTACATTGTTGGACGTAAAGGTACGTTTTTGTCAAAGAAGGGTTAGTTTGATCTTCATTCTACAGTCTGCAAGTGTGTGTATTTGCTGGTAACTGGAAAGCACAAACAAGAAGTCCTAGCCTCCCCTAAAATCAATCCCATACTTAAACATGATCTTTAACCACAGGTAGCCCAAGTTCACTATGAGAGATGATTTACTAGAGAATATAGGGTGACTTTTGAACGTACGATTTTTTGCCTTAAATCTTAATAAAATTTATCAAAATAATGACAGTGGTTTCTTGTTGTTCTCAATTACCTCCTGAGTGAGTTTCAGCAATTGTGAAAGTGAAAGTCAGCTACTGAACCCAATGAAAATCGCTGAAACTCACTCAGGAGGTCATTGAGAACAACAAGAAACCACTGTTGATCAGTATTTTGATAAATTTTATTAAGATTTAAGGCAAAAAATCGTACGCTCAAAAGTCACCCTATATTCTCTAGTAAATCATCTTTCATAGTGAACTTGGGCTACCTGTGCTTTAACTTCAGAATGGCAAATATAGGAAATATAGGTACAAATTGACCAAGCATGAGGACTGGGTAGAAGGGTATTTGGTTGTTTTTTTTATATTCTTAGTACATCAAGCTAATATGCAGACTGCATAACAAGTTATATATATTTGTATAATGTAGCTATTAATTAAATGATAATTATTTCTTTTGAATAGATTGTCCTATAGTGATCAAAGAGGACCCATCCATAAGTAGAAAGCATGCTGTTTTGACTGTTCATTATGATATTGCTGATTTGGTAATAAAGCGTTGCACTGTATAAACAATAACCAAAATCTTGAACAAAACCCTTGAGAACTGAACAGTACATTTGTACATTCTGTCAAGTTACTGTGCATACTGTCCGCCCAAACCTCCCTGCAATCTTGTGCAGAACCTGGTTGTTTGAAAAGTGATTAGCGCTAACCCAGGATTAAGTCTAAAGAAACATTGATTTTAACCCAGGATTAACTTTAATCGCCCATCAAACAACTAGGCCCAGAAGCATTTCCAGGGCCTTTCTTTGTCCATACTTAAGTTCTCAGAATTTGAAAGCTGAGGAAAGGGAGAGGAGGAGGCAGGGGGAAGGTGAGTTCTAGCCTTGGAATTCCCCCTGTTGACAAGCCTTCTATACAAGGTAATTTTCAGATCAAAGCAGCAACCTTGTGGAGGCTCTGTGGCACCCAAAGCCCAAACTCATCATAGACTGATTCCATAAGTCATAGTTTTCACTCTTATACTGGTAGGTTGCTCAGCTAGCGAACAAACTGACTTTTGGAATGAGTCTAAAACTTATCACTGCTGATGAGTTTAATCCTTCCAAAACTAGAATTAGTCCACCAGGAGTCCAGTAAATAATAATTCTAAAACTAATGATCAATTCATTTTAGGGTGATGTAAGTAAGATTCCAGAGGTAACCCTATCAGATACATCCAAGTACGGTACAACCATTAATGGTATCAAGGTCACACAGGCAACTAAACTTAACAATGGCGATGAGATTTGTTTTGGAACACATAACAGTTTATTTAGGTAAGGGAAATATTTTCTAGAGGGGAGATGTGAGCAAAATTGAATCTAAAAGTAACAAAAATTCTGTTTCAGGATCACCTATACTCCACTTGTTGCTGTTACATCATGCTTAGAGAACAGTAAGAAGAAGCAGCTTAAGAAACAGATCCATGCACTAGGTACTGTAAATTGTATTTGATGAGCTGTGGGATGATTTGAAATCTCTAGTAAGTTATCAGACTAACTCCAACTAGACGCACATAGTGCGTTTACTCGTGCCCAAGTGGAATTCAGTCTGACATGAGAATAAATATGTTTTAAGGTGACTCCCTATAGTAATTTTTGGACCAAACTGTTCACTTTTATTTGCCTTGTTTATAGCTTTAATCCGCAGCTATCGATTTGATATTGATACCAGCTATAGAGGTAAGATGAAAGTTTTCAATTATGGCAGTTTTAATATGATCAGTGTTACCATGGCAACGATAAACAATTATCGTTGAAATTGGTTTTTGCTAAATATCTCAAAAACCTGACCTGCTCGGGACAAGCGGCAAACGACATCATTAACTTCAAGCTAAGGCAAAGCAAATTAGACTATCTTAAAGAAATTCAATCTGTTTGATTTTCGAGTAATTTGCAGAAATATTCTGAAGCATTCATTTTTATATGCTAAAAGTCACGACCGCCCAAACGTTACTCAGAAGACGTGAAACACCAACAAAACACTGTAAAGAAGCCTTTGCTTGTACACTTCAAAGTGGCTAAATGGTTATTCTTAACTCTCTTCCAAAGCGAAGATATCACTTTTTCTTTACAGGCAACTTTTGATAAACATTGCCGTAACGTCTATTTCGAAATTATTTCCAAAATATCTCTGAAACGACTTAATATTTTTGCTTGATATGCTAGGAGTGTATTTATTATCATCTTCGAAACAACATTTGAAAATCCCATTAAGATTGAAACAGTAAAACATTTTTAAATTCATCGTTAAAGATGACCTACAAATGGACCACAACTCCAGAATGCAAACGGCCGCGACAGCACTTCATTAGCATACTGACACCACGCGCGAAGCTTGGAGACCTCGTTAGCATAACAAGGCAGGCTATTCACAATTCCCGCCAAAACCACCATACAGGCCTTGTTGTAAACAAAACAAAGCCAATTATATAGCAATGAAAATAGCTGAAAGACGAAAGAATGTAAACAAAAGTCACGATTAAAAGAGAAGAAGAAAAGAATAATTTATTATTTTTTCTTGTCGGGTTCTTCAGCATGATAAAAACTACCGCTACATCCAACTCGCCACGTGAGAGAAAGAATGCACGTGCAAATGAACGAAAATGTCAAGTGGAATAATAATTATCAGCTACTTTGATAAACGTCGGTTCACCATTACATTACGCTTACTATGGTAAGTCTAAATATGCACACTTAGACTATTATGCTTTATTACAACTTTCAAATTGGTATAGTTTTGGCGGGAATTGTGAATAGCCTGCCTTGCTATGCTAACGAGGTCTCCAAGCTTCGCGCGTGGTGTCAGTATGCTAATGAAGTGCTGTCGCGGCCGTTTGCATTCTGGAGTTGTGGTCCATTTGTAGGTCATCTTTAACGATGAATTTAAAAATGTTTTACTGTTTCAATCTTAATGGGATTTTCAAATGTTGTTTCGAAGATGATAATAAATACACTCCTAGCATATCAAGCAAAAATATTAAGTCGTTTCAGAGATATTTTGGAAATAATTTCGAAATAGACGTTACGGCAATGTTTATCAAAAGTTGCCTGTAAAGAAAAAGTGATATCTTCGCTTTGGAAGAGAGTTAAGAATAACCATTTAGCCACTTTGAAGTGTACAAGCAAAGGCTTCTTTACAGTGTTTTGTTGGTGTTTCACGTCTTCTGAGTAACGTTTGGGCGGTCGTGACTTTTAGCATATAAAAATGAATGCTTCAGAATATTTCTGCAAATTACTCGAAATCAAACAGATTGAATTTCTTTAAGATAGTCTAATTTGCTTTGCCTTAGCTTGAAGTTAATGATGTCGTTTGCCGCTTGTCCCGAGCAGGTCAGGTTTTTGAGATATTTAGCAAAAACCAATTTCAACGATAATTGTTTATCGTTGCCATGGTAACGCTGATCATATTAAAACTGCCATAATTGAAAACTTTCATCTTACCTCTATAGCTGGTATCAATATCAAATCGATAGCTGCGGATTAAAGCTATAAACAAGGCAAATAAAAGTGAACGGTTTGGTCCAAAAATTACTATTAGGGAGTCACCTTAATTTAATTTTTAATTTAATCCATTTACACTGCATTTTAACATAATGGAAAATGTACATACATATATAAGAAAACTAATCAGAAATTAAATAAATACAACGAAAAAACTACTCAATACTAAGAAAAATAAAGCCAGTTTGGTCACGTTTTGAGTTCGGTACTGAACGGCGGAATATTTGTCTGCTTCGCCGGCAAGCTGATTTGAACTCATGGAGGTATCGGTCTCGATCCTAAATTTCCAATTAAAAAGGTATTTAGATATGAGCTGCTTTTATGTCTGATATTTATTAAGTAATTTTATAGCTGCTAGGGTATTAAACAGCGATTCACATGTTAGTTGTAGCGTCACGAAAGCACACCGTCCTGTTTGTCCTGGTTTGGGTGACCTGTTCAGTGACCTCTGTCTATTTTCTTTGATATTTTAAAGTAGCTGTTGCTTTGTAATCATTGACTTTCTATAGTATTTATTTTAGTTTGTACGCCAAAAAATTTTAGCCATACCATTTAATTACAGAGAACATTGAAATATATTCTTGAAATTCTCAAATCGAAGAGCCAGACAATCACCAGACAAGTTGTCACTTGAGTCAAAATATATTGGAAACGAGTTGTTATTTCTGTGTCTCTCGTCTTCAGAGTAATTGTAAATCAAGTCCCTGCTGACTGAAGAGTTAGTATTTGTTGATTCTGAGTATTCGTGTATTACGTTCATTTCGGTTTCATTTGAGTTCATTTGAATTTCATTTGAGTTCTTTTGAGCTTTTGAGTTCCTTTGGCTTTTGAGTTCGTGGAACGACCCGTTTCGAAACTGATGCTCGACATCTTTTGGTGTGGGTCTACCACGAACGGCGTGTGCGTTTGTGTGTATTTTGAGCGTCTCAGCAGGAAAGAAATCCACCATAACTGTGAACCAAAGAAGTTGAAATCAAAGCACAGCAAACTTCGCTTCGTGTCCGCTTCGATATAATGCAAGTCAAGCACCTGAAGTCAAGTCATGTTGTCGCGATGACGAAACGTGGTGGCCTCGTTTCCATGCCTGCCTAATTTGCATACACATTTGCGACCAGACACATAGACCCATAGATAGATAGAAAGGGTAAACCTAGACTCGCGCCCGCCTACGGCGAGGGCACGAGTAATAAACAACATTTACCCGATGTTCCATACTCTGATATGACGGCTAAGGTATGTCTGTACACCTTGTAGGTGGTCATTTGCTGAGTGAATGGAAAAAAGACCATGTCACACACCTAGTCATGGATGGTCTTGTCTTTACCATCAAGGTTAGACAGTCTAATGTCATTAAATTCTTTTATCCCACACCAGAAAAAATACAGCCAATCAGAAAGCAGGAAAGCTGTTGTATATTTGGTGGTATTCAACTGATCCTTCCCATGATACATTGCACCAATTTGCTGTATTGTTTTCTGGCGTGGGATAAAATAGTAAGTTATACTAACAATAGTTTCTCGTGGCACACTATGGATATCCCACTTGTCACTTGTATTTTCTTTATATACATACTCGCCTAAAGGCTCGTGCGTATACTAGAAGATACAAGTGACTTGTGGGATATTCCACGGTAGGCCACTTAAAACCATTGTATAAGTAATGTATAAAGAACGAGAGAGAGTGTTTTATCGGATATAAAGATCCGAGCCGTAGGCGAGGATCTTTATACCGATAAAACACGATCTCGAGTTCTTTATACGGCTTAAAAAACTCCAACACATATTAGAGTGGTTCTCTAAAAGAAATTCAAAAATATCTTCATTTATCTTGGAGAAAATCGAGGTTAAAGTTTATGTAAATTAGGCCGAATCTTTATCAGATTTAAAGACACTCGTCACGGTGGCGATTTTCATTGTGTTTGCCTTATGAATTATTAATGAGTTTTTTAACTACTATTTAAGAACTAAAAATCAATAGAGATTCTTTTGACCAGACCATGCATTCAGGACATGTTTTATTGTCTGCACAGGTCATCCATGCTTTAGCAGAGTGTTCCCCTATTGTGACACCCAGTTTATTTGAAGAGATCATCAAGGCAATTGAAACACAACAGGCTCTACCTACCACAAAAATGTAAGCATTACAAGTGTATAATTAAAGAAATAATGAGAATTTGAAAAGAAACCATTCCATGAAGTACTATAGAGCAAAAATAGGAGCAAGGGTGACCTAGGTTAGTTTGCTGCCATCTGAGAAGTTCACAGTTCCACTCCTATTACCCTACAGTTCTCACATTGTTTTACCCTGCAATCAGAGGCTACCTTTCTCCTGGAGAGAAAAGGAAGAAAACCTCTGCCAACCGAATTACATCAAACTCACCCATCAACCAACTCGCCCATTCCAACTTGCCCATGCCAAACTGACTAACTCGCCCACGTATGAAACCTGCCAACCACCTTGACTTTTTTGCTTCTTCAGCACGCTCCAGGGTCATTTTGCACAACCAGTGCACACCATTCAATTTTAATAGAATAAGTGAAAGCTGCTTTGCACTATGATAAATGGATGAGAAATAGGGAAAGTTGAAATACCTGGTTCACGCCCTATGAGAGATATGGAAAACAATCCCTGATTCAATTTGGATTTGGACCCCTAACCCCTGGGAAAGATGTCGAGTGCTCCACCAACTGAGCTATTGAGTCAGCTGGAGTGATTGGTGCTATATATAGGGAAACGGCATTGAATATAAACTAGATAGAATAAGTGAAAACAAGGCTGCAAGGGAGACTACCTTCTTATATCATGTCTATTAGGTTTCTTCCACCTTTAAAAGAGGAATCCATCAAGTCTGATGATGAGCAACTGTTTCTTCCTGATAACAAGAGAAAATCACTGTTTCATGGGAAAATGTTCTTCTTCTTGAGTGCAAAACAGGTAACAAACATACAATTGAACATTTACTAAAAGGCAGAAACCCTTTAAACTAGCTTTCATTTTAGAATAGTTGTCTGCCTTATAAAAATCATGGAAAACTTGTTCTGATGATTTGATGTGTTAACTCTATTACTGACTTATGACTAACATTTTCATTGTAGTTTAAAAGAACACATGAAGCTATAGAAATGTGTGGTGGAAGTGCTGTCCTTCTAGAGGTTAAAGATACTTTTCCACATGACAGGAATTTAGTAGAGGAGGAAAGCTGTGTGATGATGGTTGACCAGAAAGAAAGAGAAAGTCTCCCAGTGGATGTCCAGGAATGGATCAACCAGTTAATGGAGTTCTTAAGAAGGTGCTTAGGAGATTTTTTTCCATGACGAGCATTAATGGCGAAAAGCACCAAAAAGCTAGACCTTATAAGCTTCGTGCCAGTTTTAATCCAAATTTCGTTCTGGATTAACACTCAAATCCTTTTTCAACCGGTTAAAAACTGATGTACCAAGATAAAATACCTGTTTAAAACGGATTTTTGACTTGTACAAAGACTTTTTCTTGAAGTTGTGTTGGGATTAAGCTTTTTTAAGCTGAATACAAGAAAGCATGTACCGGTAGCAAATGAGCAAATGAAGGCCTAACCCTCATTTTCAATCCAAATTTTCGCTTTGGATTAACAATTTGATTCAGCTTTCATTGGCCAAAACTACTTACAAACGACTTAAACGTTCTGACAGAAATGATTTTAGTTTTGTACAACAGCTATTCTTCAACTCAGGAGTTTTTGTCGTTCACTGCTCGAACTTGAAAAAAATTCCCTCTTAATATTGTTGTCTCAATGTTGTCATTTGTCATCATCATCATAATCCCATTCTCATCAAAAATGTGATTGCTATGATGGTATTGAATCATAAATAGTATCTACTATCTTTCTTTACACCAATATATCCCCATGAAAATAGATTGTTACAGGAACAACATTTGATTATTTTTCAGTAAGAAGAAGAGGCCAATTCCCGAGTCTGAGTTGGGTTTGGCAATCTTACAAATGACACTTACAAACTACTGCAACCCTAACATTGATGCAGGTATGTACTGTATGTTCTAGTGTGCTTTGATTGACTGCTTACAGTATGTTTTGTCCACAGTGCCTACCATTACTCAGAATATTGTGTGTCAGTCACTGAATGTTGGTCTGGATGATATGTCACAAATCTACTCCCCACAACATAAACAAGAGACTGTACAGGTATTGTTCTTGTAGTTGTTGTAAACAATAGTTTTCATCCATCCATTTTTCTGTTGATTGCATTCGTTTGTACTACAGATGTCACAGAAGTAGTTTTCTCACTAGAAAAACATGTCATGGCCACACCTTCAATTGTCTGTATCTCCACTAAAAAACTGAAACTTTTTGTCTGCATTCCCTTTTGCTCATTCAGCATCACGTTGACTAATTAACAATGAGTTAAGCTTACAAAGATGCTGACGTGCAAAAAAGAAATGCAGATGAAAAGTTGAAATTTAAGAGGAGAGATACTGTAGCCTCCTCCACAGGTGTGCCTTTCTGTTTTCTCCTTTTGTCTTCATATGGTTGTTTTTGCTGATGGGCTTCCTGTCCTTTCCAACAGAAAATAGTGCCTAGTCCTGAGATAACCAGTGAAGGGATCCCAACAGTTGGGAAAAATGATGGGGCTGCCTTACTGTAGGTTGCCCCAGACATGTATGCGAAGGCATGACTGTGACATGTTTTGCTGATGTTAAAAACACTTCTGTGACATCTGTATTTGTATAGTGTCTGTGTTTTGTCTACCCACCTTTACCCATTCAGTCATCTGTTTATTTTTTAAGATTTCTCTCTTTCTTATCCTTATTCATTCATTCATTCATTCATCCATCTATCCATCCATTCATTTGTTTATTCATTCATTCATTCCAGCTTACAGTATGCTATTTTACCACTCATCCATTCAGTTTCCCCATGCATTGAATTGTTTGTTATAGGTGAAGAAGTCATCTGACCCAGCAAACAGTAAAGGTGAAAAGAAACTAGTTGTACCATCACTTGAAGATAGCAAAATGAAGCCACCTCAAAGGTACATGTCCAATTCCCCTAATGACTGAATAAACCCATCCCGTCACCAAATAAAGCCCCATCCAGATAAGTTCCATCTACTACGTCAGTTTTTGGGACAAGCCCTGTGGTTTGAATAATATGCTCCTCCTTCTTTCTCTTTAGTTTCCTGATTTTATTAGCTGCTTTGATGTAACAGCAGAGCAACACTAGGAGAGGGGGTGCATGGCATTTGCACACCCTCCTGGGATGACTTTGGACCCCTTTAATTTTCTTCTTGCTACTTTTCCAACATATCCTCTGGATCCTTTTAGGCAGTTTCCAATTTCTATAACACCACATTCTCCCTCTTGATAGTCTCCTATGCAGCTGCAGTTTGTGTCATCACGCAACGCTTTAAAGTCCTTATGACACATAATTTTTTATTTTCAAACTTAGTTATTTTTAGAGAGCATAGTGAAGATCTTTTTACCCGGGTTTTCCTTACCTCGTATTTTCTGAGATATGAAGGTTTCAAATGTCAAAATGCAATTTTGATGACGTAAGAGTAGGCAACACTGCAAACTTCTCATGGGTTTTACAAAAAGAGGACTTCAATTCGAGAGCCAGATTTTTCACTTAACAACAGGCTTTGCCAATGGAAATTAGTTACAAATGGAAAAATACAAGTAATTTAAATTCTCTTGTTTTTGTATAATAAATGATTACTCCTCTTATGTCATCACATTTGCATTTTGAAATTTGAAACCTTAATATCTCAGAAAATATGGAGTCAGGAAAAACAAGATTAAAAGATCTTTACTATGCTTTCTATCAAGAACTGAGTTTGGAAATAAAATATTATCCGTCATAGGGACTTTAAGGGAATGGAATGTTGCACTCGAGTAAGCAGCTGCTTGTTTGGGGAGAAAGCATTGTGTGATGACACAAACTGCAGCTGTGAAGGAGACTACCCTCTTGAAGAATAATCCTGGATCTGCACGTGTTACACAGAAACAACTCATTTATGTTGCAGTTATATACATTTTCATTAGTTTTTTTTACAACACTTGATACTAATCTCGCGATCTGATTGGTTGATTAGAGTGTGTCAATAAGAGACACACTGCTGACGCGTTTCATCGCGCACGCTCGTTCTGTTGCCCTGTTTGATAAGGATTTTTTAACTTTTATCTCAAACTGTTTTAAAAAAACGAATTGAAGATGGTTTTGAGTTGTCGGTCCTCTTATTGACACACTCTTGACGTCATAAAATTTTCAAAATGTTTGAAGTTTTGAACATTTCATGACATCAAGGGTGTGTCAATAAGAGGACAGACAACTCAAAACCATCTTCAATTTGTTAAATTTTCCACTAGTTTGAATTTTTCTGAGGGTACACTTCAGATACATGTCTAGATTTTAGGTTCAATGATGGGTAACTGCAACAAGGACTTTAATGACAGGACGTCAATTGCAGAACTAAAACAAGTAGTAGTATAAGGAGGCAGCATGGCCGAGTGGTCGGAGCGTTGGTCTCGCAATCTGGCGGTCCCAGGTTCGATTCCCGCTCTGGCTACTAGCTGAGACTGAATTTGTTCCGATTTCGATTAGTCCAAATTCAGTTTCTCGGCCATGCTTGTAATATAGCTAACTGGTTTGCCTCCTTGCCAGTTGGGATTCTTAAACACTTTATGTTTGATTTACATTATTTAGTTGTGATTATTTCAGTGGAGTGCCTGGAAACTAGCTGGATAGCTAAGCGCTCTTCCACTATAAACAAAGCATTTATTTATTTTTATTATTTAAAACAAAATTTCAAGTTGCAGAAAAAAGTAATTGTTGCATTGTTATGAAAATTAATTATTGCATTATTACATATTATTAGCAATGTTTATCATTTCTTCTAAACAGTACAAGTACGGAAACCTTTAAAACGCCAATAGGAACCAAGAGCCTAAAGGAAGACATGAGAAGGGTTTCAGTGAAAGATACACCTGAAAATGCAGTGAAAACTGAGAAACCATTACAAAACGTTAGTCCAATTCCAGAGACTTTGAACATCAGTGATGATGGTAACGTCTTTGTAGCTGATACTCCTGCTAAAGCACCCTCTAAACCATCAATATCTTCATATTTCATAAGTAACAAGAAAAGCAAAGATGCTGTTCCTGATAGTTTAGGTTTGGATGCAAGTCGAAGTCAGCGCGAGAGCGAATCTTGCTTTAAAGAGGATGATGGCATTTCTTCGCTCCAAAAATTTGAAAGAAATGCAAAGAAACCTGAAGTAGTCCCCGACAGCTTGAATCTCAATCTTAGTGAGAGTGAAACTGAATGTGAATCAGTCAAAGACAACGACAAACGCACTGTATTTTCAACTGTTACTTCGAAGGAAAAAGCGAAAAAAGAGGGAATAGTTCCTGACAGTGTAGGCTTTGAAGTTTCTGAAACTGTAGCAGACATCGAAAGAAAGAAATCTCTTGTTGAACAAGATGCTATTCCTGAGAGTATGGAAATTGAAGACGATTATACAGGAATGTCTTTATCAAGGAACAATTCACAAACTAATTCTGTAAAAGAGGAAAATCGCACGTCTGACTTGAATTCACTCAAGAGAAGAAGGCTGACAGATGCCGATGATTCAGAGTCTGAAAAGCAAAAACTATCAAATAAAAGAATTAAGAATGAGTCGAGTTTTGATAGACATGAAGTGGAACTGGGTGAAGGTAGATTCTCTGATGAACTGCGCAAGAATCAGAATACTGAACTAGAGCATATTAAAGGCAGTAAGATAGTTAGCCAAGGTGATGTCAAAAGTGCAAAGCAAGAAAGTGTTGGTGAACCGTCTGGTGTCTCTACTCAATCACAAAACACGGTTTCTAACGGATTTCTTATTTCTACAAGAGTTGCCATGAAGGTAATAGCAATCAATTATACCAAGAGACCATAATACTAAGAGAGCGAAACTCAGTATTGATGTCTGTGCGATAGTACAGTAACTTAGTAACTTCGCCATCGCGCGCGCAAGGCCCTCAACCAATAGAATTTGATTTTTGACGTGCGCGTGGACGGGACCGTTTGAATTCTATTGGTTGAGGCCCTTGCGCGCGCGATAGCGAAGTTACTAAAAATAGCCTTAGTCGCCACGAACATCGCACAGACATCAAAACTGAGTTTCGCTCTCTTAGTATTATGGTCTCTTGATTATACACACTATGTGACACATGCATAAAAACAAGCGAATATTAAACACAATCGCACTAATCCCTATAAGTAGTACAGCCACTCAGCATTTAGGATGCTGTTGCAGTATTTGGCTTTTTCCTTTATATTTTGCGGGTATTTTTTCCGAGGAATTTTCTATGATGTGGGATAACTCCTCTTGTATTCACAAAGCAATTACAATTCATGCATGAAGATAAATGGCAATATTTTTCAAACTAAAGTAAAGCTATTTTCTTGTCCTAACCACGTCATGGTCATGGATAAAATGTCTGTATATTACAATCTTTACAGCACTTAATCTCGCAATCTGATTGGTCGATTGGAGACTGTGTCAATAAGAGGACAGACACTAATTGCACTGTTGGCGCGCGCGCTCGTTCTGTTAATGTTGTAGTAACAATTTTGTCAGTGAACTCACTCATTCCGTAAGAGTGCATGCGCCCTTGCGTCACGCTCAAAACTCGTAGACGGTGCGTAGGAAAGGGAAGGTTGCGCGCCCAACTTAGATCTTTCTGGAACAAATGAGAGCTAACGATTCTGCGAGGTGAATTTCATAATATTTTCTTGTTAAAAATCGGACGAAATCCAATGGCACACTACATCTGTGAATCAACAATAAGAGGGAAACACCAAACTGAACAAATGATATATTGACGTATTCAAAAACTTTTGGTCTATGCTAACCACTGTCGTACATATTTATCAGTTTAATTGTCGCAATCTTATCTGTAGACTTCATCTAAAGAGATCCCAAAACCACTTCCTGTACAAAATGGCCACAGTAATGGCGAGCTCAACGAAGATGATCTACCAAAAAACTTAGTCGTAGTGGACGTAGTTTCTCTTGTTGTGCGAAAACCCGGAGAGAAACGAACTACGACTTCAACTGAAGTTATTGGCAAAAACTTTAAGAAGTTCAAAAAAGTAAGCCGGATCCACACTGTCTTTTTTTGTCTCGCTATTCTCAATGCACTCTCTGTTCCTAGGAACAATTGTTTCAAGGTGTCTGTCTTACACAATAGTATTAACATCTTATTATTAATGGTCTTATGGGGCTTTTAAGCACAATTTAACAACCAGTTGGATTAGATAGAGTTACATATCGAAGGATATCCTCTAGAAGTAATAAAAAAGATTGAAACTCGACAAAACCCTACCACAATTATGGAATTGAAGAGCTGTTGTAAGTTAAATTTTGTGATAATTTCTTCCAGCAATGGTATGCAGGTTGTGAGAGACGATTGCCCAGGATTATTGGTGGCAGTGATTTAGTTGCACATCAAGCTTTATCTAATGTACAACATGAAGACTGGTTTATAGAAGCAAGAGAGGTACGTAGTAGAGCAGTAATTTAGTCGTACATCAAGCGTTATCTAATGTAGAACATGAAGGCTGGTTTATAGAAGCAAGAGAGGTACGTAGTAGAGCAGTGATTTAGTTGTACATCAAGCTTTATCTATAATGTAGAACATGAAGACTGGTTTATAGAAGCAAGAGAGGTACGTAGTAGAGCAGTTTTCGTATAACTGTGTACTAAAGCAGGCCATTCACGGCACGGTTACAGTCTTACAGACGCGACACAGTCCTGTCCGATTCACACTCATACAAAAAATACTCTGGTAGTAACTAATCCTCTAAACCCTATTTCCTCAATGACATAGATAACAGGTTTTACTTACTGCGGTAAAACGGGCAACAAAATCGTGCAACATTTCGTGCAACATTGTTGCGTTGCAAGTTGCAGAGCAAATGTTGCTCGTATTACCCCCTGTGCGGATCAAATTTTCCTTGTTACAAAGATGAGAGAGGGCTTCTAATTCGTTGAAAAAAGAAAATATATAAGACACAGAGTGAATAAAGAAGCAGCAAAAGTTAGATTTTTCAACAAAACGGAAGTAAAATATCCCGCAAATGCGCAATAACAAAAATGAGTCCTTTGTGTCAGGTGCGCATCGCTTTACCGGAAATCAAGTGGTTCCCGCCGAAAACGTGCACGCGTGCGCCTATCACCAAAGCAAGACATCTTGCATAGCAACCGTTACATGGCAACGTTATATGTCAGTACACCCTTAACGCACAATTTAATGTACGGCCTCATTGATTCATTTCGTAGTCGTCCGCTTTTGTAAGAAAGGTTGAGAGTCTGCATTCACACCAACCAGTTAAACTAGTTTAAAAGTGGTTTAACTAAACAAGGTTAAAAAATACTTGCTCATAACATGCGCACCTCACAACTAAAAGAGGTGAAAACCTGTTTGATTTACATATCATGCCAAGGTTGTTTGGAATTTGTCTTGTGAAAGTAAGACGACAGGGCCGGGTTATCAACAAACTGGAAAAATCAAAACCTGGTTTAGTTTAACTAGTTTAGTTGGTGTGAATGCAGTCAGTTTATGAGTAGAAAACCAAATATACACTGAACTAAAAGTTATTGTTGTATCAGGCAACACAGGAGCAAGAGCGAAGAGACAGAATGGAAGAACAGTTATTCATGTAAGACTATAGCAGGGTGTCAAGTTCCTATTATTTCCTATTGTTTCCTATTTTTTTAACTGATTCCTATTTCCTCCTCTTTTTTTGAGAAAACCTCCTATTTTTCCTATTTATTCAGCTTAGAACCAAAGAAAAATATAAATAAATTTAAAGAATGTTGTTTGCACTCTAGCACTTATTTTCATGTACAAATTATACAATTTAAAGTGCCTATAAAGTCTAGCCAGAAATAATTTCTCTCAAAAGAACTTGGCCTCTCAAACAAAAATATTTTGAAAAGTGGGTCTTTCAATTCTGTTGATCGGGAAAAACTGCTGCAAAGTTGGAGAAAAAGCACATTTTGGGCATCCTGTGGAAAACTTTGTGAGAACCCTGGGAGACTGAGACCCAGGAATGAAGCTCTTAATATCCTTGTATATTGTTGTTGGTATACACTATTAATATTTAACTTCTGCTTCAAATTCTACTACTTTGATATAGCTATTTTCAGCTCTTTCTTTGAGTCTAAATGCCGTGATTCCTGACATTACGTCACAATATGCCTTACATTACGTCACAATGTCAAAGTTTATTATCAACCAAATGAGTTTATTATTAACCAAATTCGTCCCAGCCTTCCAAAGAACGCGGATTTTTGTCTGGAGCGACAGCTTTGAACAGACAGATACATTGGAAAAAACCTTACATCTTTGATGTCGCTTTAATTATATTTTGCCAAGATACTCAACTTTTAAAAAATATACAGTTTCGCTAGGGCTGATTCTATGACAACACTTGATGTTATGGGATGTATGTGGAAACATGTTCATATTGATTTAATTTTTATGCACTGTCACATAAAGTGTTCTGAAGCTAGCTGAAATACTAAAAATGTTGTTAATATCAAATTCAAAAACAAATGTATATGTTACTATTTAAAAGAGTCATTATTCTATCCACTACTAACAGTTCTATAGGAGGAGTGCTATTAGATCGCCTATCTAACCACTACCAATAATCCTATTTTTTCCTATTTATGAGCATATTTTCCTATTTTCTTCCTGTTTTTCCCTTCAAATTTTCCTATTTTCCTATTAATTTTTGCAAGCTTAGTGCTTGACACCCTGCTATAGTACTAAGACTTTATTTGTAAGTTGTATTATGATACATTTTATATCATCATGGCTGATGGATTTTTTTATTGCAGGTCTGACGCTGGCTTACCACAACGAAGAAAAAGACAACCTAGAAAATAGGAACACAAAACCGAGATAGTAACTAGATAGACTATAGATTTAGTCATGATCGATACGCCATTCGACTGAAGGCAAAAGTTGAAGTTCTTCGATAAAAATTGTTCATTGATTTGAAATAAGATGATAATTTGGATAAATTTTATAACATTTCTAACGCGTAGACCATTTGGATCGGTACTCCACGTCATTGATTTGACTAGTAATTTTCACGCCGATCACTCAGTTGATATCAAAACGAATTGTCGCGGACATTGGGAATCAGTGTCAAGAACAGTGCGCAGATCGTGTTGATGATGATAATTTAAAGCTTATACCACATCTAGCAACGGTGTTGAAAGTAACCAAATTTAACGACCATTGCTACTGTGTGTTTGAAAGTAGATACCGATCGTGTGGAGTCATCAATAGTATTATCGACTTTACAGGTTATGTGGACACCGTACCAAAGTTAACCGTGTCCGTTGTCTGTCCTCTTATTGACACACTCTTGATGCCAAAACTTTGCAGTGAAATTACTCAAAACTATCTTCAATTTGTTAAGTATTCATTATCGATCTGCCAATCCACGGGAACCGTGTCTTTCGAAAAGGATCGAAAGGGGAATTCGCCCTTTCGTTCACTGGTCTTCACTAGGAACATTAACCTAAATGGTTAGGAAGTGCTTCACTGACAATGATAAAACCCTTAAAAATTCCAGTAAATCCCCTTTAAGGAGTTCTATCCATTTATAAAATTCTGAGTCAGTTTGTTTCTGATGACAGATGTTTATTGCAGTTTTAATTTTTTTATCAGTGACCGTCCAATATCCCGTCATTTTGAATATACCTTTATTACAAATTATAATATAGCTCAATTATAACACACGTTCTGATTGCCTGAGAGACCACCAAAATCTATGCTCTATTTCACCGGTAAAGACATGATTTTCTGACGAATGAGTATATCAGCAAATTTTACTTTAGTAAAGAAAAACCAAAACTTAAAATTAAACTACAAAAGACTTTCCATCTTTCCAGTCTCGTTTAAATTTACAAACTGAGCTTCATTGTCGGACAATAGCAATATAAAATGTGTAAATATTCAAAGAAAATGACTCGAATGAGCATGTACTTTCAAACAACGCCAGTCTAAATCCAGTCAAACTAGTTTGTTATAGCCTGAGTTACAGGAAAAACCTGAAGGAACTAGGATTCATGCCTACGGCTCGTGATTTTCAAACTTTTCTCGTGTTTCTCCCAACACCACGCGTGCTCGAGCTCTATTTAAGGAATATAAAACGCGCGCGCATGTCTCTGTACTGTGATATAAACACGATGGAAGATGTAGAGCAAGAGAAAAGCAAGATTAGGAACACGAGGCGTAGCCGAGTGTTTCTCTTGCTTTTCGAGTGCTCTACATCTTCCAGAGTGTTTATATCACAGTACAGAGACATAAGCGATCGTTTTATATTCTTTATAAAATATTTTCGACGTTTTTTGAGCGAGCCATGTTCTGATATAAACATGGTAGCTAGCCAATCAGCGCGCGCGTTATATCTCAAATATTTTATAATTCATAGAAATCTATCTTCTATTGCTTAACTAAGAACCCATTTCTGACATTGACGTGGGATATCTGACATTGAGTAGCAGTTGACTCTGGAAAGAAATCCAGTCTGAAAGATAAAAAAGAAGTTTTAAATTTTATAAAACTGCACCTTGATGTTTCACATTGCGAAATAGTTTTATTTTTGATTCCCTCATGTGTTTTGTCTTTCTGCATGTGTGTCTGTTTGTCTGACTGTCTTCGTGTTTGTTTTTCTCCGTTTGTTTGTTTGTTTGCATTTGATTCATTGACCAAGCGATCGAGTGGCTGGATGAATGATTGTAAAGCGGCTGGAATTAACAGTCCTATATTCACACGGGAAATTTTCTCCAGATTATTCAGATATTTAAATTACTGGCCGACCGGAAGAGGAGTGCTACACTAGAATAGATAAACTCACCAAGACAACGTAAAACACACTTGGGTGTGGCTTTCCTATAGATGAAGATATAGTACACAGGAAGCCCGGCAAGTATCAAAACCACTGACATTGAAGACTCAAACGGTGCTTTGATGAAAGGCGTGATGGTCATGTACAGTGAAATAAGTAGAAATATCACAGGAATGATGATAGGGAGCTGTGGAGAAAAGACGGATATCGGACAAATATATAGAACGGCCATGGCGTGATATCAATCATAAGATAATCAATTATCTGTATTTTACTTTATAGATTTTACATAACCAATAGCCTTAAAGGAAGAAAGAAAAATCGTGCACAATAAAAGTGCCAGAAAAAAATTCGTGCATGTTGAAAAAAATTCCTGTACCGCCACGTAGGACAAAAGAAAAAATTCCTGCACAAAAATATTGCCAACTTCCTCCCACTCCCCTTCAAAAATCTTTGCTCCTTCTGTGTCCGTTTTTAAGAGGCCAAAGTGTATACAACAGCTCCGATCACGGACACTGTTATTGGTCCCTTCTGGGTGACATAGATATTCAACTAAACTTCACCTTGAATGGTCTTTTTATCTGTGGTCTTTTATACCTTGTCCATAAGAGACCGGTGATAGTAGTTAGGTTTACGATCCATATAGCGCTACTGAACAAACGTAGCAAGGATTGAATGGAGGTCTTATCGGGAATCAACAGTGCACATCCAAGGAAGGTCTATAAATAATTATATATCATAATTGGTATATTACACGCTCACTGATTGGTCGGAAACCGTACGTGTGTGATTATAGAACAGATGCAGGTATGACGTCACAGAATCTTACGCGTTCTCTGATTGGTAAACATGTCGATAGATATCTAAACAAATAGATTCAATTTGCCATAGGATTGTAGACGGCAAAATTGTTTGAGAGCCTTGCGCGCGCGATGGCGAAGTTACTAAAAATAGCCTTAGTCACCGAGAGCATCGCACAGACATCAATACTGAGTTTCGCTTTCTTAGTATTATGGTCTCTTGGAATAAGGTAGTCTATCATATGGTGCCTATTAACGATACTTTCACATTTCTTTCTCTAGAAGACTACTGTCGTCTGTTTTTGTATCCACATTTATGTAGGTCTTTTATCATAAATTCGTTCTATTATTAGTCTCCTAAGCGTCATGACAGAACAGCAGTCACATACTTTAAGTTAAGGCGGCGATATACGAGAAAAAAACCCTCAACTTGTCGCGCAACATTGTTGCGTTGCAGGTTTTTGATCGATCGTTTTTCACCTCGCGATCTCAATTTTTTGTTGCGTGACAAGTTGAAATCGCGAGGTGAAAAACGCGCAACATCGATCAAAAACCTGTAACGCAACAATGTTGCGCGACAAGTTGAGCTGAGGGTTCTTGTATCTCGTATTTCGCCGCCTTTATACCTTGAATAACATGGCAAATATGGGTATTCGCTTGGTTCTGTGGATCATGGCCATGAAACTGGGCAGGTGACCTTCACGGGCGGCTGAAAACACCACTCTAAAGACAAAGAAAATTAATGGAAACTGGTGTAGAAATAGAAAACGAGACAGCGTGCTATGTTGAGTTATAGAAGCACGCGGGAATTGTAAGAAGACGAGAGAAGTGTTAGGAGAAGCACGAGGCGTAGCCGAGTGCTTCGCAACATTTCTCGAGTCTTACAATTCCCGCGTGCTTCTATAACTCAACATAGCACTGTTGCCGAGTTTTCTTTTTCTTTTATAAAATACAGTTGAAGTTGTATTTTCTTTTTTCGTTGGAGAAAGTTTGAAAATCTGCGAGCGCGTGCTGTGTGTTCTCATAGAGAACGCGTGTCCTTTGGCCAATCAGAGCGCACGTTCTATCATAGTTATTTTATCATTTTCGATGGAGAACATGTTTTACGGCTTTCAAGCAAGACGGCCATATGGCCGCTTACTCAGTGACCTGTACAGTGGCGTAGCGGGGGGAAATCGATCCCACTTTTACAAAATGGGCCAATGCAGGTATAGGAAACGAAACACCTTTTGTTGTTTTGGTATTCAATGGATATGCTTTTCACAAAACTGCAACAACAGCTGGACCACATTTTAAGGAGATATTTTGCAAGGTCACGTATTATAGCTTACATCTCCTTAAACATAAGTGGTGATCCTGCGATAAGGGCAGTTTTGTAAAGAACACATTAAAGCAAAGCTTAAATCATATGAGAGGTATAGGGAGGCTGCTAGGGAGGTGGTTAAGTAGGAGGATATAAATAGGTCGTTACGTGTATAGGTAGGTAGGAAGATGGATAGGCAGTCACAAAGGGAAGTTGTTCGGTTGGTTAATCAGTTACCTCCCATAACCAAAAAGGCTTCCATTTCCAGAACCAAATACAGAAGCTGCTACAAACAGTGGTATAACACGGGCCACAGTTGCTCCATACGCTCGATATCCAAAGGTCTAGGAATAAACTGACTTCAGTTACCAGTTAACATACTATTCAGATTATTTGTTCACAGGTGTTTCCCTCATCGATTAGATTTTTGTTTTTATATATCCATCCTATTACTTGTTGAGGGCTACTGGGTCATCGGTTCATAACTGTCAAGTGTTGTAACCGTCATAAAATAAAGTTTTTTTTCCCTATTTTTGGGGGGATTTTCCGGTTTTTCTCCTGCATGTATAGTAATAGAGAGAATCATGAATATTTTGAATATTTTATGTCTTAGTGATTTACATACCACGGCAGTTGCTGGAGAGTCTTTGAGTTCTTGTGGAGTTAAGACAGAGAGGTATGCCACATTAACCAATAGATAAAAAGAAGTTACTGTTACGATGCTACCAAGAGCAGCCCATGGCATGTTTCTGAGAATTGAATAAAGGATTTAACACTTCCGGACATTCATCACTGCAACTACTAACATCATCACACCATATGGTTCCATTTACCATACCACTACCTCTTCTATACTAACATCACTATATATAAATGATATATTACGCGCGCTGATTGGTCGAGAATCGTGTGTTATTAAAGTACACACACACAGATGACGTCATTCAATCTTGTCTGCATTGTAGTTGGTTGAAATATTTTGATGAATACTGTATAAAACAAATAGATTCCATTTTGCCATAGGTCTGCCGTACTCCAATAGATGAACAGAAGACTTCAAAAAGTTGTGAGAACAACAGTCATACTACTTGACTTCAACTAACGTAAAGCTTTGTTCTCAGCACATTTTGACATCATCTGTGCGTCTATTTGAGTACGGATGCACTGAAAAATAGACTGTACATCAAGTATTGCCACCACTACCGTCACATTACCTCACAGGTCGTTTAATTTCTTCAGTTATGTCTTGAAGTGCATCCCTGTAAATGGACCAATCAAATCTCGTCGTTAGACACTCACGTGTACAATACGTGCATGTTTTGTTCTTACCATCCTTCATAGGCCCAAAGTCCACTTTGAAAAGCCAGTGCAATCATTCCTATCTGAGATGTGGTGTCTTTAAATGAGTCATGAAAACTCGACGTGTCTCCTGGAGGAAATATGAATTGGAAATTCGTATAGCAAATCTGATAGAAGTGAACCTTCAATTAATAACTTTGAAGTGCTTCAAAACGCTTACCTTGAGCAAGGCTGACCAATCCAGTAATCATCAAAATTCCTAGAGCGACCATTTTCGCGGTAGTAAGCGCAACCTGGATACGGGCAACCCATTTTGCACTAAGACAGTTCAGCCCACACTGGATACCTTTAAAGTTTGATAATTGAGTGAAATGCTCAGACATGCTGTCTGTACGGAAAAATACTACCGAAACAGGTAGAGTGTAAGTTGAACCCGAGAAAACACACTCGTTTGACTTCGCATTCCTGAGTGCACGTACTCAAATTGCTTTTCGTTCTCCAAGTTTAATTCAGCATGTCGATCATTTTTTTCCCTTCAGATCAATGCCAAATATAATTGTTTTAGGAAGGAATATTTGAAAATCCACTTGGACTCGGAAGGGTTTTCAAGCGGAATTCTGAGTGGCAAGCTTTGTCGGCATGTTTGACGATGTTTGAAACTTCGGGTTTACTTCTTAAGGTAGTTCGGGACTCATGAATTTTTACGATAAACTAAAAGGAGGAAATAAAATGTAAATTAAAAATGGGGGGTCACCGAGGTCACTCTTGCGATATGAGGGGGGAGATGTGGGGTTTTTTGGGATCTTTTTACGAAAAATGGCCTCACGATATCCGGTCAAATTATAAGAATTTTGGAACAACCAAATGTATTTAAAAGCAAACAAAATGATAGCCTGGGATGCAGAAAAACACTTGGAACTAAGTTGTTGCCGAACAATTTGCAAAGAAGCGAAAGATCAACAATAATATGCGAAAAATGATCTTCCAGAATACACGTTTTTGGAGGATCAGACACGGAAAAATGATAAATTTACTCAAAATCGAAACGATAGAAGTATTCTTTTTTTCCTTTATACGAAAAGTTTATAAAATTGTGAGCATAAATCATTCATAAAATCAGGGGATCATTAGAGAAGAAAAAAAGGGTAAAAATCTTCGAAAACGAACACAAAACTGAATCAGCCATTTTAGCGTTGTTCTCTGCTCCTTTTCGACTCATCACTATTCGCTAAATTTTATATTTCGAGCTTTTTCTCCTACTTTACACGGTGCACAACATGTTTTGATAAATTTGTTTGCAGAATCTGGTCGATAAAGCACTATTTTTCTTCACCAAAAAACGAATTTCTTCGGTTTTCAATCGCTGACTCGCTAGTGCCCAGACTTCCCACGGACAAGCGAATGTTCTTTAATAAAAGTGCGCGCGCGAAATGCGCAGTAGCAAGGGTCCCGAACTTACCTTAATTATGAGTTCTTTTACCATTCCTGGATGTAAATTGGTTATTCAAACACAACTAAACACTCTTTCATCCAAGTAAACGGTTATATTTAAATTTTTGTTTTCAGGCATTTGAGGACGTGAGGTCAGGAATATGTGGTGTCAAACGAGTGTGTTTTCTTGAGCTCAATTCACACTCTACCTGTTTCGGTAGTATCAGACCTCGGTCTTGTCAAGACTCTCTTCATGCTTGTTAAGGCCTATTTAGCATGAAATGTTTTCTTTTTCTTTTTTTTTTTTTTAATTTCAAGATAAACATCGAATTTTTCGCTTTCTAACTTGAAAACGTGTTAGATTTTGTCGATTTTCAAAATTTTTCAATGACAAAATGGTAAACGCTTGGTCACGTGACCATCACGTAATATAGAAAATCCCAAAAATTAAATGGAAAACGGGCCGTATAGAGACGTAAAGTGAAATAATACAAGAGATGCCAATTTATGACGTTTGGGGATGTCTTTCAAAATCTGCCTGAAATGGTGGTCGATCATTAATTGTTAAGGAGGTATTTGGTAAAAGAGGTCATGTGACCAAACAAGGTATTTGACAAATTTGTATGCTACTCCTCACCTTTTAAATTAAGGTGGCTCGACTGGGTTTTGTTTGAGGCGCACCTCCGCTGTTTGATCGCAAAATGCGTCGCGGCAAAAAACTTGTTTTCAAAAAAAATTCCACAGCAAGTCTAGGGATAGATTAAAGTTTCTTTTGACGTTTAAATCATTTTGATCGGAGTTTTCAATAATTCATAGTGGCGGCATGGCGATTTTCATAAACCCGATTTTTTGGAAAAACTGGAGTTTTGTACAAAACCGCATTTATTGTTTCATAAAATCTAGATCAAGTTCTGCACTCTTACTCAGCTTCAACGATTTCTATGGAAGCGTTTTCGAATAAAACGCGCTTGAACTTTTACGCATCAAAAAAGTAAACAATCCAAGCATTCAGTTTACTTGGCCGAAAACCTTACTTTTAGGACTCGGAAAAAGCTTGTTTTGAGCTCACATTGTCGACACGTTCAATAACTGTTCGTTTGGAAAAGTAGAACAAAATTGCGTCGCACGATTTTGAGAAATCTGAATTTAGGTCAAGTTGATAGAGGTGCGCCTTTTCATCGTTTGCTTATCATTTCACTTATCTTTATAAAAAGCTAGAAAACTTAAGATTCCCTCGATATATTTTTTTCTTACTTCAATATCAGCATTTTCACCAAGTTGTTTCTTGATCCTACACATTTCCTGGCCATTGAAGCATTGTAAGATATCCAAAATAAATTATAAAAACGTAAATTTTTAGGCCGCTTACTTCGGGTTGACGTTGTTTTGGTCGTCCAGTATCTCCATTGTTTAGTTTTTTTCTGAACTTGTGAACTATGTATATTCTTATCACAAAAGAATAATTTCGATGGGGGGAAAAATGTTGAGGATTTTGTTGTGTTTTTGAATGAAATTTTAGCGCCGAAATGCGCGCGCTACTGACGCATCACACGTCATCGACCGCGCGATTTTTGCAAAAGAAAAATCTGATTTTGAGAAGAAAAATACATGGTTTCTCATATTCTAAAGTTGAATTCATTCTAGATGATTTAAGCCGCATAAAAAATGGCTCTTTTTACGACCGGAAATAAAGAATACCGTTTGGCCGCCATCTTGAAAATGTCCCATAATGCATTGTATTTCTTGCCACTCTCAGGGAGGGTTGGAGATTTCATGGTTATTTAGGCAAATTTTGATAAGATTTCGCGCGTTTCTCAGTAAATAACTTTTTAAATCGCATGGATACCCCATAATTTTATTTTCTCATTCGGTTTTAGATTAACTAAGCTATATGTATTCAAATAATTAAACCATAAAAAATGATTCGCGATATATATTTTTTCAGAAACAGCATTTGACGTCAAGTTTCCTAAGAATTACAAATAGGCCAAAAAACTCGAAAATAACGGGCACCAGTAATTTCAGTAACATCGTTTTTTGCTTTTATTTTGAAGGATTCGATCTTGAGAAGCTTATATTACTTTTGTTGTACTTCTTTATGAATTAACATTGGAAAAAATGATATTATACTAAAAATTCGAAAAATCGCTGGTCAGCGGTTATTGGCCATGTTTAGGTAGTTATTTCCGTAAAATGCATGGATAGCCCCAAATTTTTTTTAGGTGAATTAAAAGTCCTTTACCCATTCTACAAAGTAAATATAAAATAGCTGGGGGAAAAATGGTTCGCAATTATGGGCCACCGTCCTTAAGAAGTTTCTCTCTCTTATGTATGCTCTCTTGCACCAGCCCATTTTCAAATTCATGTTTTTTCATCCTATGGGTCACTTGACCCCCGAATTCTGACCATACACAAATAATAATGTTAAGGATCATAATTATGACTACGGGCCAAAATTATATCTAAGTACATTTAATATTGGTACGTAGAGATATTACAATTTTCGGCCCTATGACCCAGGCCTTAACATACTTGAGTCGGTCTGATATATATACACCACTTATTCGATATTTTCTTTCTCGCCTAAAGGCTCGGCAAAATACATACGCGACCCGTAAAATATCAGCCCGTAATACACAAGAAAATATCTAATAAAGGATTTATTATACAATTGCTTTTTCGCTTTGTTTTTACCAGTATTTTTATTATCGAAACAGTCCTTTTTGAAAACCAGCGCGCGCGCTTCAAAAAGAAACCGGTTTGAAGCTTTGACGTCATACAGAGCCGAATACGCAAACCGGATTTCTAGAGGGTATTACCGTCCCATATTGGCCCTCAAACGTATACCTTATTTGGTAAATTGACTTCACAATATTGTATAATAATTTCCCGTACAGACCTCGCGCTTGGTTAATAATCTATTACCTAACCCTCAATCTGCAGGATTCATTTCTTGTTCCGTCCATGATTTCATACTCACATGCTATAGATGCTGCAATTATCTTTAAAAGTGGTAACAGGTCCTCGCGGTCAGAACAGCCAGGAAAGAACGGGTCGACAATGTATGCCGCTAATGTCAGGAGTGCAATGGATGTGGACGCAGGGGTAACGAATAGGACTTTAAGCCAAACCATGGCAAATGCAGGCACAGGTCCAAGAGTTTCTTTGATGAGGATATACTCGCCTATAAGAAATATCAACACTTACTAGTACCACGATCTTAATTGCATTCATGTTCAGTCAATGGGGTATACTTTCCTTTGTCAGTTGACATATTTCGATATGTTTAGGAGAACAAATAGAACAAGACGCTCATTTGAATGTTCACTTGGAAATCTTTCGAACCTCCTCAGCTAAAAATGAAATTTAAGACGGACGAAAAAAAATCTACTTTTTATTGAGCTGTAAATAGGCCAGAAATTTAAAACGTTACTCAGTATAATGGCCATGGACAGCACGTAGTTGTTTGACTCCGTTGGGATCATACCGAACTCCTTGTACCTCTGTATAGTAGTTCTTCGTATTAGGGTTTTCCGATTTACGAGCTTAAAGGCCGATTTGGCACTAATAGTGCCAGCAATAGTACCAGCCTGTCGTATATGATTGTAACTATTATTTTTGGAATTTCGAGTATTGTTTCTATAAAAAAGCAATACATTTTACAAGTTAATGTACGAATTGTAATAATTTGTTATAAATACAAGTTTTAAAGACCTTTAAAAAACTATTGCCGATAAATCAAATCGGATAAGCGTTCATCACGTTACACATGACTAACCGTGAAACATCACATTGATGATGTTTATAATTTACATGACATTTACTAGTCAGAAAAGCTTTTTTCGTTTTTACAAGCTTTCAAAAATTTTACTATATGAATAAATAGCTCTCTGAACATTTTTATTGGCCAGAAACTACAACTATTGGCTTTCAAATCGATCGACGTACTGGCTTTTGTACCGTACGTTTGGGCGTACTGAATGAAATTAAAGGAAGTGACAATCACAAAATTTATAATTATAACTGTTTGACTGTAATATTTCACTGCAGACTGTATCTCAGTTAGTATCTTGCAAAGAGAAAAATAATTTATTTTCGAACTCTTGGCTTTCTTGGAGCTCTTGTGCCTTGTGCGCACAGTACTGGTGAGTTAGCATCAAGGGTCGACTATTTGAACAGTGTTTACTTCTTAGGGGGTGTTTACATGATACTAGGATCATCCTAGCACTAGAATCATCCTAGCAGGCGAACCAACTTTTACAATGCCCGAAGCAACTCGAAGCAGAGTTCAAAGAAATGAGTGATTGCTCGTCCTAGGTCACCCGAACTACCACAGTGGCATATTGGCGTTTCCTAACCCTTGTTGGGCGAAGTATCTCTACTTTTCCGTGTACATGACCGAAACTAGATCCTAGTAGTAGAATGATCCTCGTACCCGAAGAGAAAACAGAAATAAACCGAAGTTTAGTAGAACGATCCTCGTACCCGAAGTGAAGACACAAATTTCCATGTAAGCAGAATGCAGTAAATGTATAGCAGGAAGGATGATTCACCTGCTAGGAGGTTAACACCTCCTTAAGCAGACTCTCTCGACTCATCGCAGAAAGAACTCACAGCGATCATTTTTATTCGCCTATGAACAATAGATTTTATTTCTAACGGCTACTCCTTAGCTCGCTGCGAGTGATGAGGTAAAAAGGTAAATTGATTGGCCGATCACACCCAAGTACTCGGGTTGGCTTAAGCTTCACCCAGTGTACGGGAAACGGCAGAAGGCAGACCTTTTTCGCGTTTGTCGTTGGCGTTTGAACGCGAAGATAAGTCATTTCGCATTTGTCGTAGACATGAAAAGTTCCAAACGCACATCAGCAGCTGTGAAAAAAAGGAGGCCGCGTGATCGTCTCTGCCGTCTGCCGTTTCCTGCGTACGTGAAGATAAATCTCTGAAATGTTTAATCCAGCTTGATGACTCATCTGAATCAGCCAATACATGCATTAAAGCAAAGCAGAATCCTTTTCCTAGACATCATCTCTAAAGAAGAGAGCATAAATATTTATGCTCTCTTGCTCTAAATTATGCTCTCCGAGTATCGAGCGATCACGTATACGTACTGCAGGCACGAAAGCGTCGTTTTTCCACTATAGACTGTCGGGCCACAGAACAGTTGTTATTTCTAGTTATTTGCTAGTAAGGGCTAGATAAGTTTGTTAGCTAATTTTGCAGATTAAAAGATAAACGAATTGCCCAAAAAGATTATTGACAAAAATTTTGCCCTCCGACGGTTTTGAATTATATGGACTATGCGTTTCGGAAACGCATTGCTACCGCAAGCCCTTCTCTCCCTAGAGCCTGTTCACAGGCTATCCGTCCACACTAAAACAGCCTATTTCTTTTGTCTAAAATAAGAAAATGCTGTTTCAGTGTGGAAAAGAAAAATGATAAAAAATGTCAAATGTATATTCGGAGTGGAGGGTTTTCTGATACGCGGCGTAAGTGTTACGCACTATTGCTCACACTATAGCTACATATGCTAATTAGCATGTGGCACTATTAGTGCCAAAGCCCGTAAATCGGAAATCTCTAATATTAGGGCTTCCGTCACTGTATAATCTACCGCAAATGTTTGATTTTATCAAACGTTGATAAGTTGTACTAATTTTATGTATTGCAACCGTCTATGATGACCCCTAGTTATACCGCTCGAACCCCTGGTATCTTTCTAGTTCTTCTTATTGGGGTGTTACTGTATAACGTACCTCCACACTTGGGAAAGGTCAAGCCCAGCTCTGTCCAGCACAGGCCTCCAATAAATGCCACCACTCCACATAATAACCAAATAAGGAGAGACAAACCGACAGACCCACTGTATACAAGAACCCATCGTGCAGATATGAATATCCCAGAACCAATCATACACCCAGCGACCAGCGACGAGGCGCCAGGTATACCAAGTACTCGCTTTAAAGTAATCTCTTCGCCCTGAATGGGAATGTCTCTCTTTTTGTGTGCTTGAAGGCTGATTTGAGTTTGGGGTTCCGGTTCTTGATCATTTGCCATTGTATTAGAATGCTGAGAATTCTGGAGACAAACATACAATAACAATTCCTTGTTGAATTCAATTTAAAAACTATACAAGTAGTAGGAAAGTAGCGGTTCTGCGCCACGGGCTGCCGGGCTACCCGGGCTGCCCCCCTCCCCCCACCACCATTGCCCAGGCGGAGCCGGGCTAACCCCCTAACGGCGGGCGAACAGATGTATTTGTGGACGAGCGAAGCGAGGTGCAATGAGGTCATATCTATTTTTAGATGAGGTACCGGGGAACACGGGCTACCCGGGCACTACCCCCTCCCCTCCCTTCTCTGTGTAATCAGAGGAGGTCGATTTGACGGGGCCCCCATACGACCAGATCTAGTTTGAGAACGGGATTTTGAAATTAAGAGCGACGCCGAGAACTAAACTTTCAAGAGGTTTCATTTTATCAGCTCTACATTCATGGTTGATAGCATCTAGTCGACGATTAAATTCATGGATCAATATTTATAGAGGGTCTCAATGGGGTGGTGGCTATTACGGTTAACGGTTAATACTGTTTTGGCTTTTTTACGATTACGGTTAAAGTGGGTTAATAACTAATTTCCATTGTTCTTGATGGTTAAAAATTAATTTTTTATTGTTGAGATCGCTGGGAAAAGCTATTATACGACTAACTTTTTATTACGGCTAACGGTCAGTAGTTTTTTCCTATTATTACGGCTTACGGTTAAATTTTTGGTCCTTTTACGGCTAACGGTTAACCCCATTGAGACCCTCTTACATGGTGTGTTCAATTTCAAAACGTCTTGTGTAATAGTGTATCTTTCCTTCAAATTCGGTAATCCGTTCTTTCACACGGTCACACAGTACATAAATGACTACGATGTTTCATCAATATCGAGATTGTTGTTCAACAACCCAATTTCCAAGTGATCCGAAGCCAGCCTGTGAAGATGTCGATAAGCTTCGATAAACCCAGCCGTACCTCGATAGTCTAAAGACTCATTATTATCATCGACTCCATTGAAAATGATACACAGTTTTCTCATCCACCAGCTAGCCTACATTTTCATGTTTTTTTAAAAAAACTAGTCATAGAACTAAAATAAAGCCAAAGCATTTTCTGTCCAACAAAGTCATCCCTGAAACGGTTTTTAAATCTATACCGGTTCAGACTACCGGTAGGGATTAGGATTTTGACCAACTTCATGATTTTGTGTCAGTTAAACAATAACGTCTACATCATCGATGACGTACCCTTTTAGCAAACCCAGCACGGGGTAAAATGAAGACTCTCAATAAGACACCCACAGTAGTTGAACATTGATGTTTCCGATGAGAAATATACGCGCAGTTATTTCTGAGTGGACAACCAATCACGAAAGAATTCGAAGTTGCAGTTACTAAGTGATATGTTACGAGGGACTGCTAGGTCCAAACATGTAGGTTCTATACAAGAGCTGGCGATAAACCTTTAACTCTAAGACGAGACAGTTCCTTCGCTGTAGGCTTTATTTTATTATACTTTAAGGACTTGTACACATGTCTAGCTCTAGGTCTAAAAGGGAAGTCTATCTATTTGAGTAACTCTCTCTTTTATAATGTCCTGTAAGACAGGCCTCAATTAACCGCAAGGATGGGTGTTTTGGTAAACACAATCATATTGGACGGCGCCTTTTCCAATGTGATTGGTTGCACGTGAAAACATTGCCAATCATGGGAAACGGATGCCAAATGTTGTCGGCTAGGATATTATTCCAGAGATGTCAAGGTTAATCTATTGTTTCTTAAAGCCAAGGGGAATTCCCTACTTTGATATTCTATACTTTGATATTCTAAACTGAAATTACTCTTGTCAGCAAAATGACAGCACACTGAAGACTATAAACCACCGAATTATTAAAACTAATGCGGTAAACCAAAAACTAATTATAACTGGAAAAGTGTATCATAACAGATATTCATTTCTTTTTTTTTTAATTTATAATTATTTTTGAAAAGATGATCCCTTCAACCGGATTCGAACCGACGGCCTCAGGAATTACTGGAATTACAGTCCCGCGCTCTAACCAACTCCTTGACTGGCAACAAATTCAATGTTTCTTCTTGACGAACATTTCGTGGACTTCAACCTAAGGAAGGACTAGCAAGGATTGAAAGGCAGGCCATGAAAAATACGCCGAGTTAAATATGATCATCGACAGAAATGAAATCAGTGACCGTCAAAGTGAATTTGAACACTATTTTTCAGACTACATTAAAATTTTTCAGAGGATAACACATGGTGAATCTGATAGCGAGTTATACGAGGAAGCAGTAATGACCTTTACACTTGTCACTATATATATTGTAGTAGCAACTTATCTTACCATCCAGGGTAAATTGATAAAGTCCTCATGCAAAATATTCAAGGAGGATAGATATATACTCAATTCATAATTGCTCCAAAAAAGCTCGAGAAACGGTATGCGATTATATTCCACCGAATTCAGCACTGATGGCCTGTCATTCTTTAAAAAAATTGTCTTGCTTGTACATGTCCTTACTTAGGTTGAAATCCACTAAATGCTTGTCAAGAAAAACATTGAATTTGTTGCCATTTAAGGCCTAAAATCCTCCTGATTTACTATCAAATTAATCGCCCTCGTCAGTCGGCCATTGTTAATCAGTATGTACCGTTTGCGTGGTTTCGAGAGAAGTCTGGGGATAAATAACTTAACTTTACCCCTCCCCCCGTCAAGTCATCTTTGTCACTTTTCAGTTCCGGGCTACCTGTGGTAATACAGGGGAGGTTTCTTGCCGCGACCGTACCGGAAGTAAGAAATGAAGCGGCCTACCCCTCCACGGGTATTTTGGTAAGATAATACGATTCCTGATTTCTGATTTTCAGAAAACAGAAATCAGAAATCGAGATATTTGGAATTGTACTTTTGAAGTTTTAAATCATGTTTGAAAGACTAAAATGATCTGTTTTCTGAAACAGGAATCTGAAATGATTTCAAAGGATTTCAGTAGATTCCTGATTCGAAAATCGGATTGGCCGCAAAACATCCTGATTGATATCGAATGGGTTTCTAAAGGGATTTTACCTCTTTCAGTGAAGACTGAGGAAAACATTCGAATGCAGTTTACGTACATGAACTTATCGCCGTGCATCTTGAAAAGGTCTAAGTACGATTTCGCTAATTTCATCGATATTCAAATATGTGATTACGCATGCACGCAACAGAATTCTTCAAGACAATCCCTAAGAACTATATTATTTTGCATATGCGTTTTAAAACGTTTATACTTAGCTTACCTCTTAGAAAAGTCGTGTTTGCTGGATCGTGGAAAACTTCGTCTCTTTGCAGACAGCCGAGCAAAGGGTACCGTCGTGATGACGATAACATGTAACGCAATGCACTATGGAGTCTAGGATCTTGTGACAAAATGAGGATCAACCATGGGGTTAAATATCTTTATAAACGTAACCTTTGCAGTTGCTGTATGTTAAAGGCAGAATTAACCTTACCAACAGGCATCAAACGTAAATCAGATCAGTTCGTGCTTGACAAGGTATCATGGGTAATCAGTGCACTGAGCAATTCAAAACGGCGGACCCGCTTTGGTGCTTCTTTTGTTTTGATAGACATAGACATAGACAATTAGTCCGTTTGCAAAATAACGCGGACAAAACCCTTGTTCTGGACCCCTAGCAAACATTCTCAAATATGAATAGTCTGAATTCATTCAACTCGAAAATTACGGTGTTTTTTTACAATGGAATTCGATCCAAACCCTAGAATACAGTCTCTGAATAACTGAATTAACTGTATGCACTTTTTGCTTTTGCTTAGATAGTTATTATTTCGAGAAAAGATCCAAAAACCTTGTTTTTGAGGGGGTTTTGAGGCCTTATTTGTATGTACTTACACAGGGGGCGTGAGCTTGAAATCGTATAGCTATTTGTTAACAGATTTTCTCCGATGTTCGTGATTGTTCGAATTCAGGATGGATTATCGATCAACTATTGCGCTACGTACAGGCTAGTGTTATATTACGGACCACACAGATTGCCTGGAATAAGTTACGATCATGTTGTAATTGCATTAACAGATTATTGTCTGCTACGTGATCGTTTTGCTTGCATTAAAGTCACCAAGCCGGGCTGCCTGTGTTTAGTCCGCATGTGACGCAGGCTAACGGCTCACTCGGTTCAATTCAGGTCAAAACGAACTGTCGTGATTGTTAGAGAACAATATTTCCATAGGTAAGAAGGAAGATGCAGATCGTGTCGATCAACTGGCATCGTGGCATCAACTGTACAGGTAATCTTGACAACATATACTTACTATGGCTTTATTTCACACTAGAAACCTTTTTTCAACTAAATTTTTTATTCCAAATAACAGATTTTTTTACAATACTGAGTTTCTTTTTAGAAAACTAGGAACCTATTTCTGACACTGAAGTGGGATATCTGACATTGAGTAGCAGTTGACTTTGAAAAGAAATCCAGTCTAAAGATAAAAAAAACACAGTTTTTAAAATGTTTAGAACTACGCCCTCGATATCTTACGTTCAGGGTGGTGAAGGATTTGGTCCAAAAATAGCGCGCGATCCGTTAATTCAATGAGCGCGTGTGTGATGTGTGATTTGGTATCTTTAATAAATAGCATCATCGTGATTGCGTCAACATTGACATCCGTGATTACATCCAAAATGTCTTGTGCGATCGGTACCCTCTGCCGTCCAACCCGATTCCCTATACGCTCTCAGAATGATTTTATATGAAAATATCCAATCTCAAAAAAAAAAAAAAAAAAAAAAACGACCGGCATGCAGTCAGACATGCAGACAAACGTTAAACAAAAACAGACATGCAGAGAGATAAACAAACGAGGGAATCAAATAAGATGTTAAATAAGATGTTAAAGATGTTAACGTTTGTCTGCATGTATGTTTGACTGCCGGTTTTTTTTTTTTTTTTTTGAGATTGGACATTTCCTTAGATTCATTTGGAAAAACGCATTGGATGGCAAGCTCGTACCATCCAACGCCATTTTCCAAATGAATCTTAAGAAAACATCGTATCTTGAATTTCCTGTTATTTTTTCCCTTATTCATCTTATAAACTGAAACTTTGCACTTTTACTAATATCGAGGTGCTCTTTCTATTTCTGGCATTTATTTTGACGGTGCTGCTTAATTTTTGGGAGATAGGGTCACGTGACCTGTAAGTGACCAAAACTGAGAAGGTGTTGTTCTATGACGTAAAAGTCGTACACTTTCAAGTTCATACGAAACCAACAGCTATATCTGCTAGAAATCAGACTTAAAGTCACTTGCTTGGTTGCCAAAATTTGGGAGTTTACTAGGAGTGACAATCCACTCATTTTTGGAACTCAGTCTCTCGATTTGAGAAATATGCAATATTTCAAACAGTGCTGACTTTTGAGCCTTTTAGGCAATCTGCTTTTGGTAAAGGTTTAAGGGAAAGGAAAGAGTTTGGGATAATATTCAGGATGACGACTGAACAAGTGTCATGATGCAGTAGAATCGATGAACTCACCAAGACAACGTAAAACACACTTGGGTGTGGCTTTCCTATAGATGAAGATGTAGTACACAGGAACTCCGGTAAGTATCAAAACCACTGACATTGAAGACTCAAACGGTGCTTTGATGAAAGGCGTGATGGTCAGGTATAGTGAAATAAGTAGAAATATCACAGGAATGATGATAGGGAGCTGTGGAGAAGAGACAAATATATAGAACCGCCATAGCTTATGATTTGTCATAAGGTGGAATCAATTCAGTATCTGTATTTTCAACAGACATTTCCATATTGCTAACACTGTGCTTGGTCCCTTCCGGGTTATTCAAATAGATTTGAATGAGCAATTTTTTTACCTTGAATGGTCTTTTTATCTGTGGTCTTTTATACCTTGTCCATAAGAGACCGGTGATAGTAGTTAGGTTTACGATCCATGCAGCTGTACTGAACAAACTCAACATGGACTGAATGGATGTCCTATCGGGAATCAACAGCGCTATACCAAGGAACGTCTATCGATAATTACACAATAATGGGTATCAGGGGTATAATTATATGCTCTCTGATTGGTCGATGTGATGTTGGTGGTGGTCATAGTATACGTGGTGGTGTGGTGATAACGATGATGATGATGACGATAATGATAAACAATTTATACATTCAGCTATAAAGTTGTGCAATTATTGCCTACTTTATTTATATCGTGAGGGACTGGGCCGAATCCGGCCATTTCATGACAAAGATCAAAACAAAATGGCGGATCCAAACGAGTCTGTCGAGAAGAAGAAAACGTGGCATTGCAGTTGTACATTTTGGTTTTTGTAAAAATTCGTGGAGATCGGAAAGATCATGTAATGGTTCGCTTCAGAAATGTACCATTACCCAACGATCGAAAAAGCAGCAAAAACTGAAATATACAATGAGATTCGTATTTAGCCACGTTCAGCGGCAAATTCAAATCAAAAGGCATCTGAAAAAGAGATGTCATATGCTCCGCTCACTGAAGTAGTGACAAGCGTAAATTCTCTTGATGATTTGTCGGACATAAAGCACACCTTCCAGAACTCACCTTCTACAAATTTAAAGAAGTGGTTTGTAATGTTGTGACATCTCAGTGGCTTGACATCCAGTCACTTCTATCTATATATCTGAGTTATCATGAGATTTTCTTCTTGATTGTTGTTATTTTGTGCTTTAGAGTCTTTGTGGATGAACGTGTATTTTGAAATATTTCAGCCGAATCAAACTTCCATTCTGCTGTTGGGGGTGGTACATTCCCTCTGGGTTAGCGAAGAAGAGTGCACGATATGTTTTAAATTTGTACTGCTTGCTGATAGGGTTAACTCTCCTACCAAACCAGCTCCTTCAGTGACTTCAGTCGCTCATTACGAGGTTCCGTTGTCTTGAGCTGGAGTTTGCTACAATATTTAGTTAACTCTTCATATTCTAGACACGCTAATTTTTCACTCAGCAGGTCTTGATAATTTCAAATGAAAATTCTCCTTTTGGTTCACGTAGCTTCAAATCACTTTGTGGAACTGGCAGATCAAATAAAGCCGCCATCGCATCCGCCATTTTGTTTTGACCTTTAACCTTTCCGGATTCGCCCCAGTCCCTCACGATATGTAATTAGACAATAGGTGGAACACTGGACATGCAGCCATATATAAACCTTATCACTTTGTTCGACTTTTTGATTTCATAATGACGTTATTTTGAACGTCGATCGAAACGTCGTCGGAACGTTATCGCCGAAAGTCATCGTTAAATGTGTCAGTAAGAATACTCTCAGTATTTCCACCATAGTCGGTTGGGATTCGTGAGTACCAGTTTTTATGACCTGTGTAAGTATCAGAGGTTCAGCCGACCTCTGGAGAGGCAATGAAAATTTTATTTGAGTGAAAAAATGATTTTGAAATGCAAGATATTTAAGTGTTACAGATACATGCTATAGATAGATGAATATTACTCGAGGGATTTTGTTTTAAAAGTCGTTTTCTTCATCGAAAACAACTTCTTAAGCCAAGAAAACTTCGAGAAGGGAAACAGTATCCATGAAAGGGGTGGGGGGAAATCGGAGCACGTACCAAGACAAGTCGCTGACTTGTTCATATGTCAGTTACGTATAGGATGGAGATTTCGGCCCAATCAACGCTATCCAGTGGAACACAGCGAGTTGTGGAGGTCTGCTTTAGGAGCTTATAAACTGAAGCTTAAACTAAGCTTATAGTTAGAAATAAGTGAGTGTTTCATCGAGTTTGTAAGCAGCTCGGAAAAAATCCGAGCCCAAGACGGGTTTGAACTGCACTCGTGACCTGAGTAAGGGTCAAACGCTCTAACCACTGAAAAAGATCATGGGTTCAATTCCCGTCTAGCTTGGGCTCGAGAATTAAATTAGCTAAATACACACTCGATAAAACATATATTGTTTCTAAGTTATTTATGATGACAATTCCATTCATTAAGATAGTTGTTATATGATAAGTACGATGATGATGATAATAGATAGGATGAAAAATAATAAAGATAATGATAAAACTACTAACAAGAAAAGGTGGATTTGAAGACATCAAGAGAGCATAAATATTTATGCTCTCTTAAAGACATAAACGATGTTAAACTGGAAGTAGTTTTACAGGGGTAAAAAAAGGAGAAGAATCAATGGTAATAGGATTTTAGACATCAGTTATACCTGGAATATCATGACAAATATGGGTATTCGCTTGGTTCTGTGGATCATGGCCATGAAACTAGGCAGGTGACCTTCACGGGCGGCTGAAAACACCACTCTAAAGACAAAGAAAGACAATGTGTGGAAACTGGTTTTCGATGGAGGACATCTTCGTTGTGTTTCTAAAAGCCACGCCTTAATTAAGAACGGCTGAGATTCTTGTGGACGGTTCAAGAAGGATCAAACACTCAGATGGAGAAAAGTGAGAAAGACAAAATCTACAAGTTTAATAAAGTCAATGACACCTACAATCCCTGCCAAAATGAGTTGGCACGATGTTAAATTTACGGGTTTTTTTTACAATTATCACTTTGTGATCATGTTATTGGACCCCTCTCTTCCTGTACAATGTTGCTGGTAGTTAAGAGAGAGGTATGTCGGACTGATTGCCGAGTAGTAAGGCCCTGAGGTGTCGGGGTTTTGACAGCAACACTACACAGGGGGCGTTGGGGGGAGCCAATCTCATTACCATCCACTGTGCATGCGCGTCCCCACAAAATCGTTCCAACAATTCTGGTAATGATTATAGTTAATAAACTATATAAATAATAAAAATAATTTCCAAGCTAGATAGGTGGGAAGGTAGGTACGTAGGAAGGTAAATTGGCTATATACAAAGGTTGGTTGGTTGGTTGGTTAAGAAAATTAGATATCTACCTCCCGTAAGCGAACAGTGCTCCATTTCCAGCACCAAAAACGGAAGCTGCTACACATAATGGTATAATACGGGTGACTGTTGCTCCATACACTCGATACCCAAAGGACTAGAAATAAATTGACTTCATTGAACATACCATTCAAATTAATTATTATCAGGTAATGTTTCCTTCATTGACATTTGGATTGTCTTTTTTTCCAGCTTCATGTAGTAATAGAGATAGTCAGGGGTATTTTCAATTAAGGACGTTCGCGGGCATTGTTCATGCGCACTTTTACTGCGCACGCTAGCGCGCGCTTCCTCACTAAATTCAAGATGGCGGTCCTAAATTTAATTTAGTTTCGATAATTTCTTTTTTTTTTTTCTTCTTCTTCTGGTTCTTTTTTGAAATCGAAGCTACTTTTAAAAAAGGGGAAATTTTAAGAAAAGGATTTTATCCCAGAAAAAAAAAACATTCAGGTTGAAAAACTGCATAAGAAAGGACGGATAAGATTTTACTGGACTCAGTCTCCTCTCGGTATTCAAGATGTCGGCCAAATTTTCAAAGTTTACTGTTCAATATCTCGGAAACGAATACGGTGACTCCACTTTTTTTCTCCTTTAAATAGAGTTCTTCTAAATATCTATAGCATATGTCAAAATGAAAGAAATCTAGGTGTAGTGGAAAGAGTTACACCAAATTTACCAAAAAATCCACCTCAACATTCAATCGAATTCCATAAAATGTTTTTGCACCACGCGGATTAAAAGCCTCATAAAAAATTCGTACTGCCTTCTTCAGTTATTTGTTTTAGCCAAAAATGTCACTACTGATACAACAATTCGTATTTTGATATGTTTTTTATGTAGCTTAGTTTATTTTCACCATTTTCTAAATGCGTTTAATTCACGCTTTATGTTTCGCTTGCCGTGCGCATCTTTTCTTCTCAAGATGCATTACTTTGTGAGCATATAGTAGAAAAACAAATACGGTGACCCCCATTATTCTATTTTATTTTTTGAACAAGTATATGATGTAGTATGTCCAGACAAAAACAACACAACGAAATCTAGGTGCAACTTCATTTGCCCGCGAACGTCCTTAAATTTCTTAGTGATTTACAAACCACAGCAGTTGCTGGAGAGTCTTTGAGTTCTTGTGGAGTTAAGACAGAAAGGTATGCCACATTAACCAGTAGATAAAAAGAGGTTACTGTTACGATGCTACCAAGAGCAGCCCATGGCATGTTTCTGAGAATTGAATAAAGGATATTTTATATTTAAAGACGACATTATTATATAACGCGCACTCTGATTGGCCACTGAAAAACTATGCTTGAGGAGAGTATCAAACACGCTCACATCTTTTCGATGTTTTCGGAAATTTGTGCGCTTGGGCATGTTGTTTTATAAAAGAAGTAAAGAACTGATTTTCCGTGTTTGATAGCTTGATCAAAACACGTGTGACGTTGGGAGAACACTCGAGAGCTGTGAAAGCACTCGAAGCCTCGTGCTTCCACTACGCTCTCTGACTTGTGTTCTCTCAGCATCACGCGTGTTTTGATCAGGCTATCAAACACGGAATACAGTGTTTTTATTTCTTAAATTCAGCCGCACTTAGATATTACCCATTTGTTCCATGTTATACTACTGACGGTTGCCACATTATGATTCATCAACCTCTTCTACAAACATAATCACCATACCTCTTTGAATGAATACTCATATATGAAGCGAGCTTGATTGGCCGAGAACAGCGTGTGATTAGAGTACACACACACAGATGACGTCAGTGAGTCTTACGCGCGCTTTGTTTGTTTGAAATGTTTCGACGAATGTTATGAAACATATAGATTCAATCATTCCATAGGTCTGTAATTACTCTAATAGATGCATAAAAGACGTCCAAATGCGATGAGAAAAGCTAGCAGTCACGCCACTCAATTTCGTCTCCTTTTTTCTTCTCGCTACATTTAGACTACAGACCCCAGGACAAATGGAAGCTATTTGATAGATAGATAGATAGATATACATATTACCACCACTACCGTCACATTACCTCACAGGTCTTTTAATTTCTTCAGTAATACTTTGAAGTATGTCCCTGTTAATCAACCAATCAGATCCAGGAATCAGGGTTTAGACTGATTTTTCAAACACGACGTGACGTAACAGAAGAAGCGAAAACAAGTGAACGCGATGTCGCGACGTTGTCACGGGGTTCACGCAACGAACGACATGACGAACTTTATACAAGTAAAAATAAAAACAGTCCAGGGATTCTAGTAAATAATGTTTTCTATGTTACAATCCAATTATCAGCTCATTATGTTCAAATTTTGTGGTTTCAACTTGTGGATGGGTGGGGGTGGGGGCTTATATAGGCATCCATTCAAAGCTTGATTATCCTCAAAGTAAGTTCGTGGACACCTTATTTTTCTTTTTCATATTTGAAATCAGCATTAAATTTCCGTTAAAAACGATGCTATTTTTAAAAAAGTTAAATATAAAATCCAATAGTAGCCAGTCACCTTAAACGATTTTGTTGAAAGGGAATATCTAATAATTACAACAAACCTCGACCCCACTATTACAGGACCATCCACTATAGATCAAAATTTTGTTGTAAGAAATGGATTCAACTCCGGAAATCAAACAACACTGAATCAATCTTAAACCTGAACGAGTTTTACAAAAATCTATAGAGTAGAAATGCGAGCACGATTGCTGCCAAAACTGTGCCCTGAGAGTGCCCGGAAGTTTATGGTGGCCCGTACCTATTGATTTGTTTGTCAGACATGAATTTCAATCGCGTCTTTTTTCATGTTTTGTTTATTTATTCAAAACAACACCTTACTATCTGCTGCAAAATTCCACACGGGATCTACGCTTTTGGGAATATATAAAAGACAGTAGTTCTCTGAATCCAATTACTTCTGAGTCTAAATCCCGTGTGGAATTTTGCAATTCAACAGATAGTAAGGTGTTGTTTTGAATAAATTAACAAACATGAGGTTTTACCTTGGCAGCTCAAATGTCGACTCGATGTAGTTGCTTACTTTTGAAGCTTACCGAATTATACCTAGTGCAGCAAAGACAACGGCACTTGGCAACAGGTATGTTAACATCTTGTTCTATCCCATACCTAGAAAATTCACAAATATGACTCCCCAAATTTGATTGACGATAACATTAGCGTTTAGCTTCTCGTGTCTCCATATTTTAATTGTTCACAAGTTACAATTAATAGGCATTTGTCTTTCTTATAGCAGATATGTGGTTCTCACTGTTTTTGAAATTTTGTTGAGATTTTGGCGGTAGTTTTGACTACATAATTTTGCGTCGTAACAGCGCAAATTTTGTATCGCAACTTCTATAAGGATTAAATTGGCGCGATACATGTTGTATGTAGTCCTCTATCTATGTCTTTATACCAAGAGACCATAATACTAGTATTGAGACCATAATACTAGTATTATGGTCTCTTGTTTATACTGGATAAATGAAACAGGGGGAAAAAATCACCTTAGATTTTTGGATTTATGACCAATTTTTTCTCATAAAACTGCTTTTAAAAATCGTCTGATATCTCAAATTGTTTGATCTAATTCGCAGAAAAATCATTATCGGTGCAAAGTTCAAGGCTTGAAGACAAACGGCTGCAAATTCCTCAGAATTCGGACAAGGTTTTGATGTAAAAAGACGCGACTGACTAATTCATGTCTGACAAACAAATCAATTGGTACGGGCCAACTTAAGTGAACTTTTCTGACATCTCGTGTATTTTTTTACCATCGAATACACCAACCTCAAAATCGACGGAAAATGTGATTTAATGTATGGTTGGTAAAAGGACAAAATTAAAGCGATCGCCGACCAGACCAGACCGTTGAATAGTACTAGCGGTTTTCAGCAAAAGTGAAGTGCTGCGAGTACATTCAGAACAATGGAAACTGAAATATGTTACAGTATATGAAACTAAGCATTTGGTAATTTATTCTGGTATTTGAAGGGTTGTTTATGATAATAACCCAAGTGACTTTTTTAATGGATTTTCAAACATTCATATTAGGAAATAGTTAAGTGATACTATCTGACACCATAATAATCAAAAAGTCACTGAGGCTGCATTCATGAGTACATAGTAAATTGCCGGATAGTTTGTGACTGGCTGTTGGAGGTAAATCTAATTCTCAATATGACAAACACCATTATTATTCACAATCAATAATTTTAATAAATGATTTTGTATTTCTAAATCAGATAATAGGGAAAGTAAATATTCTTCAAGTAGATAATTATACCTTTTGCCAAGTGAATACACTAATTAATTAAAGTACAAACAAGGCCACGTGTAAATATAAGACGCTATCATGTAAAGGCCCGGTAATACGAGCAACAAAATCGTGCAACTTGTCGCGCAACATTGTTGCGTTGCAAGTTGTAGAGCAAATGTTGCTCGTATTACCACCCCGCACGCAACAAATTTTCTTTGTTGCAAAAAGTAGACAATGCTTCTACTTCGTGCAACAAAGAAAATGTGTTGCGCGCGGGGTGGTAATACGAGCAACATTTGCTCTACAACTTGCAACGCAACAATGTTGCGCGACAAGTTGCACGATTTTGTTGCTCGTATTACCGGGCCTTAACCTAATACCATAGGTCAAAGTCCCGGCTTAGCGAATTAATCATTTTAATGCTTCAAAATAAGAAAAGCATAATATACAAGTATCTATGACTAAAAGTAATAACAAAGAGCGAAGACCAATCGATTCGGCTGGGAAGATACTGCAGTGATATCGTTTGAGCATCTGGTATTTCACATTTTTCTAGAGCATTCAAGTACATACGATCTCCTTCAATAAATATCTGATTTACCGTACACCGACTCCATTGTCGAACAGGATGAACTTGAGCATACAGCAAAGCTAAAAAACTCATAAAAGAACATTGCCTTCCACGAGAAGCGGCACTAAATCGTTCATCACCTTGGCGAATACTTCCACGTACGTATAATGGGGTGTTTCTCATAACAAGAATGAAACTTGCCTCTAACAACAGCTGGCTCTCACTACAAGTAAAATTCACCCAAGAACGTTCGAAGAACGTGGTGTGCGCAGTCGTTACCCGAACTTGTTGGCATAACTGATACCGCTGACTATACATAACATTATGATGACGTTTTGTGACGTAAAAAATCATCTCCAGTTGAAAAAATCGAGCTGCTTTGCCTATATACTCTCGGCCACAGGAAGCCCACCGAGATTAGAGTCGCTGCTCGCTACGCTCGCAGCAATAACCAAATATCATTTTCATGTCGTAATGAGCTACAAATCCCTCTTTCTATCATCAATATAAATTCGAATGCTGTTATATATATCAATAAAGTTCTTATATTTCATTGTCCAGGTATATTACAGCGTTTGTATATATGTATATTCTTATCATTTAGGAGAAAAGCTTTTATATCATATGGGAATTTAATTTCCTCCTCCTTTCCCCCACTCAAATCTCGCCTCCTGTTCTCGTGTCACGACGTGTTTGCTAAAACAGTCTAGCATGTGTTTGTTGTGTACTTACCAAGATTGGTAGGGCCAAAGCCCACTTTGGAAAGCCAGTGCTACCATTC
The DNA here is from genome assembly GCA_029948255.1 of Telmatactis stephensoni. Classification (NCBI taxonomy): domain Eukaryota; kingdom Metazoa; phylum Cnidaria; class Anthozoa; order Actiniaria; family Isophelliidae; genus Telmatactis; species Telmatactis stephensoni. The sequence continues at coordinate 47,808 of JALIZF010001525.1, forward strand.
CTATCTGAGAGGTGGAGTCTTTAAATGAATCGTGAAAACTCGATGTGTTACCTGGGAAATATGCATTAGAGATTCGTGTTGTATACTGATCGAATTGAACCTTCAAATATTAAAGTTGTAAAACGTTTACCTTGAGCAAGGCTTACCAATCCAGTAATCATCAAAATTCCTAGAGCGACCATTTTCGCGGCAGTAAGCGCAACCTGGATACGGGCAACCCATTTTGCACTAAGACAGTTCAGCCCACACTGGATACCTTTAAAGTTTGATAATTGAGTGAAATAATTGTTAGTGTGGTATTTAAAGGCTGTGTTCGTTCACCAGAAAATGTTGTCCCAAAGAGGGGGAGAGACCGGATGTCCAAAGAAGTGTTCTCACTGGCGCCCAGGGTTACGATGTACTGTCTACACACTGCCTCTATAACAGTCCCATCCGTTCATTCTTTTCTTTCCTCCTCTCTCCTTTCCTTTCTTTCTCCCTTTTCATTTTCCTTTCTTTCTTTATTCGTTCACTCATCTTCGGTTGTTATTGGATTGGAGTTGATTTATCAATTTTTTCTTTTGACTATGACTTCATACTCACATGCTATAGATGCTGCAATTATCTTTACAAGTGGTACCAGGTCCTCGCGGTCAGCACAACCAGGAAAAAACGGGTCGACAATGTATGACCCTAATGTCAGTAGAGAAATGGACGTGCCCGCAGGGGCAGCGACAATGACCATTAGCCAAATCGTGGCAAATGCAGGCACAGGTCCAAGGGTTTCTTTGATGAGGATATACTCGCCTATAAGAAATATCAACACTTACTAGTACCACGATCCTGTTTCCATTCATGTTCAATCAATGGGAATGAATATCTTTACATCAGGTGATATTTCTATCTGTTTATGCATGAGTATAATAGGATAAGGCGCTTACTTGGAAGGGGAACACACTCGGGGAAGGTCCCGATGCCGGGAAGGGGACACACTTGGGAAAGGTCCCGATGCCGGGAAGGGGAACACACTTGAGGAAGGTCCCGATGCCGGGAAGGGGGACACACTTGGGAAAGGTCCCGATGCCGGGAAGCTAGGGGAACACACTCGGGGAAGGTCCCGATACCAGACCCGGTACCTTTCTAGTTCTTCTTATTGGGGTGTTACTGTATAACGTACCTCCACACTTGGGAAAGGTCAAGCCCAGCTCTGTCCAGCACAGACCTCCAATAAATGCCACCACTCCACATAATAACCAAATTAAAAGAGACAAACCAACAGACCCACTGTATACAAGAACCCATCGTGCAGATATGAATATTCCGGAACCAATCATACTCCCAGCGACCATCGAAGCAGCGCCAGGTATGCCCAGCACTCGCTTTAAAGTAAAGTCTTCACCCTCAATCAGAATGTCTTTGTTTTTATCATTGAGGAGGATGGTTTGAGTTTGGGGTTCCTGTTCTTGATCACTTTCCATGATGACAGAGTAATCCTGGGAGGTCTGGGAACAAACATGCAATAACAATTTCCACGTCGAAGTCAATTATTAAAAAATCATGCTTGTCACAATAATGTAATATGACATGCAAGTTAATTTGGGTGCATTGTGTGCAATGTTAGAGAAAAATTGGGAACCAAACGAATCTGCACATCCCAAATATCATAGCTCCAATCGGCTATACTGCACCAATTTTTGAGTAAAGTCCCCTTTCAAATTTTTCTCCCTTGGCTCCCTGAGATCGACAATAACCTATACATTAACTAACACAAGAGAATGTTATAACTTCGCAATGAAGTACAAACATTTAGTACACTGAACTGGCCAAGAAAAGAATAATAGATCGCTGTATTTTTGTTCACAAATGATTAAACAACTTAATTAATCACGATTTTGGCTTTTGTTCATTATCACTGCAAGTCCATTCTTATAATTAATACAAGACATAAAGATAATCTTAGTTTTGAAGGTGTTAAAACCAACTGGGGTCTGTTTAGAACTGTTTCCCACTGTTCCAAAGCCGTGGAACTCGCTAGATTTAGAAATAAGAAATATTGATAGTCTGAAAGTATTCAGAAACAAACTTTTGCAGATTTTCTCATAAAATCCACCTCAACATTCCGGCAATCAAATCCCATAAAATTTTGTTGCACCGCGCGGATTAAAAGCCTCATAAAAAAATTATTTCCTTTTCAGTCATTTGTTTTAGATAGAAATGTCACACATAAAACAATTTGTGTTTTCATATGCTTTTTATTGAACTTTTGAATAAGCCCCCCTGCCTAAATGTGCCTCTCTAGCTACTTACACCGTTGTCAAGGTCATCTTTTGAATAAGCTCTTGATGCCCTCTTGATGAGTAACGCTCTATAGCTTGAAATTGTGCTCACTGTCATTGTTCAAATTTTAACTACTTTTAGAATGAATTTCTTGCTTTTATGGTGCTCATATTAACGCTAGCTGTTCTCAAATAACGGCTACATCAACCAGCAATCGAACAACGAAATTAACCAATTTGTATCCACTGGAAGTAGGATTTCGCTAATATATTCATCTATATTCAAAAACTGGTGCAGAAGCTATACGATCACAATATATGATATCCGGCCATTGAAAAGACAATCCCTAAGGTCCATACTATTTTGCATATACATTAAACTTTGCTTAGCTTACCTCTTAGAAAAGTCAAATGAATAGCTTGTAATTGTTGGTAAAGTTTGTCTCTTTCCAGACAACAGAGCAGAGGTAATAACCGTGACAATCCAATCATCACTATGGAGTCTCGTGATTACTGTGGAGTCTAATACGGTCTAGTACGGAAGCCGTGGAGGGACATTTTAAAAGATTTCGGACTTCGGACTTTGGATTTTCGACTTCTGGCTAGCTTCTTGTCTTTACAATAATTTTATTAAACAAAGCCGAGGAACAAAATACTGAAACTGATTTTTGGGTAACATTCACACAGAAATCTCGAGATGAACAAAAATCTTTCATTCGTCCATAATTTTACGGCAGAACTGATTTTGGAAATGTCAAATGAATTCCATAGCTAGTTGCTGCCGCAGCGGAGCGAGCCTAAGCGAGCGGAGCAAGGCAGCGATCCTATTTGCTGCCGCAGCGGAGCGAGCGTGAAGCGAGCGAAGCAAGGCAGCGAATCTAATACAGTCAATATGCATATGTAGGCAGAAAAAATCGAGATTTGAATACCCACAATGCAACCAAACTTGACCCACCATGCAGTTTGACGACAGTCAGAACAATAGATTTCTTTGTTCTAGCTGTCCCAGAATACACCGAGCCACTTGACCCACCATGCTTTTCGGGTGTTTACTATAAATTTCGCAACTTCAACACCGTTCTCTCAGCTCAGCGTCTTACTGGCATTCAGTAAGTTATGTGATTGTGGTTTTCTTGCAAGTATTAAATTCGTTCTTCTGTTGCGTTTTTAGAGATGTTGTATTCTTCCAGTCAAAGGGACATCTATCTTTATAGTAGGATTAGTTGGATCACCTTTTCCATCGGGAAATAATGTTGGAAAAGCCATAGTTGCCAGAAATGGTGTTGTATATTCATTAATTGGTTCTTTTCCTATTGTCGCAAAAAAAGCTAATGGTAGTCACATGTAAAATGAGGTATTTGAAAACAAAATACATTCCAGTTCTTTGGAAATATTTTTTGCATATTCTGTAGTAATCATGCATTTCATTTCGCGCTTCGATTTCTGAAGCGAACAACCTTGAGCAATCGGTTTATTGTATAAGCCCGGTATAAGGAAAAACAATATTAGGCAGGCACTCCTGACTAAATTTCAATTAGGCTAGTTACAAGTACTAATATCATCAAATTCCCCTGTGGTGAACTGTTCTAATAAAAAGTCTTTAGAGACTTCTTATCCCGGGGGGGGTACTCCGAAACTTTTTATACGGGTATGCTCCGCCCGGACTCCCGACCCCTTACCCTTTCACATAGTAAATTTCGGAAAATCGTACCCCTTTCACATAGTAAATTTCGGAAAATCGCACCCCTTTCACATGCAAATTTTCAAAAAATCGCCCCTTTCACATACCAAATTTCGAAAATTCATACATTTTTCCCGAAAAAGGTACCCCTTTCACATATCTTTCCCTAAAAAGGCACCCCTTTCCCATAGCTGCGGCCTGAAAAAGGTACCCCTTTCGGGCGGAGCATCCCCGTATAGTCAATTATAGGGAGTACCCCCCCCCCCCCCGGGCTTCTTATCATGAGTAAGGTAATATTTTGTCTTGCTTCTGGTACAATTTAAGGAACTTCTTTAGGCTTCATAGGTTTGCATATCCTAGGGTTTACTTTCTTTCTAGGCACGTTTCTCAGTCTTTGTTTGACTGCTACAACTGAATGGATTCTAAGATTATGACAGTGAAGATTAGTTAACAATACCTGGGGTATAGACTAGTAGCTCAGTACTTACTTCAGACCAGACTAGCTCTTAACATATTAGCAGTCGGTTGAAAAGTTTAAGAAGCTGCAAAATTTACAAAAGTATTTCCTATGAACCTCTAAAACTTACCATGTATCAGTGATCAAAGTAACAAAATGAAATATATTGCATTTGTTTTCGTGCGTCTGTACTGTAATATTTTACAGTACACATATTTGCACAGATGACGTCAAAATGTGATGAGATACAAAAGTACGCCATGAGATCAGACGAAGTCGAGTGACCTGACTGTTGTTCTCGCCACATTTTGATGTTTTCTGTGCATCTATTAGAGTACCGGCCACGGAATCAACCCGCCAATGGCGGACATAACTCGTGGATTGAGCTGTATGTGCAGAGCGGAAGACCATGAAGCATGGAGAGCTCAATGTTTTTACCCATTTAGTGTTGTTGGTTTTAACTTCCATGAAGTGTCTTTTATGTAATCCTTAGCCTTTTAATAGTAGCAATTTCAAGCCATAATTATTTTTTTCAGTAAATGAACACGCGTACTTTAATTTTACATGGAGCGTAAACTGGTTGCCTGTGTTGCATGACGTTGCATCAGACTCGAGACGTATGATAAACTGAGAAATACTAGGCGGTTTTTGGAGCGAAATTGGTTTCCTGTATTGCGTGATGTTGCATCAGACTCATTGTACGTTGCATCACGGTGAAAGATGCCGCATTGTTTACTGTATTCGACGCTTTAAATCAAACGAATGATAAATACAATTCTCATTTTATCAGTATCTGAGGTATTTGTTACAATATGCGCTCAAAGTGTACAGTCAATCAATTACACTAGATTTTACAAAAAGTCAATTAGATCTAAGTTCCACAAATTTTGCAATAATTACAGACCTTGTTTACAGAAGACGCCTTTTAGATCGTTCAATTTCAAAGCAAGTTTCGCGTACAATCGGCTGAAGAATTCGGGTAAATGTTTTCTATCAAAAGTCATCACGTATAGAGTAAATCAATTTTATTATAGTATTAATATATTTACAAAATATTGCTGTGAAGCTCACAGATACAGGAAAATCGAATTTTGAATATATTTGCATGCACAGTTCATTCATTCTTGCTGGACATCCTTAACGACAGCAGATCCTGAAAACATACAAATTCAAAGACTAAATGAGCATGAAAGAAATGCATGATTCACACGCGATAAAATCTCGATGCGTTTGCGTAACTTCGACATTCTCTTTAACTATATCTTTCTTTTCATCTTCAAGGTTTGTGATTAATTTGGGCTTTAAGAGCATCGATTGTGTTCTGTAGCTCTTCCTAATAATATCAACAAGGAAAGGTTATAAATAAATGGATTGTTACCTAGAGTGCATTTTTCCTGACAGAAGCTTACCTTTTGCATTTCCATTTTGTTTCTTAGTCTCATTTCAGCCTCGTCCTGCCTTCTCAAGTGCTGTTCCAACTTTCTTTGTCGTTGGATAGAGATTTCAGTCTTTCTTTCAAACTTTCCTCCACTTCCATCTTAGCGCCTTCAATCTTCAATCAGATCGTCTTTCACAGACCATAACTTTCTTTTCACATCTTTTTCAGAACTGCGACACTCCATTAAGCTCTGTTTGTTTGATTCTAGCTCTTTTTCAAGTCCTTCCACATCTTGAGTCAGCTCTATGACGAGGTCTTCCTTTTCCTCCAAACTCTTTTTCAAATGGCGCATTTGTTGCTTCAATTGTTTCAACATTTGACGAGAATGGAATTCATTTTGCTTGACTTTCCTATTAAGGTCTTCGTTTTCTTTTTGTCGTTGAGCTATGTCTTCTCGCAGTTGCTTTTCATTAGTCTCTTTCTCTTTGACGCACTTTTCTAACCTACCTTTGGAGTCTATCAGTCTCTTAACGTCAGCTTCTAGTTTTAGTTTGTCAGCTTTTGACTGAGACACATTTTCCTTCCAGGATGCTAAACGAACTTTGAATTCGTTTTCTATAACAAGGCAATGCTGATGAGCAGTTTCAGCCTCTTTTCGTGTTTCTTGTACAATCCTGTTTGAGCCCTGAAGTTCAGCTTGCAGTGACCCGTTTTGGACTTCCAGTTTCTGAATACTTCCTTTCAATTCTTCATTTCTCTTGCCCAATACCCTTCTGAGTGTACATTTCTGTGATCTTAATTTATGAATCTCCTCTTTCATTGCTAATGTATTTTCGTTTTGCTCCTTGTTGTGATCTTTTACATAAAATCAGTAGATTCTCAGCATCTTTTAACTGCTTGAGCAGTTGTCCATTTTTGTGGTCAAGAGTTTGCACACGACCACTGAGGATTTCTGACTCCTTGTTCAAGTCACTTACAATTTGGTGAAACTTCCTCTCAGACTGTATCTTGTCAGCGAGCTCATGTTCTAAATCTGTGATCTCACGTTGTGAAGATGTCACGCTTTCCTTTAATTGTCGGACCAATGTCTCGTTTTCTGTTGTGAGCGTTAGCGTTCGAGCACCTAGAGCTTCAATCATGTTTTCCAAGTCTTTTTTGTCTTCAGACCACTTGTTTTCAAACCCCTCTTGATCATGAAGTTTATTTCTTAATTCAATGATCTCGTGCCCCGAAGACGCTTGCCATTCTTTAAGTTGATTGATTAACCCTTCATTATCGGCTGAAAGACTATGGTTTTGTTCTCTAAGCTGCTCGATAGTTTGTTGTAATTCCAACTTTTCCTGAGACAACATTATTTCACGATTCTCTAGGTCAGATAGCTGACGTTCCAACTCCTTAACTCGCTTGTCAGGTACTACAGTCTTTTCCTCCAACTGTCTACATAAAGTGTCCTTCTCCAAAGAAAGAATCAGCGTGCACTCTTTAAGCTGGTCGATAGTTTCTTGTAAGTCCATAATGTTCTGAGACAACACTATTTCACAATTCTCTTGGTCAGAGAGCTGACGCTCCAACTCCATAACTCGTTTGTCAGATGTGGCAGTACATTCTTCTAACTGTTTACGCAAACTCTCCTTCTCGTTTGAAAGTTTCAGTGTACGTTCTTTAAACTGCTCAATAGTTTGTTGTAATTCCATCTCTTGCTCAGACCACTTTCTCTCACGATTCAATTGTTGAGACAGCTGATGTTCCAACTCTACAACTTTGTCAGATAATGCGGTACATTCTTTTAGTTGTCTGCACAAACTCTCTTTCTCCAATGAAAGATTCAGTGAGCGCTCTTTAAGTTGGTCAATAGTCTGTTGTAACACCTTCTTTTCCTTACACCAGTTTGTTTCTTTTAGATTCAACTCTGAGATCTTCTGCATAGATGAGACTTCCTTTTTTTCTAACTGTGTCAGCAGGTCTTGTTTCTCCTTTGAAAGAACCTGTGCGTGTTCCTTTAGTTCTTCAATAGCTTTTTGTAGGCTGTGCTGCTTTTCAAACCACTTCACTGAATTTGTCTGACAAGCGAGTTTCTCTTCCAACCACTGTGCCAAAAGGCAAATATTCAAGAGTATTCAGAAAAAGAATATCGCTTCTTGACTTGGAGTATTCTAGGATATTCGAGACGGATGATATACGTGACGAATTCTAGTAGTATACAACCTGAATTCTTACGCATACTTTGCATAACATTTATCTCTAAAGTATTCGGACTCGAATATGTAAAGTATGAATGCACAGGCATTTTCAACTAGAATACTTCAGATATCCCAAAAATAATATTTCTTCGTGACTTCGAAAAATACTTTCTGCGGTTTGAATATTCACGCATATTTTTCGTACAAGATATTTCTACGGTATGAAGATTTTCATATCTGAAGTATGAATATTACTGGAATCTTCAATTAATATTCATTTATTTCTGAGTGATGAAAAGTGTGATACATCATGCAGTTTACATTCTAAAATAGATGTCTAAACACCAATATTTTGATACAATAAACATTTTTCAATAAGTAGAGTGCACACATGCTGAATTCTTATGCATACTTTGCATAACATTTATCTCTAGAGTATTCGGACTCGAGTATGTGAAGTATGAATGCACAGGGATTTCAAACTAGAATACTTCAGATAATCCCAAAAATAATATTTCTTTGTGACTTTTAATAATACTTTCTGCGGTTTGAATATTTACGCATACTTTTCGTAAAAGATATTTCTACCGTATGAGGATTTTCATATCTCAAGTGTGAATATTACTGGAATCTTCAAATAGTATTCATTTATTTCTGAGTGATCAAAAATGTGATACATCATCATGCATAAATACTACTGGCATAATGATAAGTCGATTTTCTTTAACATGTTCAAGAAATCATTCAAGTGGGTGTTATCAATTTATTGTAAACTTTTGGTGTTTGTACTCTTTTTATTGTTGTGAGATGGTTTGCTGAAAGCATTTGGTCACGAGTCGTTTCAAGGTTACTGGCCGTTTAATCTGATATCTGTTGATTGCGATTTTCTGATAAACAAAATTCGCTTTTTCATTGTTCTGTCTTACCAAAAATGTTGATTTCAATTAATCGAAATGAACAAATAGTACAAATGTGAGGCTTTTTCAATTGCAAGTTCCTGTGATTTTTTTATGAACAAACAGATATTCCAATACATTCAGGTTCAATTTTATCCAATAATGCACACACATGGATAAATCCTGCCAGCCACTCAATTATGCACTGAAACCAGCCTGAAGATCTCACTAAGTGGCACTCACCGGGTAGTGCAAAATCATAAAGCTCGGGCAAACATTTATACACAAAGACATTACATGAATAAAATTGACAAAAAATATATATATAAATCTCAAAGTGCAAGTCACAAAATTGAATTACAACAAAATAAAAACAATTTTGTTGATGGCCAGATATTCTAATAATTTCAGACTAAATTTATGTAATACTCACACATGAATAAATATTGTCACTTGACAAATTGTGACAAAATTTTTGAAATTGTCAGTTTTTAAAAATGGTCACATGTACCATTCAAGTGAAAATTTACTCTGCTGTTAATTTTAAGTAATCAAGTCATTTCTGGGTGAATTATTTACAAAAACCATGGATTTAATCATATAAATAACAACTCTTGGTCATTCCACTTCCAATAAGCAGTTTCATTTACACCTGTTGAGAGATAATACAATCTATAGTCACTCTTCTGTGTCAAACATTAAATTTTGTCAAGATTTCATGATAGGGTCATTTCATAGTATTTGTGGACAAAAAAAGTTAATGTTCACACACAATATCAAATTACTTTTCAAAGAAGCTGAATAATCAAATGATAAAGTCCTGATTGTTTTTCTATTTTTTTAATGTACATGTATGTAGATATTACAAAAATGTTGCCTATGCTGGTGGACATGAAGCACTCATTCCCTCTAACAGTGACATCATAGAAATGTTCGGGGAAAATTGTTTCATCAGGAAACAAGATTTCAAACAAAATAATTTAGATAAGCTTATCTATCATTTCAACGAAAGTAATTTAAATTGGCTTATTTATCATGAAAGAGTCTTATTTTCAAGTTTTGCATGGTATTTGATGGTGTAATAGGTCATGGACAGAATTTCCCTTTAGTAACTTCCTAATATATGACAAGTGCTTTAAAATGATTAGGCCACAAATCACAACTTTAGATGAATAAACCAACCTTGTCTTCTGTGACTTTATAAAGTCAGGTAAATATGGAACATTATTATGTAAAAGAGTGTGCTTGATATATCAAAACTTTGCAGAGTTCTTGAGTTTTATTTTAAGATTAAAAAATGTCACTTTTTCTGTCCCCCTCTGTAATGTTGAACATTTTTTTATTCTCATCAAAGCATCAATGTTTGGATTCTTTTAGATCCAGTATGTCTGGATACCAATATCATGATGCCAACAAAACAATAGTAATATATTTCATAATAAAAAGCTACAAGTACACTGCATAGTTGGATTTTTTTGTACTCCCCTCTGTAACTTTCAAAACACTGTGAAATGACACTACAATACTACAATATTATGCAAAACATGTTAACCAACATAAATCACATTTGCAGTTTTAAAATATGAAAAAATATAATTACCAGCATTGCTGTTGCAGTTGGTAATTCTTCATGTAGCTGTGGTAGTTTCAGTTCATCTCCTTTATATCTTCCTGGCATAGATTTTTTCTCTCCTCTTACACTAGTGCAGCATTTCCTTATGTAGTCAATGCATGGAAATCCTTTTGAATTTTTATATTGCAAGAGCATGTTTCTTTTAATGCCATGAAGAGACCTTTTTATTATTAATTCTTTTTTCCTCTTCTTCTTCTTCTTCTTTTTCTTAGCTATGCTTCACATGATATATTTGCACATTCTGGAATAATGGTTGCTTTGTAATCCTAAAAACCAAGCAAATGTTTTAAAATTTGAATGCAAAGAGTTAGTTATATAATTGGTTATGAATTTGGACATGTTTTAACGAATAAAACAACGCAGGTTGTAAAATACAAGACTCATTGTTTGATGTGGATAATCAGTGTCTAGTACAACAACAAAATTAATTATTTATGCTTGATCAACAACATAGAATCCAAAGCAGTTTACAGTACTTTGTTTAGCAAACATAGTAAAAGCAACAAAAATATTAATAATTTAATTAATAAGAAGCACAATTAATTGTGTCCCTTTGGATAATAAAAGGAACAGCTTCCAAATCCAGTCAGTTTGGACCATGTTGACCTACTACTGTGCAAAATTGGCGCCAAAATTTACGTTCCCTTCAAAGTCGATTTAAAAGGTCTTAATCGAGGAATACCTCACGAAAAGTATCTTTATCTTACGTACCTTTGTTTTATCTTGTTGACTTGTGTCCTTTGAGCTGTTTTTAGGTCAAAAATCAAAAGAAAGAGGTCCAAAATGCATAGACAACTTTACAAACACCTTTGTCTTTTCGATGAATTAATAATTGGCCAGCGAAATGTTGAGTCAGCGGTCAATGCACAGGAATCCCGTGCATTTCTCACAATAAACCAATGAAAACACGGTATTTGATCACGTGCGTGTTTTGAATAGTAGGCGCTCATTCAGTGAACGGTTGAAGTACGATCGAGGAGATAGCGAATATGTTCTACAAAATCCTATATTTTGAGCCTAAAATATGGCCTACATTATTCTCAAATCGAGGAGGAAATATAGAGAAAGCTTTAATACATTGTTTGAAAGAAGAACAAGCTTCATCAGAGTAGAAATAGGTATTCTACAAGGGCGACAATGGAAGGACGCCGAAGTCTCTGGCGGTAAGTTGAATATTTGATAAGCAATTATTAGTATTGACCGAGTTTATCGTACGAGAAGTCAATTTTAAACCTTCTTATAGGGAAGAAGAAGGTCATAAAAGAGACTCCTTTTAGGATGGCCATATTTTGTTTTCACTATGACGGGAATATGATTGTTCTTTCGAGTAAATCAGCTCGGGTAATAAGCTTGTACGTACAGGTACATTGACTTGTGATTATGCTTTTAGATGAAAAGATTTTAAGATACTTTTATATCTTTTTAGTTAAACTGGAGAATCTTGGATTGCGACTTCAGCGAAGCGGCCAAAAATGCTCCAAGCTGGGAACCAGTGATCGATGTCCGTTTCTTTGAGGTACTTCATAGCGTACGTCGACTTGTCCTCTGGCTACATTGATTGCGAACAGTTGAGTGTATATATAAAGGACACTATGAGACACGTTTATTAAGATATCAAGTAGTTAAATGATTCAAGTTAGTAGTCTATTATCTATTACTGTTCAAATGTTACCGCCATGTCAATTGATAAATCCTATACCGTATTTGAATAAAACACATTTCAATGCTATGAATTTGTTTGTTTATACTTGTATATTTTGTTTTTCTATGTATTTTGATGTAGTTATAGGCCTTTGAATGGGTAAAATGCTTGAAAATCTCCCGTATTTCGATGGGATGTTGTGAAGAATACGTTGAGAATTCAAGAATATCCGTATTATACCAATGATATTCAGAGGGTAGTTCGACTAGAAGACGTCAGGGGTGTCTAGTATTCAGGAATATTCGTAACATACGACTGAAATTCGGAGGGTTGTTCGCTAAGAAAACGTCAGGGATGTCTAGTATTCAGGAATATTCGTAACATACGACTGATATTCGTAGGGTATTTCGGTAGGAAGAATTTGACAATGTCCAATATTCAAGAATATTCGAAGCATCAACTAAACGAATACAATAGTATACAAGAGTATCATACTTGTTACTTCAAGTATTCAGGAAAATTCGATTAGTATTCAAGTCCGAGTGATGCAACGTCATACTAGAATCACTCGGAACGAATCCGGACAGAATTTCCATTTTCGTCCCGTATACTCTTGACTGACTTCACGTATAAATATACGCCGCGAATATTTATACGTGAAGTCAGTCAAGAGTATACGGGACGAAAATGGAAATTCTGTCCGGATTCGTTCCGAGTGATTCTAGCATGACGTTGCATCACTCGGACTTGAATACCAATGGATTTCCCTGAATACTTGAAGTATGCATGTCTATATTCAAGCATATTCTTTCCGAATATTTGCCTTTTGGCACAGTTAACTCAGAAATTTGATACGTCGCATAGGTTGTAAACTGTTCAAACTGTTCACTGATTTTCTCCTTTTCTTCTGTCAGACTTACAATACGCTGTTTCAATTCTTTGGGCAAGGCATCATCACCATTATCATTCCAATTCTCTGAATTAGTGTTTACATTGAAACATGGTGCGAACTGAGAAAGATTGTCCAGTTTCTGCAATTGCTTAACCAATCTCTGATTTTCTTGTGTCAGTTCCTTTACACGTTCTTGGAGTTCCTCTCCTGCATTTTCTTGGATTTGGAGGTCGTTTTCCAGACTGCTGGTTCTTTCCCTAGTATCTTTAATGTCTTTCAATTCTATCTCCAGCTTTGAGTGTTTACTTTCCCAAAGCATCAATTGCTCCTGCAAGACATTACGTTCAGCCAAACACTTCTCTAACTCCAATGTACGCTTTTCCAAAGTTTCTGTTACTTGCTGTAAGGATTTGCTATCTTTATCAAGTTTGTTTGTAGCTTTACAATGACAACACATCTGAGATGGCTCTTTTGAGTCTATTTCATCACTGTCGTTTCCACAGTTCTTTTCCATCTTCATTGCGTCCATTTTTTCCATCATGACTTTCATCTGTTTTTCGCTGTCTGTAACTTATCTCTAAGCTCAGCAATGGTACTCTCTAAGAAGAGAATTGCGTTATTAAGTTGAGATTCCAATGTGGCTCCCTCTGGTTGTTCTTCGATGTCTTCATCTGATATCTCGTCTGAGTTATCTGTTACATGATGCAACAACGAACTGTACAGCTCAATTTTTCCTAAGAGCTCTTCTGAGGATACTTCCAGTGTGCTCTCTGGTGACAATGTCTCATCTCTTGCTTCTTCTACAAGAATCTCCATTTTTCTGTTTTTAGCTTGTAGCATTGTAACTTGCCCCTCCATCTTCTGTATTTCCATGTCTTTGCTCTGTAGCTCCTTTTTCATTAGCTCCAGAGACGATTGTATCTCATGAACGTTCACATTGTCTGCTTGAAGCTCAAGTCGCTCATTTTCAATTGTAAGATCATTAATCTTGTCTTGTAGCTTATCAGCCATGGATTGGTAATGATCTTCTTGAGTCTTAAGGGCTTCACAACTTTCATTGCGTCGTTGCGCAACGTCATCCAGCAATCTGTGGTTTTCAGCTTCTAATTCCTTGATATATTGCTCAAGCTCTAATACCTTTTTGCCATGATTGACAGCTTCAGAACGCGACGACAGTAAGGAATCATTCAAGGAATCGTTCTCATCTTTAAGCTTCTGTAAATCTCTATTCAACTCATCATACTGAGCTAATTTGAGATCGAAGCCACGGCGAAGTGTTTGCATTTCACTGTCTTTGCAAGAAATAAATGTCTCCAGCTCCTTCTGGTTATCTGATAACTCACTCTGCAATTTTTCAATCAGTGCACATTGGTGCTCGCTCAGTTCTTTTTGCTCGTTAACAGTTGATTCCAAAGCTTTGCACTTAATCTCTTCATTTTCGAAGCACTCACTCAGAATGTTGATTTTGTCTTTCAGCAATGCATGGTCTTGTTCAATGTTGTCTTGATCCATGGCATTAAGGTTAGACCGCATTTCTACTCTCGTTTTGCTCTTGTTTATTTCCTCCCTGAGGTCTTCCATGTTGGCAGTAATGGAATGAACAAGAGCGTCAATTTCGAATTTGCAATCTTGATTCTCTGGTGCCATGTCTAAATTGAATCCAATTTCGGACCACTCAGACCTTTTCCATCTACGTCATCGGCCAACTCCTTTTTGGCATCCAAAATGCTTTCTTGTAGACCCCTTAGCTCTGTTATCAACTTAGAAAGATCAAGTTTCTCCCCATTCTTTTGCTGGTCATTGCTCATTTTATGTTTCTTCTTTTCTTGATCTCAGAAAGAAGGAACTGGTTAACAGAACTAGCAGAAAGTTTGTTGTAGTCAGTGGTAAGGCTCTTTAATTTCGACCCCATTTCTTTTTTAATTTGAGCCAGTTCTTCAATTTTCTTGACGGATGCAATAGTTTCATCTTTTTGTGCATCTAACAAACTTTGTAAATCTTTCATGTTAGATCTCAGTGTTGCAATTTCTTTCTCTTTGTCATCTTCAATCTTCTGGATGCACTTAACGTTCTCAATCTTCTGCATTTCAAGAGTTTTCTCCAACTCTGCTATTTTGGACGTCAGTTGACTGTTATCTTCACTTATGTCATTTTCTTGTCCTTTAGGGTTCTCAAACCACAGCGTCGTTTCCAGTTCTTCAACTTTGGACTTCAGTGTTTCATTCTCGTTTTCCATCTCTTCTTTCAATCTAGTGAGACTGTTGATTTTCTCGATGTATTCCATACTGTTGTTCGTTCGCCCTCCTGTCTCTAGCTCCTTAACTTTGGACTTCAACTGCGCGTGTTCGATCTCTTTATCAGTTTCGATTTTAGTCATTCTTTCAATCTTCTTGAGGCAATCTGAGTTTTCGAGTTTCTGCGTGTCAAGATTCTTCTCTAACTCGGCGATTTTGGACATTAACTGTTTTTTCTTGTTTTTAGTCTCGTTCTCTTGTATTTGAGCATTATCCAACAGCGTCGTCTCCAGTTCTCCAATTCTGGACTTCAATGTTTCATTTTCGTTTTCCATCTTATCTTTCATTTCTGTCAGATCTTGAATTTTCTTGATAGAATTCTTAGTTTCTCCCCTTTGCGTACCAAGAATCATCTCAAGCCCCTCAAGTTTTGACATCAATGTTCTGTTCTCGATATTTTTCTCCTTTTTCAGTCTTGTCAATTCTTCAATTTTCTTTGAAGATTCAGCGATGTCTTCGTGCTTCGCCTGCAAACGCAACTCCAGCTCTGTAATGTTGGACTTTAATGCAGCCTTCTCGGTCTCCTGGTCCTTTTCAATTTTGGCAAACTTTCCGATCTTCTCAATATTTTCTTTGTTGTTATTCCTCTGCTCTTCCAAACGTTTCTCTAGCTCTGCAATCGTGGAACTCAATCTCTCCCTTTCAGTCTTCGTGTCTTGTGCAAGCTTCTTGCTCAATTCAATATTCTCATTTTTCTGATCATTGAGGGCTGTTTCGACTTTCTCAATTTTACAAATCAATGTTTCATTTTCCATTCTCATCTCGTCCTCTTTTTTAATCATGTCTGCCATTTTCTTAGAGGAGTCTGAGTTTTGATTTTCTAGCGAGTCTAAAGTTGTCTGTAGCTCCTTTATCTTTGTTTGCAGTGTCGCATTTTCGATGTTTTTCTCCTCTTCCACTCTCGCCTTATCATTCTTTTGTGCGTCCAGAATTGCTTCAAGTTCCCCAAGTCTGATCTTCATTGTTGAGTTTTCTTGCTCTAGCTTACTATTCTGTTCAGCAACAGCTTCATGTTCAGGGGCGGATCCAGCTTTTTTAAAGAGGGGGTGCGTTTTTTGATGGTAGCTTACAAGGCACGCGCGCGTGTGATTTTTCCCGTCACCACAGGCTTCCCGTCCCCAAAACGATTAAAGTAGCAGGCGCGCGTGGTGTGCTGGTTTTCCCGCCACAAATACAACCACAGCCTTCCCGACCCAAAAACGATTGATGAAAAACGTTTATATTTGAGAAAAGCTTTCACCGTCGTCCAAAAGGGGGGTGCGTCCGCACCCAACGCACCTCCCCTGGATCCGCCTCTGATGTTTCTTCATGTAGATGGTGTTCTCTTTTCTCTGTCCTTCTAGAATGGCCTCCAAGTTTTCAATTTCAAACTTCAAAGCTTCAATGTCTTTCTCGGTGTTTTCATCTTTCTGAGTGTTCAGAGATGCTTCCAATTCCTCGATTTTGGATTTCAACATTCTGTTCTCCAACCGCGTTTTCTCCTCTATTTCAGTTATCTCGTCAATCCTCTTCATGGACTCAACATTCTCTTCCTTTAGTGCCTTCAGCATGCTCAGAAACCCCTTACTCTCAGATCTCAGTTGCCTGTTGTCTGATCGACTCCATCTCTGCCTCTAATGTATTGAGCTCGTCAATTCTATTGAGCAACTCAGTGTTATCTGCATTTAAAGCATCCACAGTTCCTTCCAGTTCCTCAATTTTGCTCTTTAATGACTTATTTTCAGTCTTGAACTCAGCGATGTTCTTCTCGTGTTTTTCTAGGTCTTTTTCAAAGGCTCTAATTATCTTTGTACATTCCTGCTTCTCCAGTTTGAGCAAATCGACGTCAGCCTTCATATCGGCCAGTTCGTTTCTGTAGTCATCGATTTTTTGCTTCAGGAAAGTGATTTCCTCGTTTTTCAACTGGAGTTCGTCGTCACGATCACTCACTTTGATGTCGGGCGCGCACTGTGCGCTAGTCAATTTTACGGTGTCTGTATCCTCGCTTTTAGGCTTAATTTCCACGTACGACTTCATTTTGGTTGGACCTGATTAGCATGCATATACAAGTTGATTTGTACCAAGTAGCAAACAATATTATTATACTAACACATATAGTCGAATCTTCATGCCTCAATTTGTGGGCAATAAATGTACAAAGTATCCAACAATGCATAAATGTGTTTCTGTACTGTGATATAACTGACGATGGAAGATGTAGAGCAAGAGAAAAGCAAGCTTAGGAACACGAGGCGTTGTCGAGTGTTTCTCTTGCTTTTCGAGTGCTCTACATCTTCCAGAGTGTTTACATCACAGTACAGAGACATAAGTGATCGCTTTATATTTCTTTTATCAGAAAATATTTTCGACGTTTTCGTGCGAGCCATGTCTCTGTCCTCTGATATAAACATGGTAGGCAGCCAATCAGCGCGCGCGTTATATCTTAATTATTTTATATTGTTGTATATTTATGACAATATTATTCTCTACTTTCAAAATACCCACATTGCGTTCTGTTTTGGAGATACCTATTGTAATTCACCTTCTCGGAGTATCTTAGAACTCTTTACGCTTTTGCGCACGCAAGCGAGATTAGGGGACAAAAATATTAAGAAAGGGTGGCATTTATTAGAAACTCTTGCAATTATTTTTCAGAATCAGTTGAAACGTTTGGGACTTTCCTAATAGCCATGAACTGTTTATGAATTTTGAAGGTACCACTCTCAAAATAACTCACTCACATATATTTTGGTCGAGGATGATCGTCAGGAATGTTCATTTCTATCCCTGCTCAATGTCGCTGCCTGACAATTCGATCCATCCATGCGAGCAATACAAGGATCATTCAGCAATCCCTTGCCTCTACCTCTGGAAGCTTCAAAGTGATGAGAGACGATTTTTTTGTCCAGCAAGTCAAGAAACATTTGAAATTAATAGACTCTATCGGCTAACGCGTTGCTATGTACGTTTCTGACCCAATTCAAATGTTTTGGGAATAAGATTCTTTGTCTTTTGTATTTGCATAGCACGTGAAAACGCAATGGAACAAAAGTTCTTATTCCCAGAGGTTTTGAATTGGGTGGAAACGTACATAGCAACGCGTTAGCCGATTAGGTCTATTGTTTCATTATTTTACTAGGATATCAATCTTGTGGTACCCTGGGTACCAACGGCCCGAGATGGACTGGGGAGGAGAAAGAGAGGGGGGAGGGGAGGGGTATCCTCCCCATTCCCTCTCGGGCGGCGCTGGTACCCATGTAACAGGAACATTATAGTGATTTTTTCATAATTATTTTGTAAATGTTAACTATGTTTGGTTGCAGCTTTACCTTTCCAACTGTTGGTCTTCACTTTTCTTTTCTACTCTTTTACAAGGTACATTGTTTCCCTGAACAAGCACAAAACATAGTTACGAAAGGAAAAGATAAATTGTGCAATAATGCAGAATTAAATAGAATGATAAATCAATATAAATATAGGCATAAATCTGTAAATAAGTAAGTAGACAAATGAATAAGTTAGTGAATAAATGAATGAATGATAAAACTACAAAAAGCAAATGAATATGTAAATTCAGTACCCATCTAAAAATACAATAAACATAAGGATAGACTGACAGAAAGAGATACAGAAAAAAGAAAAGAAAGAAAGAAAGGAAGAAAGAAAGAAAGAAAGAAAGAAAGAAAGGAAGGAAGGAAGGAAGGAAGGAAGGAAGGAAGGAAGGAAGGAAGGAGAAAGGAAGAATGAAGGGAAGGAAGGAAGATGTAGATAAATCAAAAATATGAATAGACAATTATTAGATAAATAAACAAATAATAAGCAAATAAGTAAATAATTAGATAAATGAGTTAAATAATGAATTAATTTTTTAAATCAAAAGTTTTTATTACAAAAACGGAGTTTTACAATATAGATATTTTTTCAATAGATTTTTCAGTTTACAATAGAGATTTTTTTTACAGTGATAAATACATCTTAGTCTCCCCCTTAGTCTACAACAATCTTCAGCTGAGATACGCAACTAGCCATTTTGATTCAACAATCATCAGCAAATTTTGTCTTGAAAAGTCCGATAAATTATTGTAATTTACTTCCGTCTTGAATTGCAATGTCCTGCATTGTACCTATATAATTCATTGTTCTTGAAGTTTAAGAGTTTTTTCTTGTTGATAAATCCCATAATTGATCGCCAATTTTCGCTATATAATGAATAAAATTCTTTCACCTTTTTAGTGGACATTTTGCCAGTTCTGATCATGTGATCACCAGTGTTTTACTTGCTATCGCGCATGGCGGAAGTGTTCGATCCGTTTCAAAAAAAGCGAATATATTTTGTATTACTAATGATAATGAATATAATCTGAATGAGTAAAACTAAAAAAGTAGTCTTTATGTAAAAGATAAATGAAAAAGTACTCAAGCAAGGACAATAACATATAACAACTTATCTCAATGGAACGTTTTCAAAACTGATCTTTTTTCGCGAGACGTTAGTCTCAGATCTACGCTTATTAAAGCAAAACTGTGCTAATGATATATATAAACTAATGATTCATTCTTACCTTGCTTGTAGATGCTGCTGGTTTTATTGCAGCCAAAGGCTGAAGTGATGGGCCCAGCCCTTTCCTAATGGGCGGAAGCAATTTACGTGATTTCAACCCAGACACGCCCAATCTTGTTGGACTCAAAGCAGCTTGTTGAAGGGCAGCTACGGGACCCAACGATAGCATTTTTGCTTCCCCTCTGTCTTGCTTGTCAGCGTCTCCACCATCGGAATTCTTCTGCACACTCTCCGGCATGTTCCCTGGTGAACTGGAAGATGAATCTTCTGAGTCTTCCTTAGACGAGTCCTCGTTTGTAGGCGCACCATGGCAAGCTGGAGTTTCCTTGGGTGATGTCGCACCAAGAGGGCGTTCACTGGATTCACGAGGTGATTTCTTCCTGATTGGAATCCTTGAAGGCTTGCTGTTTGTAGATTTAGCCTCAGATGAGACGGAGGATTCCTCAAAACTGGAGGTCTCGTAATGGAATGAAATCTTCTCGGGTATTTCAATCCCCATGTGGTCACTACTGGACGTATCACTATCATCGTCAATTTCTTTGACGACGAGGAATTCTTGACCTGCGACGACGTGATGTCGACGCTCCGTCGGCGGATAGGTCTCTAGCTTCGGCTCCTAACTCCATCATTTTCAAAACTTGTCAAATTTATCACAATTTCTCAAGTGATTAGCTTGTTGTCTACAGTCGTAAACTACAAATTGGCAATCTAATTTAATTACCTTTGTTTACGTAATATGACGTAGCGCTGGTGTAATACAACCATATTAGGACATGCGCGCGCTTCCATCTTCTAGTAAGGAGCTGTGCGCGCTCAAAATTTTGATCATTTTTATCAAGGAAAACTGAGGCAGACACTAGTAAACAAGCTACCAAAAGCTAATTTTATTATACTTTTTCTTATATATTTTATACTTTATACTTTATTTTTTGGTTGAACTAATAAGAATATTCTGTCATATTTGGCTTCACAGAATGAGATGAAATTAAGCTAAGCGTTGAGTTCAATTTAGACATGCTAGGATTTTCTTTAGAGCATATCAGAACTATCTTTTACAAAAAATAATTACTGGACTGCTTCAGGCACAGAAAGAAAATTCATAACAAGACGCTTACCTGTTTCTGAAAAAAAAAGCTTTCAGCTCCTGAACTGATTTTTGCGAATCACTACGTGACGAGATAACAAATATTGTCTTTTTGTTATATACCAACTGTCAAAGTCCATTTTTTTCGTGCTCTCATTGGCCGAGAGGGTATCACGTGAGCGTGAACAAGATTTGATGTCTTATTTTCAAACTATTAAGACTACAGGCTTCCCATGCTCTGTGTTAGTACGGGGGTGATATGAGTTAGGGTCGTTGGGCTGCCTGTGGTAATGATCTCAACGGTTTTCCATATGTGTTCAAATTGTCTCTTCTGAATTGAAGATATTTGATGCTGAAATTTCAAATATGGCAAATAAATAAAGTTTAATAGTTATCGAACATTTCAAGCTTGGTTATTATCCATTTTGATTCCGTTTTAGTGGATTTGGGAGCAGTTTGAGTTTTGACGCCGCTGTTCACGGTGAAGAGAGAACCCTTCTACTCGCGTGATATTTTCTTTGATGTTTTTACGAACAAAATGCATACTGAACTCGCTTAGCTCATCAAATTATCAGTTGCACAAAACTAGTCTCTCGGATTTCAAAATTAAAATTCAGTACGAAAACCTCATTGGATCTCATAAATGTTTGAATGGTAAATATAATTGACTTGCCTCTATTCTTGGTCTTTTACCAACACATGCGGTGAGAAACCCATCACTTTGAGACGCAGGATGAACATATTCTACTACGAATTCGATATTTGTTCATAGTATTGGAAATAAAGTTCAAAATAACAACCATTCAAAAGCTCTTAATCAATCAATCACTTCGAGCATGCGCAGTAACATAATTTAACAATGTGCGAGTAAGTGAGTGAGTGACACATTTACATATTCGATCCCCACAATAACTCGTGGATTTGCAATCAAGGATTTGCAATCCACGAGTTAAAAATGGAATCTAATTATTTTATATAATATTCATCGAAACATGTCAACCAATCAGAGCGCGCGTAAGATTGTATTTGGTCATCTATGCGAGTTTCTTGACCAACAGAGCGCGTGTAATATACAAATTTTTATATAATGAACGCTAATCCATTTTATTTAGAATATCGATTTGTAACTCATTTTCAGTTCTTCCTGAAGCCAATGAAATATATGTTACATTCCACTTGACAGTACAGTGGCAATGACAATTTTGAAAGGAAAATATTTTATATAATCACGCCATTGCGAGAAAGGTAAATATATATTAAATTTGGTAGATATATTTAATTTGCACTAAATAAAGAGGACTAACAAAGAATCGCTCGTTTAACCGTTGATTCAGCACTACAAATGGACAGTTTCTGTTTTTTAACAATATTTGGTAAAAGAAAGAAGTGAAGTAAATGCAAAAACGTTTTCTCCAGAATGTGCATGGGTAGCACGTATATACAGAAATGATTGAACAATTTCATTAAAGACAGCTCAGGAACAAAATGCTGAAATTTTTGAGCAACATTTACACAGAAACCTCGAGATGAACAAAAACTTTCATTCATCCATAATTTTACTGCAGAATTTTGGAAATGTCCAATGAATTCCATAGTTACAGGTGCTGATTTGTTGGAGATGATATCATCAAGGTCCCCTGTAGTGAGCTAGTGTTCTAAAAAGTTTTTAGAAATTTCTTATGTTAGGTAATACTTTGTCTTGTTTCTGGTGAAACGTTTTTAGGCTTCATTAGGTTTGCATATCTTAGGTTTCATTTCATTCTAGGTACGGTTTCTATAGCTTATAATACCTGTGGCATAGTAGCTTAGTAGTTACTTCAGACCAGACTCTGAACACACTAGTAGTCAGTGAGGTTGTAAAGTTTCAGAAGTTCCAAAATTTACATTTGGTGCCGATTTGGTGAAAGGTATGTGGAAAATTGACCATGTTCTTCTGAAATTACGCGCGCAGTTTATATAATTAAACTTCCGTTTCATCCTCATTTTAAACCCAATTTTCAAACTTGAATAAGCTTGAGTCATTTCGAGATCACGCGAACTGCTAAAACCATCGGAACCGGTTATGATCAAAAAGTTCCAAAACATATAAAATTACTTTAGAGATGCACGTCCTTTAGTTTTTCTATTAAACCATTTATTTTTGTATATTCATTTCTATTCAATTCTACTTATTTATGAAATCACTACTGGCCAAAGAAAAGGTTGAAGCCTCGTTGTCGCGTAATTGTTGCGTTGTTGTTGTTGATGCTTTTTTATTATTTTTAATACTTCTTTCTTATTGAATATTGAATGCATGTTATTGTTTCATTTTATTTAAGCCCAGAATTCCAATGAGACAACAAGCCCTTTCTCAAGCTTTACTTGGAAACCGTGTTCAAATGCGAATACTGGTTCTTCTCCTTCTTGTGGTGATTATTGCACATGGCGTTTCTTGCACCGTGGAATCGTTCAAGAATCAAGAAGAAAATAGTTCATCAACGCAACAAATGTTTGAAAAACGCATTCTAAATGGAAATGCCATTACCGAAAACCAAAGAAAAGTTTTCGAATACCTTGCCAGAAACGTAGTCGGGGAAGAGGTGATAATGAGATGGAAGACCGATATATACGTGAAATCGACCACAAAGAAATTGGGTGTCTATCAAGTGAAGGAGATTCATCCGGCTCCAGGTATTACACTGAAAGAGGTCTTCCATTTCCTGCAGTTCTTTCCCATTCTCTACAAAGACGAATATAATCCTGTAATGTTTGAAATTTCTGTAGATGGTGAGTCTTTTAGGTTCTGTTTTGAACATAACGTTTTCGGAGGATTCTTTGTATCGCATTATGAACAATCCAAGAAGCAGATTATTGATCTTTCAAATATTGCCATTATAACTCAAAAACTAATGGCAACCATTCAATCCAAAGGCTATAAGCAATTACCTTCTGTCCTTGAAAAGGTTTTCAATGCCAAAGTGAACAACAATGGAGAACTTCAACGCGCATTCCAAAAAATCAACGATGACATTAAATATGCGTTTATAGTAGGAATTCAATTTTTGGCTTCAACCTCAATCCTTAGAAAAGATCTTCCAAACTGGGTCCCGTCTTTGCTCAAGCAACTTAATTGGAAGCTCGAAAATGAAAGAATAAAACTGGAAGACTCGATTAACGACAAGATAAAAGCGCAATCAAAGACAAAACTCAAGTACGAGTTAACAGCGAGTATGCTACTCACGTCAAAGGATTATGATGATGAATGGAAAATACTACAAGGAAATGGCGTTGTTCACGACGTTAGCGCCGCTGAAGTACAAATATATCAAACCAACGCAATCACCCTCGGAGAACTTTTCAAATTATTGCAATCAGTCATCGCTTATTACCCTCAGAGGCTTAGCAAAGGGAAGTTTATCCGATTTAGAGTTCCCATTGGTGGTGAATATAGAGTATTCTATTTGGGCCGTGCACTATATGGACCAAACCAAATCCTCGTTAAGACAAAAAATTCTGATTGGCCAGGTTCCACTAAACGCGGCCCTAGAAAAATAAAGAGGCCAGGTCCTAACTCATTTTGGGCCCCAGACTACAACGCTATTTTGAGAGTATTCCACAGATTTCCAGCTGCAAATCAAGTTATACTTGCAAAAATGATGCAATATGTATGCCACGCAAAGCTTCACTGGCAGCCAGATTTTTCATTCTTTGTCTTCGAAAAGATGAAAATTACAAAGCGACGCGCTGCCGATATAATTCGCCATGCTGTAGAGTTCCTGGTCATTACAATGGTTGCAGAAGCAGCATCACCAAAAGATGATACCAAAACCCAGTTCATTCAAAAGATGGCTAATACCATCAAACAATCCATCCAGGAATCCGGTCGCTTTCCCGAAAATATCATCATGCCCAGACTTGATCAAGACGTTAAAAAATCTGGAAGAAGCCCCACAATGGATGATGTTGTTTTGGGTTTGCTGAAGAAAATAGACAACTGGAATGGGTTTGCCAGCGTGTTCAATGAAGGCAACTTTCCTGTAAGAAAAAAGGGTGGAACACAACTTGGGCGACAATATCTCTTCTATCATGGGGATGATGAGATTCCTTCCTATTTGATTCCGCAACTCGCACACGATCCAAACTCAATCACTGAGACGGCTCGTCGCTCGTGCACAAAGCAAAAATAACGGCTCGACCGTGCAGCCAGGGCACGTGATATGGCCTGACGTTGAAAAGGTCAGCAGCTGTTTGACAATGCGCTAAGTATATGAAATTGAAATCGATTTGGTTTTTATTTAACGAACTCTACAATATGATGACATTATAAAAAATGTATGATTTTCAGTAACAGCTGTAAAAGTGATATTCAGCGTGATCCGATAAAGGAAATCACCCAAGTCACTGTGCAGCCCCAGTTTGTAGGTTAATTTAGCTTTGCGTGACGACACAAATCGACAGCTGCGCAGGAGACTTCAAAAATCAGTTTCGATAATGAATCACTAGCTAGCAGCTAAAGATCAATCGTTAATAATTTAATAAAATTTAAAAGAATAAATCTTGCTATATTGTTAAGGCCTCAAATCACTAACTATGCTCAAATGTAATAGATGACCTCAAATGTAATAAAGTGTAATATATAAGATTTGGTTATAAATGTAATATATAGTGCATATAATAATATAGTGAAAGTCCTTTAGTATGGCCGACCGGAGAAAAGTGTCTGCATCATAGAGGTGCTCAGCTAGCTTTTTGACGCCATGACTGAGGGCATTTTCTCACTTAGTAAACTAGTCAGCCAGAACGGATGAATTTTATTGCTGAGGAGTGGTTCTGGCTAATTATACTGCCACGTATCATTTATGAACTAACCGTTGTTGCACGCTGGTTCCACTGTTAAAATGGAAAATATCTTCTTACAAATAGTAGTACAGTATTTATTTACAGTATTTATGTTTTGATCGACAAGACATAAATTATCACCAAAAATAATTTCATAGCAGATTTATTTGATATTTAATGAGTCTGAAACTGTATCCCTTTTTAAATTTTTGCTTAGAGCAAATTTTATGATTTTCGACCGTACCGTACCTTATTCGCGAAGTTAATTCCTTGAACACAGAAATTGTTCCACCCTACTTAAAATTAATGCTATGTAAAGAGCACGGTTTGATCTAGATTGTCTCAGATTTTTTATGAATGTTATTGCGGAAATATTTAATTTCAAAGTTTAATGACATGTTTTTGATGATGCCTATTGTGCATAAATTGGCAAATAACTTTGCGGTATCAAACAAATGAAACACTGTGTTTGAGACAAGGTACGTATACGGTGTCTATACATCTGGAGATTTTTAAGAGAATCAATTGAGAACTTTTGGAAACTGAATCAATCCAACTTCCTTGAGTCACCATTGTAGTCTTGATTCGGCAACGGCTTCCATAGCATGCGCAGTGCCAGTTCAGAAGAAAAATTAAACAGAAAATATATGGGCATTTTCTTTACTCTTCTACTCACATGATAATGAAAGCTGCAATAATTTCAAGGTTTTCAAATGTCAGCTTAGAACTGTCAGGAGAAAAACTGAATTTTACAGGTAAACTTTCGGCGAATCTACGGATCACGATTAGTTCAACAATGGTAAATCTCCTACTAAAACTAAAAAGTGCTGTCCAAATCATATTCCTTGAAAAGTTAATTTGTCTAATCTTCTCCACTTGCTCGACTTTCGACGTCTATGTACTAGAAAAAGACTTCCTTGAGAGTCCACAGAGGGAAAAATACAGGAACATCACACAAGTCGCCAAAAATTCATTTGCAAAGTTTAATCGGCTGAATAAAATGTTTGAGCGGGAAATCGGCGACTCGCGCGTTTGTGCAAAAAAAAATTCCCGCTAAAACACTAAAAGTATTACAAAATTATTTCGCAACATGTCTGTAATTTCCAAATTTATCTACCATTGTTTTTAATTTTGATTTGTTTTGTTTTGTTTTAATTTGTTTTTATTTATTTGATTTGTAGAAGTGTGCAATTTTTGAAATTTTTGAGTGCAAATTTTAAAATTTGATTGGCTAGTTGGAAAAATTTAAAATAAATTGGCGTGTTCTCAGCCAATCATATTTCAGAAATCTTTATATGTATATAATTAACAAAAGAATCGCTCGTTTAACCGTTGATTCAGCACTAAAATTGACAGCTTATGTTTTTTAACTGGATTTAGTAAAAGAGAGAAGTGAAAAATGATCAATATATTGATTAAGTAAATGCGAAAAACGTTTTCTCCAGAATGTGCATGGGTAGCAAGTATATACAGAAACGATTGAACAATTTCATTAAAGACAGCTCAGGAACAAAATGCTAAAATTTTTGAGCAACATTTACACAGAAATCTTGAGATGAACAAAAAACTTTCATTCATCCATAATTTTACTGTAGAATTTTGGAAATGTCCAATGAATTCCATAGTTACAGGTGCTGATTTGTTGGAGATGATATCATCAAGGTCCCCTGTAGTGAGCTAGTGTTCTAAAAAGTCTTTAGGAATTTCTTATGTTAGGTAATACTTTGTCTTGTTTCTGGTGCAATTGGAGGACCTTTTGGGGCTTCATTAGGTTTGCATATCTTAGGTTTCATTTCATTCTAGGTACGGTTTCTATAGCTTATAATACCTGTGGCATAGTAGCTTAGTAGCTACTTCAGACCAGACTCTGAACACACTTGAGTAGTCCGTCAAGTTGTAAAGTTTCAGAAGTTCCAAAATTTACATTTGGTGCCGATTTGGTGAAAGGTATGTGGAAAATTGACCATGTTCTTCTGAAATTACGCGCGCAGTTTATAATTAAACTTCAGTTTCATTCTCATTTTTCAGTTTTCATTCTCATTTTAAACCCAATTTTCAAACTTGAATAAGCTTGAGTCATTTCGAGATCCCGGAACTGCTATAGAACCATCGGAACCGGTTCAAAAAGTTTCAAAACACATTAAAATTACTTTAGATGCACGTCCTTTAGTTTTTCTATAATTACACCATTTATTCAGTTTTGTATATTCATTTCTATTCAATTCTACTTTTTTATGAAATCACTAATGGCCAAAGAAAAGGTTTGAAGCCTCGTTGTCGCGTACTTGTTGCGTTGTTGTTGTTGTTGTTGTTGCTTTTTGATTATTTTTAATACTTCTTTGATATTGAATATCAATACATGTTATTGTTTCAGTATATTTAAACGCAGAATTCCAATGAGACAACAAGCCCTTTCTCAAGCTTTACTTGGAAACCGTGTTCAAATGCGAATACTGGTTCTCCTCCTTCTTGTGGTGATTATTGCACATGGCGCTTCTTGCACTGTGGAATCGTTGAAGAATCAAGAAGAAAATAACTCATCAACACAACAAATGTTTGAAAAACGCATTCTAAATGGAAATGCCATTACCGAAAACCAAATAAAAGTTTTCGAATACCTTGCCAGGAACGTAGTCGGGGAAGAGGTGATAATGAAATGGAAGACAGATATATCCGTCAAATCGACCAAAAAGAAATTGGGTGGCTATCAAGTGAAGAAGATTCAACCGGCTCCAGGTAAATCCATTACACTGAAAGAGGTCTTCCATTTCCTGCAGTTTTTTCCCATTCTCTACAAAGACGAATATAATCCTGTAATGTTTGAAATTACTGTAGATGGTGAGCCTTTTACGTTCAATTTTAAACATAACTTTTTGGGAGGATTCTTTGTATTGCATTATGAACAATCCAAGAAGCAGGGTTTTGATCTTTCAAATATTGGCAGCATAACTCAAAAACTGACGACAACCATTCAATCCAAAGGCTATAAGCAATTACCTTCTGTCCTTGAAAAGGTTTTCAATGCCAAACTGAACAGCAAGAGAAAACTTCAAGGCGCATTCCAAAAAATCGGCCGGAATATCGACGTTGGCATTAAAAATGCGTTTATAGTAGGAGTTCAGTTTTTGGCTTCAACTTCAATCCTTAGAAACGATCTTCCAGACTGGGTCCCGTCTTTGCTCAAGAAACTTAATCGGAAACTCGAAAATGAAAGAATAAAACTGGAAGACTCGATTAACGACAAGATAAAAGCGCAATCAAAGACAAAACTCAAGTACGAGTTAACAGCGAGTATGCTACTCACGTCAAAGGATTATGATGATGAATGGAAAATACTACAAGGAAATGGTGTTGTTCACGACGTTAGCGCCGCTGAAGTAAGAATAAACGAAACCAACGAAATCACCCTCGGAGAACTTTTCAAATTATTGCAATCAGTGATTGCTTATTACCCTCAGAGGCTTAGCGGATGGAAGAAAATGCGATTTACAGTTCCCATTGGTGGTCAAAATAGAGTATTCTATTTGAGCCATGCACTATTTGGACCAAACCAAATCCTCGTAAAGACAAAAAATTCTGATTGGCCAGGTTCTACTAAACGCGGCCGCAGAAATACAAAGCCAGGTCCTAACTCATTTTGGGCCCCTGACTATAACACTATTTTAAAAGTATTCGACAAATTGTCGATTGCAAATCAATTTAGACTTGCAAAAATGATGGAAGATGTATGCCACGCAAAGCTTGACTGGCAGCCAGATTTTCCAATGTATATCGCAGGCTTCAAAAATAAGAAGAAAATTACAACGCGACGCCGCGCCGATATAATCCGTCATACTGTGGAGTTCCTGGTCATTACAATGGTTGCAGAAGCAGCGTCACCAAAAGATGATACCAAAACCCAGTTCATTCAAAAGATGGCTAATACCATCAAACAATCCATCCAGGAATCCGGTCGCTTTCCCGAAAATATCATCATGCCCAGACTCGATCAAGACGTTACAAAATCTGGAAGAAGCCCCACAATGGATGATGTTGTTTTGGGTTTGCTGAAGAAAATAGACAACTGGAATGGGTTTGCCAGTGTGTTCAATGAAGGCAACTTTCCTGTAAGAAAAAAGGGTGGAACACAACTTGGGCGACAATATCTCTTCTATCATGGGGATGACGAGATTCCTTCCTATTTGATTCCGCAACTCGCACACGATCCAAACTCAATCACTGAGACGGCTCGTCGCTCGTGCACAAAGCAAAAATAACGGCTCGACCGTGCAGCCAGGTCACGTGATATGGCCTGACGTTGAAAAGGTCAGCAGCTGTTTGACCATGCGCTAAGTATATGAAATTGAAATCGATTTGATTTTTATTTAACGAACTCTACAATATGATGACATTATAAAAAATGTATGATTTTCAGTAAAAGCTGTAAAAGTGATATTCAGCGTGATCCGATAAAGGAAATCACCCAAGTCACTGTGCAGCCCCAGTTTGTAGGTTTAGCTTTGCGTGACGACGCAAATTTGCAGCTGCGCAGGAGACTTCAAAAAATTCGATAATGAATCACTAGCAGCTAAAGATGAATCGTTAATGATTTAATAAATTTAAAAGGATAAATCTTGCTATATTGTTAAGGCCTCAAATCACTAACTATGCTCAAATGTAATAGATGACCTCAAATGTAATAAAGTGTAATATATAAGATTTGGTTATAAATGTAATATATATAGTGTAATAATATATATAGTGAAAGTCCTTTAGTATGGCCGGCCGGAGAAAAGTGTCTGCATTATTGAGGTGCTGTGCTTATTGACGTCATGACTGAGGGCATTTTCTCACTTCGTAAAACCAGTCAGCCAGAACGGATGAATTTTGTTGCTGAGGAGTGGTTCTGGCTAATTATACGGCCGCGTATCATTTATGAACTAACCCTTGTTGCACGCTGGTTCCACTGTTAAAATGGAAAATATCTTCTTACAAAAAGTAGTAGAGTATTTATTTACAGCATTTATGTTTTGATCGACAAGACATAAATTATCACCAAAAATAATTTCATAGCAGATTTATTTGATATTTAATGAGTCTGAAACTATATCACTTTTTAAATTTTTTCTTAGAGCAAATTTTATGATTTTCGACCGTACCTTATTCGCGAAGTTCCTTGAACACAGAAATTGTTCCACCCTACTTAAAATTAATGCTATGTAAAGAGCACGGTTTGATCTAGATTGTCTCAGATTTTTTATGAATGTTATTGCGGAAATATTAGACTTTTTAGAACACTAGCTCACTACAGGGGACCTTGATGATATCATCTCCAACAAATCAGCACCTGTAACTATGGAATTCATTGGACATTTCTACAGTAAAATTATGGATGAATGAAAGTTTTTTGTTCATCTCAAGATTTCTGTGTAAATGTTGCTCAAAAATTTCAGCATTTTGTTCCTGAGCTGTCTTTAATGAAATTGTTCAATCGTTTCTGTATATACTTGCTACCCATGCACATTCTGTATACATCTGGAGATTTTTAAGAGAATCAATTGAGAACTTGGAACTTTTTGGAAACTGAATCAATCCAACTTCCTTGAGTCACCATTGTAGTCTTGATTCGGCAACGGCTTCCATAGCATGCGCAGTGCCAGTTCAGAAGAAAAATTAAACAGAAAATATATGGGCATTTTCTTTACTCTTCTACTCACATGATAATGAAAGCTGCAATAATTTCAAGGTTTTCAAATGTCAGCTTAGAACTGTCAGGAGAAAAACTGAATTTTACAGGTAAACTTTCGGCGAATCTACGGATCACGATTAATTCAACAATGGTAAATCTCCTACTAAAACTAAAAAGTGCTGTCCAAATCATTTTCCCTGAAAAGTTAATTTGTCTAATCTTCTCCACTTGCTCGACTATCGACATCTATGTACTAGAAAAAGACTTCCTTGAGAGTCCATAGAGGGAAAAATACAGGAACATCACACAACTCGCCAAAAATTCATTTGCAAAGTTTAATCGGCCGAATAAAATGTTTGAGCGGGAAATCGGCGACTCGCGCGTTTGTGCAAAAAAAAATTCCCGCTAAAACACTAAAAGTATTACAAAATTATTTCGCAACATGTCTGTAATTTCCAAATTTATCTACCATTGTTTTTAATTTTGATTTGTTTTGTTTTGTTTTAATTTGTTTCTATTTATTTGATTTGTAGAAGTGTGCAAATTTTGAAATTTTTGAGTGCAAATTTGATTGGCTAGTTGGAAAAATTTAATATAAATTGGCGTGTTCTCAGCCAATCATATTTCAGAAATCTTTATATGTATATAATTAACAAAAGAATCGCTCGTTTAACCGTTGATTCAGCACTAAAATTGACAGCTTATGTTTTTTAACTGGATTTAGTAAAAGAAAGAAGTGAAAAATGATCAATATATTGATTAAGTAAATGCGAAAAACGTTTTCTCCAGAATGTGCATGGGTAGCAAGTATATACAGAAACGATTGAACAATTTCATTAAAGACAGCTCAGGAACAAAATGCTGAAATTTTTGAGCAACATTTACACAGAAATCTTGAGATGAACAAAAAACTTTCATTCATCCATAATTTTACTGTAGAAATGTCCAATGAATTCCATAGTTACAGGTGCTGATTTGTTGGAGATGATATCATCAAGGTCCCCTGTAGTGAGCTAGTGTTCTAAAAAGTCTTTAGAAATTTCTTATGTTAGGTAATACTTTGTCTTGTTTCTGGTGAAACTTTTTTAGGCTTCATTAGGTTTGCATATCTTAGGTTTCATTTCATTCTAGGTACGGTTTCTATACCTTATAATACCTGTGGCATAGTAGCTTAGTAGTTACTTCAGACCAGACTCTGAACACACTAGTAGTCAGTCAGGTTGTAAAGTTTCAGAAGTTCCAAAATTTACATTTGGTGCCGATTTGGTGAAAGGTATGTGGAAAATTGACCATGTTCTTCTGAAATTACGCGCGCAGTTTATATAATTAAACTTCAGTTTCATCCTCATTTTAAACCCAATTTTCAAACTTGAATAAGCTTGAGTCATTTCGAGATCACGGAACTGCTAGAACCATCGGAACCGGTTATGATCAAAAAGTTCCAAAACACATAAAATTACTTTAGAGATGCACGTCCTTTAGTTTTTCTATTAAACCATTTATTTTTGTATATTCATTTCTATTCAATTCTACTTATTTATGAAATCACTACTGGCCAAAGAAAAGGTTGAAGCCTCGTTGTCGCGTAATTGTTGCGTTGTTGTTGTTGATGCTTTTTTATTATTTTTAATACTTCTTTCTTATTGAATATTGAATGCATGTTATTGTTTCATTTTATTTAAGCCCAGAATTCCAATGAGACAACAAGCCCTTTCTCAAGCTTTACTTGGAAACCGTGTTCAAATGCGAATACTGGTTCTTCTCCTTCTTGTGGTGATTATTGCACATGGCGTTTCTTGCACCGTGGAATCGTTCAAGAATCAAGAAGAAAATAGTTCATCAACGCAACAAATGTTTGAAAAACGCATTCTAAATGGAAATGCCATTACCGAAAACCAAAGAAAAGTTTCCGAATACCTTGCCAGAAACGTAGTCGGGGAAGAGGTGATAATGAGATGGAAGACCGATATATACGTGAAATCGACCACAAAGAAATTGGGTGTCTATCAAGTGAAGGAGATTCATCCGGCTCCAGGTATTACACTGAAAGAGGTCTTCCATTTCCTGCAGTTCTTTCCCATTCTCTACAAAGACGAATATAATCCTGTAATGTTTGAAATTTCTGTAGATGGTGAGTCTTTTAGGTTCTGTTTTGAACATAACGTTTTCGGAGGATTCTTTGTATCGCATTATGAACAATCCAAGAAGCAGATTATTGATCTTTCAAATATTGCCATTATAACTCAAAAACTAATGGCAACCATTCAATCCAAAGGCTATAAGCAATTACCTTCTGTCCTTGAAAAGGTTTTCAATGCCAAAGTGAACAACAATGGAGAACTTCAACGCGCATTCCAAAAAATCAACGATGACATTAAATATGCGTTTATAGTAGGAATTCAATTTTTGGCTTCAACCTCAATCCTTAGAAAAGATCTTCCAAACTGGGTCCCGTCTTTGCTCAAGCAACTTAATTGGAAGCTCGAAAATGAAAGAATAAAACTGGAAGACTCGATTAACGACAAGATAAAAGCGCAATCAAAGACAAAACTCAAGTACGAGTTAACAGCGAGTATGCTACTCACGTCAAAGGATTATGATGATGAATGGAAAATACTACAAGGAAATGGCGTTGTTCACGACGTTAGCGCCGCTGAAGTACAAATATATCAAACCAACGCAATCACCCTCGGAGAACTTTTCAAATTATTGCAATCAGTCATCGCTTATTACCCTCAGAGGCTAATTAGCAAAGGGAAGTTTATCCGATTTAGAGTTCCCATTGGTGGTGAATATAGAGTATTCTATTTGGGCCGTGCACTATATGGACCAAACCAAATCCTCGTTAAGACAAAAAATTCTGATTGGCCAGGTTCCACTAAACGCGGCCCTAGAAAAATAAAGAGGCCAGGTCCTAACTCATTTTGGGCCCCAGACTACAACGCTATTTTGAGAGTATTCCACAGATTTCCAGCTGCAAATCAAGTTATACTTGCAAAAATGATGCAATATGTATGCCACGCAAAGCTTGACTCTCAGCCAGATTTTTCATTAGCTATCTTCAAAAAGATGAAAATTACAAAGCAAGCCGCTGCCGATATAATTCGTCATACTGTGGAGTTCCTGGTCATTACAATGGTTGCAGAAGCAGCGTCACCAAAAGATAATACAAAAACTGAGTTCATTCAAAAGATGGCTAACACCATCAAACAATCCATCCAAAAATCCGGTCGTTTTCCCGAAAATATCATCATGCCCAGACTCGATCAAGACGTTACAAAATCTGGAAGAAGCCCCACAATGGATGAAGTTGTTTTGGGTTTGCTGAAGAAAATAGACAACTGGAATGGGTTTACAAACGTGTTCAATGAAGGCGACTTTCCTGTAAGAAAAAAGGGTGGAACACAACTTGGGCGACAATATCTCTTCGATCATGGGGATGATGAGATTCCTTCCTATTTGATTCCGCAACTCGCACACGATCCAAACTCAATCACTGAGACGGCTTGTCGCTCGTGCACAAAGCAAAAATAACGGCTCGACCGTGCAGCCAGGTCACGTGATATGGCCTGACGTTGAAAAGGTCAGCAGCTGTTTGACCATGCGCTAAGTATATGAAATTGAAATCGATTTGGTTTTATTTAACGAACTCTACAATATGATGACATTATAAAAATTGTATGATTTTCAGTAAAAGCTGTAAAAGTGATATTCAGCGTGATCCGATAAAGGAAATCACCCAAGTCACTGTGCAGCCCCAGTTTGTAGGTTTAGCTTTGCGTGACGACACAAATTGACTTCCAAAATTTCGATAATGAATCACTAGCAGCTAAAGATGAATTGTTAATGATTTAATAAAATTTAAAAGAATAAATCTTGCTATATTGTTAAGGCCTCAAATCACTAACGTAACTATGCTCAAATGTAATAGATGACCTCAAATGTAATAAAGTGTAATATATAAGATTTGGTTATAAATGTAATATATATAGTGTAATAATATATATAGTGAAAGTCCTTTAGTATGGCCGGCCGGAGAAAAGTGTCTGCATTATTGAGGTGCTGTGCTTATTGACGTCATGACTGAGGGCATTTTCTCACTTAGTAAACCAGTCAGCCAGAACGGATGAATTTTGTTGCCAAGGAGTGGTTCTGGCTAATTATACTGCCACGTATCATTTATGAACTAACCGTTGTTGCACGCTGGTTCCACTGTTAAAATGGAAAATATCTTCTTACAAAAAGTAGTAGAGTATTTATTTACAGTATTTATGTTTTGATCGACAAGACATAAATTATCACCAAAAATAATTTCATAGCAGATTTATTTGATATTTAATGAGTCTGAAACTATATCACCTTTTTAAATTTTTTCTTAGAGCAAATTTTATGATTTGTACCTTATTCGCGAAGTTCCTTGAACACAGAAATTGTTCCACCCTACTTAAAATTAATGCTATGTAAAGAGCACAGTTTGATCTAGATTGTCTCAGATTTTTGATGAATGTTATTGCGGAAATATTTAATTTCAAAGTTTAATGATATGTTTTTGAGGCCTATTGTGCATAAATTGGCAAATAACTTTACGGTATCAAACAAATGAAACACTGTGTTTGAGATAAGGTATACGGTATCTATACATCTGGAGATTTTTAAGAGAATCAATTGAAAACTTGGAACTTTTTGGAAACTGAATCGATTCCGAGAAAATTGCTTCAATAAGCCACTTTTATGTATCCCGGCATTTCTTCGGAACTGTGAACTGATCTGGCGTGACGTCTTGAATAGCGTGGGCTGACTTGAGGTGCTTTCCAACGGCAGAATGTCGGTGTTCATCGATTCTTTGGTGTAGATGGCGACACGTAAAACCGATGTAGCTCGCATCACACAAGCTGCATTTAAACTCATAAACCATATTCTGCTGGCTTACCAGAGCTGGCTTGCTTTCTTGCACTCTAAAGTCGTCCTGGATTTTATGGCTTCTAAAGACAGGCTGTAAGTCAATGCCTATTTTGGTACTCAAGGAATTGAGTTACCTCTTGACCACATCAGCGCACTTCTGATCTTTGAACGGTAGTACTATACGTAAGGTTTCAGTGTCACTCTCTGTGCTGTTAGAAGTACTTGCAGCCATCCTAGTGTTGTTGAACGATTGGATTATCGATTCAATTAATCTTTCGGGGTGAAGAAATGAAGAAATGCCGGGATAAGCTTGACTGCTTGATATTTGAAATGCTATTGATCAGAGACAAACGACCTTCTTTGAACACACAATCAGACTTCTTACGCGCTATAGTGTTTGTTTAAATCATCCACGCGTAAGATTTTAATAGTTGAATCCCGAGAGGATATTATAATCTTACAACTGATTTCTATTCACAATAAAGACCCGCTTGAGAATGATGTCGGAGACATCGAAACGTCGCGAAATATGTATTTTATCGTTCTTAGTAAAAACTGAAGCAAACACTAATAAACAAGCTACCAAATGCTAATTTTATTATACTTTATCTTATATACTTTATACTTTATTTTTTGGTTAAACTAATGAGTTCTTAGGAGAAAAACATCAGTCCTGAACAATATTCTGTCATATTTGGCTTCAAAGAATGAGATGAAATGAAACTAAACGCCATGAGACGAAGTCGAGTGACGTGACTGTTGTTCTCATCACATTTTGACATCATCTGTGCATCTATTAGAGTACAGACCCATGGAAAAATGGAATCTAATTGTTTTTATATAATATTCATCGAAACATGTCAACCAATCAGAGCGCGCGTAAGATTCAATGACGTCATCTATGCGTGTGTATTGTAATTACACACAGTTCTTGACCAATCAGAACCGGCGTGCCGCTAATATACAAATTTTTATATAACGAAGAATAACGTTCAAAATCGAATTTTTCATGTTAAACATAGTAAAATGGCAAAAACTAACGAAGAGTATGAATTTTTGAAGCTAAATATTTATGAGGAACGTACTTTTGAAAGGAAAATATTTTATACAGTGTGAGAAAGGTAAATATCAAATTTGCAAATAAAGAGGATTAACAATAAAAGAATCGCTTGTTTAACCGTTGATTCAGCACTAAAATTGACAGTTTATGTTTTTTAACTGGATTTGGTAGAAAAAGAAGCGAAAAAAAGATCAATTATATTGATTAAGTAAATGCGAAAAACGTTTTCTCCAGAATGTGCATGGGTAGCACGTATATACAGAAATGATTGAACAATTTCATTAAAGACAGCTCAGGAACAAAATGCTGAAATTTTTGAGCAACATTTACACAGAAACCTCGAGATGAACAAAAACTTTCATTCATCCATAATTTTACTGCAGAATTTTGGAAATGTCAAATGAATTCCATAGTTACAGGTGCTGATTTGTTCGAGATGATATCATCAAGTTCCCCTGTGGTGAGCTAGTGTTCTAAAAAGTCTTTAAAAATTTCTTATGTTAGGTAATACTTTGTCTTGTTTCTG
Source organism: Telmatactis stephensoni (assembly GCA_029948255.1). Classification (NCBI taxonomy): domain Eukaryota; kingdom Metazoa; phylum Cnidaria; class Anthozoa; order Actiniaria; family Isophelliidae; genus Telmatactis; species Telmatactis stephensoni. The sequence continues at coordinate 85,714 of JALIZF010001525.1, forward strand.
GTGCAATTGGAGGACCTTTTGGGGCTTCATTAGGTTTGCATATCTTAGGTTTCATTTCAGGTACGGTTTCTTTAGCTTATAATACCTGTGGCATAGTAGCTTAGTAGCTACTTCAGACCAGACTCTGAACACACTAGTAGTCGGTCAGGTTGTAAAGTTTCAGTAGTTCCAAAATTTACATTTGGTGCCGATTTGGTGAAAGGTATGTGGAAAATTGACCATGTTCTTCTTAAATTACGCGCGCAGTTTATATAATTAAACTTCAGTTTCAGCCTCATTTTAAACCCAATTTTCAAACTTGAATAAGCTTGAGTCATTTCGAGATCACGGAACTGCTAGAACCATCGGAACCGGTTCAAAAAGTTAAAAAAACATTAAAATTACTTTAGAGATGCACGTCCTTTAGTTTTTCTATTAAACCATTTATTTTTGTATATTCATTTCTATTCAATTCTACTTATTTATGAAATCACTCTGCCAAAGAAAAGGTTTGAAGCCTCGTTGTCGCGTACTTGTTGCGTTGTTGTTGTTGTTGTTGTGGCTTTTTTACTATTTTTAATACTTCTTTGTTATTGAATATCAATACATGTTATTGTTTCAGTTTACTGATTTGAACGCAGAAATCCAATTATGAGGCAACAAGCCCTTTCTCAAGCTTTACTTGGAAACCGTGTTCAAATGCGAATACTGGTTCTCCTCCTTCTTGTGGTGATTATTGCACATGGCGCTTCTTGCACTGTGGAATCGTTGAAGAATCAAGAAGAAAATAGCTCATCAACACAACAAATGTTTGAAAAACGCATTCTAAATGGAAATGCCATTACCGAAAACCAAATAAAAGTTTTCGAATACCTTGCCAGGAACGTAGTCGGGGAAGAGGTGATAATGAAATGGAAGACAGATATATCCGTCAAATCGACCAAAAAGAAATTGAAGGGCTTTCAAGTGAAGAAGATTCATCCGGCTCCTGGTAAATCCATTACACTGAAAGAGGTCTTCCATTTCCTGCAGTTCTTTCCCATTCTCTACAGAGACGAAGTTAATCCTGTAATGTTTGAAATAACTGTAGATGGTGAGCCTTTTACGTTCTATTTTGAACATAACGTTTTGGGAGGATTCTTTGTATTGCATTATGAACAATCCAAGAAGCAGATTATTGATCTTTCAAATATTGGCAGTATAACTCAAAAACTGACGACAACCATTCAATCCAAAGGCTATATCCAGAAGCAATTACCTTCTGTCCTTGAAAAGGTTTTCAATGCCAAACTGAACAACAAGGGAGAACTTCAACGCGCATTCCAAAAAATCAACCGGAATATCGACGTTGGCATTAAAAATGCGTTTATAGTAGGAGTTCAGTTTTTGGCTTCAACCTCAATCCTTAGAAAAGATCTTCCAAACTGCGTCCCGTCTTTGCTCAAGCAACTTAATTGGAAGCTCGAAAATGAAAGAATAAAACTGGAAGACTTGATTAACGACAAGATAAAAGCACAATCAAAGACAAAACTCAAGTACGAGTTAACAGCGAGTATGCTACTCACGTCAAAGGATTATGATGATGAATGGGAAAAACTACAAGGAAATGGCATTGTTCACGACGTTAGCGCTACTGAAGTAAGAATAAAGGAAACCAACGCAATCACCCTCGGAGAACTTTTCAAATTATTGCAATCAGTCATCGCTTATTACCCTCAGAGGCTTAGCAGAAGGAAGTTTATGCGATTTATAGTTCCCATTGGTGGTCAAAATAGAGTATTCTATTTGGGCCATGCACGATTTGGAACATACCAAATCCTCGTAAACACAAAAAATTCTGATTGGCCAGGTTCTACTAAACGCGGCCGCAGAAATACAAAGCCAGGTCCTAACTCATTTTGGATCCCTGACTATAACACTATTTTGAAAGTATTCGACAAATTGTCAATTGCAAATCAATTTAGACTTAGAAAAATGATGCAAGATGTATGCCACGCAAAGCTTGACTGGCAGCCATATTTTCCAGTATATATCGCAGGCTTCAAAAAGATGGATAAAATTACAATGCGACGCGCCGCCGATATAATCCGTCATACTGTGGAGTTCCTGGTCATTACAATGGTTGCAGAAGCAGCGTCACCAAAAGATGATACCAAAACCGAGTTCATTCAAAAGATGGCTAATACCATCAACAAATCTATCCAAAAATCCGGTCGTTTTCCCAAAAATATCGTCATGCCCAGACTCGATCAAGACGTTACAAAATCTGGAAGAAGTCCCACAATGGATGATGTTGTTTTGGGTTTGCTGAAGAAAATAGACAACTGGAATGGGTTTGCCAGCGTGTTCAATGAAGGCAACTTTCCTGTAAGAAAAAAGGGTGGAACACAACTTGGGCGACAATATCTCTTCTATCGTGGGGATGATGAGATTCCTTCCTATTTGATTCCGCAACTCGCAGACGATCCAAACTCAATCACTGAGACGGCTCGTCGCTCGTGCACAAAGCAAAAATAACGGCTCGACCGTGCAGCCAGGGCACGTGATATGGGCTGACGTTGATAAGGTCAGCAGCTGTTTGACCATGCGCTAAGTATATGAAATTGAAATCGATTTGGTTTTATTTAACGAACTCTACAATATGATGACATTATAAAAAAATGTATGATTTTCAGTAAAAGCTGTAAAAGTGATATTCAGCGTGATCCGATAAAGGAAATCACCCAAGTCACTGTGCAGCCCCAGTTTGTAGGTTTAGCTTTGCGTGACGACACAAATCGGCAACTGCGCAGGAGACTTCAAAAATTTGGATAAATGAATCACTAGCAGCTAAAGATGAATTGTTAATGATTTAATAAAATTTAAAAGAATAAATCTTGCTATATTGTTAAGGCCTCAAATCACTAACTATGCTCAAATGTAATAGATGACCTCAAATGTAATAAAGTGTAATATACAAGATTTGGTTATAAATGTAATATATAGTGTAATAATATATATAGTGAAAGTCCTTTAGTATGGCCGACCGGAGAAAAGTGTCTGCATTATAGATGCTGTGCTTATTGACGTCATGACTGAGGGCATTTTCTCACTTAGTAAAACCAGTCAGCCAGAACAGATGAATTTTGTTGCCAAGGAGTGGTTCTGGCTAATTATTCGCTCTCTTAGTATTATGGTCTCTTGGTAGTACAGTATTTATTTACAGCATTTATGTTTTGATCGACAAGACATAAATTATCACCAAAAATAATTTCATAGCAGATTTATTTGATATTTAATGAATCTGAAACTATATCACTTTTTAATTTTTTTCTTAGAGCAAATTTTATGATTTTCGACCGTACCTTATTCGCGAAGTTCCTTGAACACAGAAATTGTTCCACCCTACTTAAAATTGTTTAATGCTATGTAAAGAGCACAGTTTGATCCAGATTGTCTCAGATTTTTTTATGAATGTTATTGCGGAAATATTTAATTTCAAAGTTTAATGACATGTTTTTGAGGCCTATTGTGCATAAATTGGCAAATAACTTTACGGTATCAAACAAATGAAACACTGTGTTTGAGATAAGGTATACGGTATCTATACATCTGGAGATTTTAAAGAGAATCAATTGAAAACTTGGAATCGAACTTTTTGGAAACTGAATCGATTCCGAGAAAATTGCTTCTATAAGCCACATTTTGTATGTTTGTTGACGCAAGGGACTTATATGTCATCGCATTCCCGGCTCACGTTTAGGTCAGCTATGCTTATTAACCGATCACAGAAATAATTAATTACCTTTGTTTATGTAATATGACGCAATTCGGTGTAATACAACCATATTAGGAAATGCGCGCGCTTCCATATCTTCTAGTAAGGAGCTGTGCGCGCTCAAAATTTTGATCATTTTTATCAGGAAAACTGAAGCAAAAGATTGGCTTTGGAACAAGATTTTACTAAGAACGACAAAACACATATTTCGCGACGTTTCGATGTCTCCGTTAAACAAACACTTTAGCGCGTAAGGAGTTTGATTGTGTGTTCAAAGAAGGTCGTTTGTCTCTGATCAATAGCATTTCAAATATCAAGCAGTCAAGCGTATCCCGGTATTTCTTCAGGACTGTGAACTGATCTGGCGTGACGTCTTGAATAGCGTGGGCTGACTTGAGGTGCTTTCCAACGGCAGAATATCGGTGTTCATCGATTCTTTGGTGTAGATGGCGACACGTAAAACCGATGTAGCTCGCATCACACAAGCTGCATTTAAACTCATAAACCATATTCTGCTGGCTTACCAGAGCTGGCTTGCTTTCTTGCACTCTAAAGTCGTCCTGGATTTTATGGCTTCTAAAGACAGGCTGTAAGTCAATGCCTATTTTGGTACTCAAGGAATTGAGTTACCTCTTGACCACATCAGCGCACTTCTGATCTTTGAACGGTAGTACTATACGTAAGGTTTCAGTGTCACTCTCTGTGCTGTTAGAAGTACTTGCAGCCATCCTAGTGTTGTTGAACGATTGGATTATCGATTCAATTAATCTTTCGGGGTGAAGAAATGAAGAAATGCCGGGATAAGCTTGACTGCTTGATATTTGAAATGCTATTGATCAGAGACAAACGACCTTCTTTGAACACACAATCAGACTTCTTACGCGCTATAGTGTTTGTTTAAATCATCCACGCGTAAGATTTTAATAGTTGAATCCCGAGAGGATATTATAATCTTACAACTGATTTCTATTCACAATAAAGACCCGCTTGAGAATGATGTCGGAGACATCGAAACGTCGCGAAATATGTATTTTATCGTTCTTAGTAAAAACTGAAGCAAACACTAATAAACAAGCTACCAAATGCTAATTTTATTATACTTGATCTTATATACTTTATACTTTATTTTTTGGTTAAACTAATGAGTTCTTAGGAGAAAAACATCAGTCCTGAACAATATTCTGTCATATTTGGCTTCAAAGAATGAGATGAAATGAAACTAAACGCCATGAGACGAAGTCGAGTGACGTGACTGTTGTTCTCATCACATTTTGACATCATCTGTGCATCTATTAGAGTACCGACCCATGGAAAAATTGAATCCAATTGTTTTATATAATATTCATCGAAACATGTCAACCAATCAGAGCGCGCGTAAGATTCTATTTCGTCATCTATGCGTGTGTATTGTAATTACACACAGTTCTTGACCAATCAGAACGTACGCGTGCCAGTAATTTCAACAACATCGCGCTTAAACTAACGAAGAGTATGAATTTTTGAAGCTAAATATTTATGAGGAACGTATTTTCGAAAGGAAAAATGTTTATATAGTCACGCCAGTGTGAGAAAGGTAAATATCAAATTTGCAAATAAAGAGGATTAACAATAAAAGAATCGCTCGTTTAGCCGTCAGCACTAAAATTGACAGTTTATGTTTTTTAACTGGATTTGGTAAAAAAAGAAGCGAAAAAAAGATCAATTATATTGATTAAGTAAATGCGAAAAACGTTTTCTCCAGAATGTGCATGGGTAGCATGTATATACAGAAATGATGGAACAATTTCATTAAAGACAGCTCACAGGCAGGAACAAAATGCTGAAATTTTTAAGCAACATTTACGCAGAAATCTTGAGAAGAACAAAAAACTTTCATTCATCCATAATTTTGGAAATGTCCAATGAATTCCATAGTTACAGGTGCTGATTTGTTGGAGATGATATCATCAAGGTCCCCTGTAGTGAGCTAGTGTTCTAAAAAGTCTTTAGAAATTTCTTATGTTAGGTAATACTTTGTTTCTGGTGCCATTGGAGGACGTACCTTTTGGGGCTTCATTAGGTTTGCATATCTTAGGTTTCATTTCTTTCTAGGTACGTTACTACAATACCTGTGGCATAGTAGCTTAGTAGTTACTTCAGACCAGGCTCTGAACACACTAGTAGTCGGTCAGGTTGTAAAGTTTCAGAAGTTCCAAAATTTACATTTGGCGGTTGCCAACTGAAGTATGTGGTACACTATATTTTATTATGAAATATTATTCTAAAACGAAGTCGAGTGACGTGACTGTTGTTCTCATCACATTTTGACATCATCTGTGCATCTATTAGAGTACAGACCCATGGAAAAATGGAATCCAATTGTTTTATATATATAATATTCATCGAAACATGTCAACCAATCAGAGCGCGCGTAAGATTGTATTTGGTCATCTATGCCTGTGTATTGTAAATACACATAGTTCTTGACCAATCAGAACGCGTGTAATATACAAATTTTTATATAATGAAGAATAACGTTCAAAACCGAATTTGTCATGTCAGAAATAGTAAAATAGCGAAATTTCAACAACATCGAGCTTCTGAAACTGACCGGCGAAGAATATGAATTTTTGAAGCTAAATATTTATGAGGAACTCTTTCGAAAGGAAAATATTTTATATTGTCACACCAGTGTAAGAAAGGTAAATACAATGATATATTAAATTTGTAAATTAAGAGGATTAGTATATGTAATCACATGATTTTGAGTGTAATTTAGAAAAAAATTAGGACTCGCAAATTTTTCAATGATTACAAATTGCACTCGCCCTACGAGCTCGTGCAATTTTGTTAAACATTGAAAACTTTATTCGTCCTAATATATTCTACTGAATGGCACTGAAAATCATGTGATTATTTGTTAATCATATACATATAAAAATTTTCGTAGCGCTACTTTTGAAAGTTTCCACTCATTACTGGCTGGTTGATCAGTCTACAAAAAGTCATGACTGAATCAAGTTTTTGAGCTTCAGAAAATTCTAAATCCACTCTTATTTCAGGAAATTGATACAAAAAATGTCAGTTTGCTCAGGAGAATGTTTTTTGAAATCAAAACTTTTTACAAACTTACAGTTTCGTTGAGTCAATCCAACTTCCTTGAGTCACCATTGTAGTCTTGATCAACGGCTCCCATAGCATGCGCAGTGCCAGTTCAGAAGAAAACTTAAACAGAAAATATATGGGCATTTTCTTTACTCTTCTACTCACATGATAATGAAAGCTGCAATAAGTTCAAGGTTTTCAAATGTCAGCTTAGAACTGTCAGGAGAAAAACTGAATTTTACAGGTAAACTTTCGGCGAATCTACGGATCACGATTTAGTCTAAGAGCTGAGACCCAGAAAGTGGCGAAATGCACAACCCACCTTACAGAAAAGGTCTGATGCTAGATTCTTATAGAGCAATGTCTCCTCTTTAAAATGGGATACTTTGTACAATTGATTTGTGGTATAGGTAAGGAGATATAGAGGATTTATTGCCTCAACTTGATGTTCAGCATGAAAGCGAGGCTGAGTACATTAAATGCAAGTAAAACAGTTTGTTTTTATCCAAATCTCTCAAAAATGGTGGCATATGAGAGTACTTACTAAGAACTTTTCAAAACGGTAATTATTTGTTTTCGGCATGTCACGTGACCCATCACGTGACCTCAACAAGCGTAAAATCAGCCCTTTATTACTGCTTTCATGAGATATCATTCGCTTTGAAAAGTACTCGAATGCATTTTCCTTTCCACTACTATATTTTAAGGATAGTTCAGACTATAAGCAATACCTCAAGGCCAAAAAAAAAATATCTAACAGTAAAAAAATCACGTATTTTTAAAAAAAATCAAGGGCCTTTGACTTTTGTTGAGGTCAGCATGAAAACGAGGCTCTTATTAAAACATGCCAAAACTTGGTGTTTGGTCAGGCATTTGTTACTAAAAACTTACCAAATACAAATCACTTGCATCACTCTCCCATTTAAACGATTTCCTTTTGGTCACGTGATCTCAGACACGAAAACGAGGCTAATGTTGAGCTATGTAACCAGGCTTTACTCAGTGGCAGCCATCTTGATTTAGTCAGTTCAATAGTGCTTAAATTTAATGCTCAAAAAAGGATAAATTTTTGAAAATGTGATTGTTTGTCTATTGAAGAAGTTGAGGTAAGTTTCTGAAATGTAATGTAGCAGTTTGACTTGTATTAGTATATTTTTTCACATCTGTTTTGTCTGTAAGTACCTCGATGCACTTCTCAGCATAGTTCAGTTTCACGAATGTGCAGTAAAGATAAGATTGATACCCATAATTGAACTAGTTTTGTTTATTTTATTACCTTTTCTTAGAAATACTTGAACATATAAATATTATGTACATATAAAATTCTATGATATGGAAATTTCAAGTCAATTCTGCTCGTCATAATAGCAGCTAGGATTCTTCTCAAAACACTGAATTGTAGTGTTGTTTTTAATCTAAGTCCGTGAAATGGGATGTTTCTTTTACAGAATTCAAGGGATATGGATGAAGATGATGGGTTTTTTTTACTTTCCACTAAAAGAAAGAAGCTTACAAATTTTTTAGAGTGTGTAATCTGCCAAAAAAATAACAAGGATGATTGTTTAAGAAAAGCACAAGTGTCTTCCATTGAGAAACTGATTTATGCTGCACACCTTCTCAAAGATGATATCTTTGAGCGTTTACATACTGATTTTGATAGTCTTAAGTGTAGAGATGTTTTGTGGCACAATTCATGTTATGCATCGTATACAAGTGAGCATAATTTGCAAAGTCTATCCACAGTTTGTAATGAAGCAATCAATGCCACCAATAGACGACCTCCGCGTACATCTTTCGATTGGACTAAATGTATCTTTTGTAAAAATGCTTCCTACAAGAAGGACTACAAACTTATAAATATTACAACTTTTGAAGCATGCCATACTATCAGATCCGCTGCGGAAGCCAGAGAGGATAATGAGCTTCTTCTTGTATTGCAAGGTGTCGATCTGATTGCTAGTGAAGGCAAATACCACAAGTCTTGTCATGCATCATACATAAGTAAAGCGAATATCAAGTCCCGGTGTTCAGTCGACAAAGCTGTCACCGAATATGATGAGGCATTTGCTGAGTTCATCGATATTGTTAGACCAGAAATCCTTGCAGGGAAGGCCTACGATATGAACTGTCTGTTAGGACTATACAAGGACTTGTTAATAAAACGAAATGTAAATGCCGATAGCTACACTAGGCAAAAGCTGAAATCACGATTAAAGTCAATATTCAAAGACGACCTTGTCTTTCATCAACCTCATGGGAGCACAAAGCCAGAAATCGTTTATTCTAGCTCAATCTCCCTTCTTGATGTCATTAACATGGCAGCCAGAACAACAGAGCACAAAGACACTACATTTGCTTTTCAAGATGGATCTCTAATAAACGAACAAAACAAAGAAATAGAAATGTATAAAGCTGCAGCCATCATTAGAAAGTCTGTATCAAAATGTGAAGGAATCAAAATCAATCCCTTATCTGTTGACGATCTACACCTACAAAAAGCCCGAGCACTTATCCCTGATCCCCTTTATTGGCTGTTGAGATATATGGTAACCTCGGAGGAGTACCTACCAGATTCAAGTCCCACTTGCGCAAAAGTTGCAAATGAAAGGAAAGTCCTTATGATCGGCCAAGACATAATACATGCGATAACTAATGCCAGAGTGAAGCTTCCAAAGCACGTTGGTTTGGGTATAACTATTAAACATCTCACAAGATCGAAGCAGTTAATAACCCTTCTCAACAGAATGGGCCACTGCTGTTCATATGAAGATACTGAGATAGTAGAAACAGCCATTGCAAATGAAACCATCGCAAGATCTGAATTGACTGGAGGCATAATTATCCCATCAAATATAACACCTGGTGTGTTTGTGCATATGGCAGCTGACAACAATGATTTCTGCGAAGAAACCCTTGATGGTAAAAACACCACGCATGCAACGACCATAGTTGCTTTCCAGAGAAAGCAGTATGGACCATTCCCAGCCAGACAGATATATGGTGATCACTCGCAAAGAAGAAGGTACCAGTTGAATCGTTAGACTTAGACAGTTTGCAATCTGAATTATTAATTTCGTTCTTGTAATAGTGATATATCTGTACATAATTATGTACATTACTTTATAGTTTGTTTCTTATAGCTGATACTATTAAGTGTTACTATCTTTTAAATAGAATTTTCATTTCATTTCATGATCAAAGGTCTTTGGATGCAACAAATCCTCTGGTGACAATAGAAGAGATAGGTGTTGGAGGAAGACACCCACCAGTTACAGACTACCTCAATACGATGAAGAACGCAAAATGGTTACAATCAAGTAATCAGTTTCTTTCCACCTTGAAGGATGACATTGTATGGCTTCTTTTGCGTTTGAATCCAGACACCCTGTTTGAAGTTAACCATCAACCAGTAGCTAATCAAAAGATTCCAGGATGGAGTGGCTTTCAATCACTTAAATTTTCTGATATCTCACCGCCTACAGCCATTGGTTACTGTCCTATGATCCAAGCAGATGCAAATGAGTACAGTACCATATACACAGTAATGAAGCTCTCCTTGAAAATGGCAAATGCTCTTGGACAGTCTGACTCAGTAGTAACTTTTGATTTGGCAATTTACGTCAAAGCAAAGCAGCTACAAATGAGATTCCCTGAAGAATTTAAAAAGGTTGTAGTCCGCTTAGGAGGATTTCACATAGCTTTGAACTATCTTTCCCTTCTTGGAAAGATGTATTCAAATTCTGGATTAGACGATCTTCTAATCGACTCTGGGGTGTATGCTCCTGGAACTACCAATGCATAGATGGCAGGAAAGTCGTACAATCGTGGAGTGCGTGCCCACAAGCTCTGTCTCGAGGTCCTTTTTCGCCTACTCTGGAGGGCGTTTTTGAGTTGGCTTCAAAATAAAACACAGGGCCTTGATGACAACTCAAAAAGAAAGGTACTTGAGCTAATCCAGAGGTGTCAACAGCCTGAAAAAAGTCTAGATGAAAATTGGCAGCCCTTAAGAGATGAATTGGCCTCACTGTTGGTCCTGCTCGACGAATTCAGAAGTGAAGCAAGGGTGAGGTCCAAGCTTTTTGCCTTCTGGAACCAATACATTACAATGGTTATGTCTCTGATGCAGTTCATCAAAGCTGAACGAACTGGAGATTGGGATTTGCACTTGTCATCTACTGCGGCTTTACTACCATACTTCTACGCCATGGATCGTGTCAATTACGCAAGGTGGCTCCCAGTATACCTAGCAGATATGCACTCGTTACAAGAAAAGCACCCAGAAATACACACAGAGTTTAAAGCTGGCAACCACAGTGTCAGTCGTTCACAGCAACCTTTCTGCCAAGTTTGGTCAGACATGGCACTTGAGCAGTCTATCAACTGCGATACTAAATCTAAAGGAGGCTTAGTTGGTATGACCAGAAAGGAAGATGCTGTTGATCGCTGGTTTTTGACGAGCCATGAACGAGCAGCAATCACAAGATCACTGAAGGAAATGTGTGGTGTAGAGAGTGAACAGGTAGGCACGCACAAGGAAGCAAGTACCAAACGCACTGAGAGAGATGAGAAGGATGTCGAAAGTCTTGTGCTGCGTTTTACGTCTGGGATGATGAATAATCCATTTGTAACAGAAGATGAGAACAGTACTGACATTGTACCTCTGAGTAATATTGCCACTGGAGTAGTTCTACCTGAAAAAGTTGCTGATCGCCTAGTAGATGCATCTGGCATAGGATGCAGTAGTATGCTTAACTTCATTGCTACAAGACTTGATAGTAATAAAGTTAGCTTTTGGGACCGTCTTTCTAAGCTGAAGATTGAGACTTTCACCACAGCTTGCCGCAAAGTTTCTATCACAGGTGCACGCGAGAAAGCCATTACTCTAAATGCAGACCGACAGTTGTTTGGGCGACTACTGGTTGTAGCCAAGAAAAGAGAGATCAACCTAAGAGAGATCCTTTGCTATGAGTTATGCTCTGTTCCAGTTTCTCTTGCACATCCCGATGGAACAATGCGTAAGACAGCAAAAAGCTCATTAATGGCGATATTAGAGCAGGATATCACCTCTACTCCCAGATTGCCTGTGTCAGAGAAGCAAACGGCTGTTATCATTGACGCAATGGCAATGATTCAAATGATCAAGTCTGCAGGAACTGCAACGTTCGAAGAGATGGCTCGTAAATACTTTGAGATTATTGTCCAGATTTTAATTCAGATCAACTGTAGCCGTGTAGACCTCGTATTTGACCAGTACCGTCCCTTATCCATCAAAGCAGCTGAACGTCAAAGAAGAGGAGAAACATCATCTATGGAGATCAAGATCCACCACCAGAATACGCCAATTCCCAAGCAATGGGGGAAATTCCTGTCAAATCCCAAAAATAAGCAGAATCTGGCCAACTTTCTTTGCAAATCTTTGAGCCTTCTGTCAGAAAGAGAGTTGCATCCACACAAACAAATTGTTTTAGCAGGAGGATTCACAGATGGCAGAGAGGCTCTTTTAATCCGTCGTGGATATTCACACAGCGTGTCTTCGTTATTTTCTGACCATGAAGAAGCAGACACACGACTTCTACTTCATGCAAAACATGCATCAAACACTCATCAGAGAATTGTTATCCAGTCACCTGACACAGATGTTGCAGTCTTGTGCGTGGCTCACTTCCAAAGTATTGAATGTGATGAGCTATGGTTCAAAACAGGAGTCAAAGATAAAGCAAGATTTATTCCAATTCACTCCTTGCAATCCAGCCTAGGTCCATTGCTCTCCAAGTCTTTACCAGCCTACCACGCACTGACAGGCTGTGATACAACAAGTGCATTGTCTGGTATAGGCAAGAAGAGTGCTTGGAAGGTATTTGTCAAAGACACTCAAGCTCAACAACAACTGGCTGGCATGGGTGAACAGCCCCTTGTCACAGGACCTTTACTCAAGTCATGTGAAGCATTCATCTGCTCTCTTTATTCCACAACTAAAAGATTCGAAAGCGCTGACGAGGCAAGGTATTTCCTCTTCTGCCAGAATAATAAGAGAAGTGAAGACTTACCTCCAACATCGGAAAGCATGTGTCACCACATTAAAAGAGCCAACTTCCAAGTACATATCTGGAATAAGTCCCTTTGTGCCATCCAGAACCTACCATCACCTGAAGGGTTTGGATGGACATTAGAGGGTGACCAGTTATTACCAGTTTTCATGACGAAGAGTCCTGCACCCGAGGAAATTGCAGAGCTGACAACCTGTGCTTGTCAAAAGTCACAGTGTTTGAGGAATTGTTCATGCAAACTAAACTGTCTTCCTTGCACAGAGGCGTGCTTATGTATGGCTGATGAAAGCTGCTTAAATCCTAAGAATGTCATAGAAGCCACAGACGATCCCAGTGATTCCGAAAGTGATGGCACTGATGATTGACACATACACATAGCCAAACAGCCCAAGAAAAAAAACACTAGAAAATAGATTACTAAGTGCTCAAAGACTGTCATTAGATCATTTCTATTCGAAAGTCATCAAAAACCCACATTAGCCTCGTTTTCGTGTCTGAGATCACGTGACCAAAAGGAAATCGTTTAAATGGGAGAGTGATGCAAGTGATTTGTATTTGGTAAGTTTTTAGTAACAAATGCCTGACCAAACACCAAGTTTTGGCATGTTTTAATAAGAGCCTCGTTTTCATGCTGACCTCAACAAAAGTCAAAGGCCCTTGATTTTTTTTTAAAATACGTGATTTTTTTACTGTTAGATATTTTTTTTTGGCCTTGAGGTATTGCTTATAGTCTGAACTATCCTTAAAATATAGTAGTGGAAAGGAAAATGCATTCGAGTACTTTTCAAAGCGAATGATATCTCATGAAAGCAGTAATAAAGGGCTGATTTTACGCTTGTTGAGGTCACGTGATGGGTCACGTGACATGCCGAAAACAAATAATTACCGTTTTGAAAAGTTCTTAGTAAGTACTCTCATATGCCACCATTTTTGAGAGATTTGGATAAAAACAAACTGTTTTACTTGCATTTAATGTACTCAGCCTCGCTTTCATGCTGAACATCAAGTTGAGGCAATAAATCCTCTATATCTCCTTACCTATACCACAAATCAATTGTACAAAGTATCCCATTTTAAAGAGGAGACATTGCTCTATAAGAATCTAGCATCAGACCTTTTCTGTAAGGTGGGTTGTGCATTTCGCCACTTTCTGGGTCTCAGCTCTTAGACTAATTAGTTCAACAATGGTGAATCTCCTCCTAAAACTAAAAAGCGCTGTCCAAATCATTTTCTCTGAAAAGTTAATTTGTCTAATCTTCTCCACTTGCTCGACTGTCGACATCTATGTACTAGAAAAAGACTTCCTTGAGAGTCCATAGAGGGAAAAATACAGGAACATCACACAAGTCGCCAAAAATTCATTTGCAAAGTTCACTGCATCGGCTGAATAAAATGTTTGAGCGGGAAATTGGCGACTCGCGCGTTTGTGCAAAAAAAATTCCCGCTAAAACACTAAAAGTATTACAAAATTATTTCGCAACATGTCTGTAATTTCCAAATTTATCTACCATTGTTTTTAATTTTGATTTGTTTTGTTTTGTTTTAATTTGTTTCAATTTATTTGATTTGCAGAATTTTGGAAATGTCCAATGAATTCCATAGTTACAGGTGCTGATATCATCAAGGTCCCCTGTGGTGAAGCTAGTGTTTTAAAAAGTCTTTAGAAATTTCTTATGTTAGGTAATACTTTGTCTTGTTTCTGGTGCAATTGGAGGACCTTTTGGGACTTCATTAGGTTTGCATATCTTAGGTTTCATTTCATTCTAGGTACGGTTTCTATAGCTTATAATACCTGTGGCATAGTAGCTTAGTAGCTCCACACTAGTAGTCGGTCAGGTTGTAAAGTTTCAAAAGTTCCAAAATTTACATTTGGTGCCGATTTGGTGAAAGGTATGTGGAAAATTGATCATGTTCTTCTGACATTACGCGCGCAGTTTATATAATTAAACTTCAATTTCCGCCTCATTTTCAAACTTGAATAAGCTTGAGTCATTTCGAGATCACGGAACTGCTAGAACCATCGGAACCTGTTCAAAATTTACAAAACACATTAAAATTACTTTAGAGATGCACGTCCTTTAGTTTTTCTATTAATTAAACCATTTATTTTTGTATATTCATTTCTATTCAATTCTACTTATTTATGAAATCACTACTGGCCAAAGAAAAGGTTTGAAGCCTCGTTGTCGCGTAATTGTTGCGTTGTTGTTGTTGTTGTTGTGGCTTTTTTACTATTTTTAATACTTCTTTGTTATTGAATATCAATACATGTTATTGTTTCAGTTTATTTAAACCCAGAATTCCAATGAGACAACAAGCCCTTTCTCAAGTTTTACTTGGAAACCGTGTTCAAATGCGAATACTGGTTCTCCTCCTTCTTGTGGTGATTATTGCACATGGCGCTTCTTGCACCGTGGAATCGTTGAAGAATCAAGAAGAAAATAACTCATCAACACAACAAATGTTTGAAAAACGCATTCTAAATGGAAATGCCATCACCGAAAACCAAATAAAAGTTTCCGAATACCTTGCCAGGAACGTAGTCGGGGAAGAGGTGATAATGAAATGGAAGACCGATATATACGTGAAATCGACCAAAAAGAAATTGAATGGCTTTCAAGTGAAGAAGATTTATCCGGTTCCACTTAAATCCATTACACTGAAAGCGGTCTTCCATTTCCTGCAGTTCTTTCCCATTCTCTACAGAGACGAAGTTAATCCTGTAATGTTTGAAATTACTGTAGATGGTGAGCCTTTTACGTTCTATTTTGAACATAACTTATTGGGAGGATTCTATTTATTCTTTTTTGAACAATCCAAGAAGCAGTTTTTTGATCTTTCAAATATTGGCAGTATAACTCAAAAACTGACGACAACCATTCAATCCAAAGGCTATAAGCAATTACCTTCTGTCCTTGAAAAGGTTTTCAATGCCAAACTGAACAACAAGGGAGAACTTCAACGCGCATTCCAAAACATCGGCCGGAACATCGACAATGGCATTAAAAACGCGTTTATAGTAGGAGTTCAGTTTTTGGCTTCAACCTCAATCCTTAGAAAAGATCTTCAAGGCTTGGTCCCGTCTTTGCTCAAGCAACTTAATCGGAAGCTCGAAAATGATAGAATAAAACTTGAACACTCGATTAATGACAAGATAAAAGCGCAATCAAAGACAAAACTCAAGTACGAGTTAACAGCGAGTATGCTACTCACATCAAAGGATTATGATGATGAATGGAAAATACTACAAGGAATACGCGTTGTTCACGACGTTAGCGCTACTGAAGTAAGAATAAAGGAAACCAACGCAATCACCCTCGGAGAACTTTTCAAATTATTGCAATCAGTCATCGCTTATTACCCTCAGAGGCTTAGCAGAGGGAAGTTTATGCGATTTAGAGTTCCCATTGGTGGTCAAAATAGAGTATTCTATTTGGGTCATGCACGATTTGGACCATACCAAATCCTCGTAAAGACAAAAAATTCTGATTGGCCAGGTTCTACTAAACGCGGCCGCAGAAATACAAAGCCAGGTCCTAACTCATTTTGGATCCCTGACTATAACACTATTTTGAAAGTATTCGACAAATTGTCAATTGCAAATCAATTTAGACTTAGAAAAATGATGCAAGATGTATGCCACGCAAAGCTTGACTGGCAGCCATATTTTCCAGTATATATCGCAGGCTTCAAAAAGATGGATAAAATTACAATGCGACGCGCCGCCGATATAATCCGTCATACTGTGGAGTTCCTGGTCATTACAATGGTTGCAGAAGCAGCGTCACCAAAAGATGATACCAAAACCGAGTTCATTCAAAAGATGGCTAATACCATCAACAAATCCATCCAAAAATCCGGTCGTTTTCCCGAAAATATCGTCATGCCCAGACTCGATCAAGACGTTAAAAAATCTGGAAGAAGCCCCACAATGGATGATGTTGTTTTGGGTTTGCTGAAGAAAATAGACTTCTGGAATGGGTTTACAAACGTGTTCAATGAAGGCAACTTTCCTGTAAGAAAAAAGGGTGGAACACAACTTGGGCGAAAATATCTCTTCGATCATGGGGATGATGAGATTCCTTCCTATTTGATTCCGCAACTCGCACACGATCCAAACTCAATCACTGAGACGGCTCGTCGCTCGTGCACAAAGCAAAAATAACGACTCGACCGTGCAGCCAGGGCACGTGATATGGCCTGACGTTGAAAAGGACAAGGTCAGCGCCGGGCTGATCTGTTACCATGCAACAACTAATGAAAATTAAATTACATTTGACTTTATTTAACGAACTCTATAATATAATGACGCTATAAACAATGATTTGAATGCTGTAATAGTATTATATAATAAATAGTATTCAGCGAGTTCGGATAAAGCCAATCTAGCTCGTCCCTGCGGAGCGCCATTTTGTAAGTTTAGGTGAGTTAGTTTAATTAGCGTGACGCCCGACACAAATCGGCCGCTGCGCAAGAGTAAAAATATCAAAAATGAATTAGCTAAAAATAAATCGATAATGATTTTATACAATCTAAAAAGTAATTAAAGAAGGAATGAGTAAACCAGTTAAGAATTCTGATAAATTGTAGCTTCCAAGTCATCTTTGTAAACTCTCCCGGTTGCGTCGCCAATGCAATATAGCAAACTTGAAGGCTGGTTTGTAGATGGGCCCGGTGATAACAACAATTCTCACGCCGCCCCTTTCTATGCCCCCGGCCAGGGGCGTAGCGAGCAAAAGGGAGAGGGGGAGGGCAATTCAATTTTCTTGAGACCCTTTCAAGAACTTCAATTGCAGTCAGTTAAATTTCAAGGTCAAGTTCCTGCCAAAATATGTTAATTTCTCAAGAAGGAACGATTTGGGACAAAAGCTTGTAAAAATTTGTTTAGCATCGAGAAAGAACAATTTCCATCGTATTTCCTACCATAGGAAATATGTAGGAAAATAGATTTTCCTATGGTAGGAAACATCTAGAAAAAATTTTTGTCCTATGTTCAGAATATGTAGGAAATTGCATTTTCCAATGTTACGTTAGGAAATTGAATTTTCTTATTGTTGGAAATGTGTAGGAATTTGCAATTTTGCATGGTAGGACTATCAAGAGAAGATAAGGTGAGAGAAGGAATCGCGCGTATTAGGTCATTGGACAATCATATGCCCCGTTTGATGCTATTTTTAGAGTGAATCTGATTGGTCGAGAGCGCGCGAACTTTCGCATTGCCTCAAGATCACAATGGCAGAAAAAGGGTGTGTAACGTTTGTCGATCCTGAATAAGAGTTTAAAGCACAGGTAGCCCAATCTTTGATCGAAATATTCAAATTTAGAAATTTATCGAAAATAAAATAAATCACATCTTTTACCTTATTTTAGTGTTCTATTGCATTCTTTGTGGTTTTTGGATGGTTTGGTTGCATTTTAAGGCGATTTGTGGAATTACAAATTGCTAAAATCGCCTTAAAATGCAACCAAACCATCCAAAAACCACAAAGAATGCAATAGAACACTAAAATAAGGTAAAAGATGTGATTTGTTTTATTTTCGATAAATTTATACATTTGAATATTTCGATCAAAGATTGGGCTACCTGTGTTTAAAGTTGAGAAAAAGGCCAATGGAGTACAAAAATTTTTCGAAAATGACCTTGGTTAAGCCGAGGTCATGGTGATGAGGTTCTAAAAATATCACCAAGCAGAGCATATGATGGGTCACGGGGATTCCTTCTCTTACCTCATTTTCTCTTGCTAGGGTATTGCAATTTCCTCTATATTTCCTACCATAGGAAAATCCATTTTCCTACATATTAAGAAAAAGCAGCAGAAAGAAGAAAAGAGAAAAGAGAAAGGAAAGGAAAGGAAAGGAAAGGAAAGGAAAGGAAAGGAAAGGAAAGGAAAGGAAAGGAAAGGAAAGGAAAGGAAAGGAAAGGAAAGGAAAGGAAAGGAAAGGAAAGGAAAGGAAAGGAAAGGAAAGGAAAGGAAAGGAAAGGAAAGGAAAGGAAAGGAAAGGAAAGGAAAGGAAAGGAAAGGAAAGGAAAGGAAAGGAAAGGAAAGGAAAGGAAAGGAAAGGAAAGGAAAGGAAAGGAAAGGAAAGGAAAGGAAAGGAAAGGAAAGGAAAGGAAAGGAAAGGAAAGGAAAGGAAAGGAAAGGAAAGGAAAGGAAAGGAAAGGAAAGGAAAGGAAAGGAAAGGAAAGGAGTATAAGTAATTTGCGGTTATCCTGTGTCAAAAACGGCCTGGCATAAACTTGTAGGGGACTGGGTGAACTTGAGGGACTGGCACTAGAGTGTCATATTTACATTCTCGAATAGGCACAAGTGTAATATGTGAATAACGTCAAGAATGTAGACAAAATATTCTTTATTTTTAATTGATTTCCTAAAACTGACCTAACAAATAGTGGATGGTTTGTCCTGCCATATATAATGTAACATTTAAAGGCAATTGGAGGTTGATTTGTGGGGTAAACGTTTACTTTCAACACCGTAAACATTGAACATCCAAAACTGGAGGAAATATTTGGTTTACAATCTTATCAGAAATTGGGACGCAAATCATCGTCATTTCAGCTTTTAAACCTTGCTGTTTTAAATCATTGTGGACACATTTGGAACCATGCCTAATAGCGCAGGTAAGGGTATTCCTTTAGACACATAAATACGTGCTTAATTTGATGACAAATTATTCAGCTTAATTCGATTTCTAGCAGAAGCCTAACTTGATATGCATTTAGTAATTGATTACCTTAACTTTCTAACTTTCAAGTTAGAAAGTTTGAAGTCGTTTGATTCAACGAATACTTGAGAAAACAGAAAGTATCTTGTTGATTGAAAGGTTTACAATGTATTTCATTAAGATAGTACAGGTACTGTCGTGGAGTTGTGATAGCTATATAGGCTAGCTGTCAAATCAAATGTATAAACGGATAATAAATACACTAATATAGGGTGTATTGTATGAATACTAGCTCATTGCTCGTGTAACAAGTATATTTTTTGTGTATTAAACTACCATGAAAATAAAGTGTAGTAAGTCAGTGAAGTGTAGTACATGTATTGCTGGGTTTCATCCATTCCTTTGGGAATTCAGAGGACAATAGAGCGGTAGCCATGTTGGATGAACAAACAAGTGACGCTAATGAGAAATCTTTTGTCGAAGTTCATCCAAAATGGCTGCCGTGACGTCACATGAAACCCAAGAATTAGCTTACATGAAGCTACAAATCTAAGTTTCTAAATGCCAGTAGCAAGTTGGCCTCAGTTAGGTCAGTACAGGTGTTGACCTAAATAGCATTCCAAAATGTAAGCTGTTTATTGTGAATTACTCTGTTTGTTGCCAAGGGTCATGAACAATGAAACAGTTAAAGGATTAATATAGGGTAGGAAAAATTCATTGATAATACAATGCAATATTATTTTTGGTAATTAAAGCCAAGAAACTTAAAGATCAAAAAATCAATTCAAATACAAACCATGCTAAAATATTCCAAGTTTTGCTATCTATCATTTTTGTTTTGTCCTGTCTCTTCTGCATTATGTACTTTAGAAGTGCTTTATAAGGAAAAATAAGGTGAGCTTCCAGTATAAGGCAATGAAAAGGAAAGAAAGAGCTCCTCTGGTGAAATCCATATCGCTTCCATGGTGAGCTAACATATATCATTCGCTCCAGAATTTTAACCTCAGATGCTCTTGCTCCCGTTTGCATTGCCTTCAGCTCACTTTGAATGCATTTTTGTCATTGTTTCTCCTTAAAAACACCTCTGGATTCCAGGATATATCCTTTGGCAACCTAGCTAAACTACTGTGAACTCCCCCCCATTTTCTCTGGTTAGACCCAGGGAAACAACCCATATTTGACTGAAGCTGGGAATTGACATTTTTTTTCCTGTGAAAGGAAGGGACCAGGCAATTGGGTGTATGTGTATTTGGAATAAAGAGGTGTCTGTCTTGGTGAGGTGTCTGTTAGGCAAAGGTTCACTGTAGTTTCAAGGCAAAATCAACCACCAGAAGGATTATATACATGTATCCATGGACATGTTGCATCTGTTCCTGTCACTTGCAGGGGAAGATAAGGTTGCAATTTGCTGAGTCATGGCATGTATGGTGCAAGACTGTGCTTTTGTCATATGTTGTACAACAACTGATTATTCACTATTTTCGTTTTTTGCAGAGACTACAAAAGCAGTTGAAATCATTGATGGATTTCAGAAAACGCTTCAATCCCAAGGAGATCAACATAGCAATAATGAATTGGAAAAAATCAAAGTTATGCTAGAAAGTCCTCTCTTTCAACAACTCCTTGTTATTCAGCAATCTATCAGAGAACTCAATGCAAAATTGCACTCTAGTTCACCTGATGCTGTAAAAGATTTTGAATTTGCACCAAACGGAGAGCTGGTTTTGCCTAATGAAGCAGGATATTTTCCTCACAGCTTTGAAGAACCTGAAGTGATGAACCTCACAGAAACACAAGCACAAATTAATAATTCTGAACCAGAACTTCCAGAGGTGGATTTAGAAGAAAATCGTGAGCAAAACCTCATTGCAATCTCGCAATCAAAATATGCCAACAGTAATGAGTTTGTAACTACAATTGAAGGATTGTCACAAGGCAGAGAAGTGGAAGTGGTGGACCTTGTAAAACCTGAGAATGGTGGTCTAGGGTTCAGCGTTGTAGGATTGAAGAGCGAGAACCGTGGTGAGCTTGGAATATTTATTCAGGAAATTCAACCAACTGGAGTAGCAAGAAGGTACAATTCATGAGCACATGTGGTGGGGGTGGGGGCCAACTGTTTGGGGTTGGGAGGGAAAGAGGGGTCATATTCATTCTAGCCTGCCATGACTATCACTGACTTGATGCGTGACTTGTGGGTGGCATGGGTGGCGTAGTGGTTAAGCCATTCGCCTCTCACCGCTGTGGTCCAACGGGTCGGGTCACTGGTTCGAGCCCTGTGGATGCCACATGTGAGTAGAGTTTGTTAGATGTGTTGTTCTCTCCCTTGCCACGAGGGTTTTTCTCCAGGTTCTCCGGTTTTCCTCCCTCCGTAAAAATCAACATGTGAGTTGAGTGTTGTATGCTGTAAATATTGAAATGTAGTGGTAGTGAGTGTGAGGGGCAGCAGGTCCACATCAGCGAAAGCTGCCAGATATCCAACCTGCTTAAACAAATAAAGCATAAAGCATGCATCTGTTATCATCCCCCCTCTCCTGCCGAAAAAAAAAGATTGTAATATGAAAAAGATGAAAAAGTGAGATTGTGCAACAAAAAAGAGAGAGATGAAGGCAAAAATGTAGATATCAAGGGAAAATGTCCCAAAATTTCATTGGCATAGGGACCCATGTCCCATTCCAAACATATCCTAGAACAAATACTCAGGGGATACTTTCAAATAATATAGGTTTTATTGCAGACTAAGAAAGATTTGTGTTGCAAGTTACAAAGGTCGAGATAATTATAATTGCACATTTCTGACATCTCACCAGCAACTTAATTGCAATGTCAAAGTTTGTCAGCATTACATTAACAGTATCTTTACTCAAACTCATCAAAATATCTATTTACATAATTCAGAGATGGTCGCCTTTATGAAAGTGATCAGATACTTTGCATTGATGGCCAAATCCTAGACACTGGAGTCTCTCACCAAGAAGCCATAGGAATTTTACAGAAGACCAAAGGTGATGTGGAACTGATTGTAGCCAGGGGTGGTATTCCTAGACCTGATAATGCATCAAGAACCACTTCAGGAGCAAGCTCATTAATATCAAGGACACCATCCAATGTGAGTTCTGAAGTTTCACATACTTCAGAACATGAAGCTGTGCCAGCAGTTCAGGTAATTGTAATTATATACAAATGCAACTATCTCATCCTCTGGAACCAAGCTAGGTCTAATTGCTCAAAGGTGGGTTAATTGGTGCTAATCGTAATCCAGGGTTAATAAGAATCCCTGGGTTAGTGCCAAGCAGTCTTTGAGTAAACAGACCCATGCAGGGATATTATTCTGTTGCTTGTTTGTCACTCCCAGTAAAAAAATGACACTGGAATATATTGTTCTGGAATATATTTGTTCTGGAAGTAAAAAGTCCATTTACTGGTTACTGATTGATCAACCTAATCAGGCTTTCAAGGATGGTCTGTAACCTTTGAAAAGTTCATTCTAGATGCTGTTTTATTATTTTTTTGTAACAATTTAATTGTCAGACCTTTCCCTTAAAAACAATGTAAAACTGCAAACATGCCCTGGTGGCCATCTCCCATCCAAAATTCCTGGATCTACTATTGAAGTGAATTTGGTAAAGGTGTTCCTTCCAACTCCTGTTGTATGATTACCTAGTGATTAAGAACCTGTAGGCAAAACGTTTTGTCATTTCACCCCCACTTGTAACTCTAAATTTGAAACAGTTTTTATTTGAAAATAGCCGCTTTAGGCATACCTACAGTATGGAGCCCTCTAACAGACATCCTGAGTTCTCGAGATCACAAGTTTCAGTTCCCCACTTCCTGAGATCTCAAGTTTCAGTTCCTGAGATCCTGAGTTTCAGTTCCCGAGTTCCCAAGTTCTCGATTTTCAGTTTCCAAGTTCTTGAGTTTCAGTTCCCGAGATCCTGAGTCCTTGAGTTCCTGAGTTTCAGTTCCCAAGATCTTAGGTTTCATTGATGTTGATGTTAAAAGTCAAGTCCAAAACCAAAAATTAAGTGAGGTTTTGCAAATACCCATACAGCCCTTTTTGAAACAGGTGCATGTATAAGAACATTATTTGTAGGCTAACCTGGAAAACCCTAGGTTCTTATAGATGTATATGTTGGTGTTTACTGTACTTTCATTTGTAATTGTAACATGTAATTGTATGATTTTCATCGATTACAAATAAATTGTAACTTACAGTACCCATATTGATTATGCAGACAGTCAATGCATGTACTATATGTACTTTGGGACCTTTTACTTTTTCAAAGTTTTTGAATTATTACACACCTGTATAAAATAGTATGCTTAACTGTGACAGGTCCCTGAGGTACAACAAGAAACACATACACGTTACATAGAAACAGTTATGCTTCACAATGATGGAGGTGGCCTTGGCTTCGGCATTGTTGGTGGGCGGAAGTTCTGGGGTCTCCATCAAGACCTATTCTACCTGGAGGAGTTGCTGATAGGGTAAGCATTTAGAATAATTCAGGAGAGCATAAATGGGAGACTTAATATAGCCTCAGCATTCCAAGACAGTGCTGTAGCAGTGCCTGGGTGGACTGCCTGAGGCAGCTGGTATTTGCAGTCAGGCAATTGAAAATGTAGTAGGATATGGTAAAGCTACAATGGTGCTGTAGGGTAGTCCAAGGGCTCCAAGGGCTCCCTGATATCTGAGTTAAAGCACAGCCTTTTTTGCTCTTACAAAACCTAGTTTAAGGGTGACATAAACTTGGCTTGTGGAGATAACGATGACAAGTGTACTACCCAGTACCTGTCATATCGAGCACTTATTGGAAGGAACACTTGGAGTCCCTGCCCAATGGCCAGTCAGCAGTCTGTTATCAGTTTAACAGTAGATTTCATATGACTGTGAAAAGTCATTTACCTCATTTAAAAATAATTTTAGATGATTTGCTTTTATCCTAAGAGTATTAATTGAACAACGAAATGTACTATTTGTTTTCATTACAGGATGGTCGACTACAAGAAGGAGATCAAATTATGCAAATAGGGGATGTTAATGTTGGTGGAATGGGAAGTGAACAAGTTGCACAAGTGTTACGTAAAGCTGACCAGCATGTTAAACTTGTTGTGTCAAGAATGGTGAAGGATTCTCCACCAGCTGTTGATGACACCCTTCATTTTGAAGAGGTAGTCATAATAGTAACATGTTCTTTATGAATGTAGTTTGAAATTTTCCACAAGTTTAATTTTTTTAAGGGTATTGTCTTGTAATTGCTAAATCCACTTCCTTTCAGTTGAAGTTGAAACCTCTAGAAATATTCTGAATACATAACTAAGTCTTACTCACCATACTTGTAAGCCCTTAAATCAGCTTTGGTAAAATTCATACCAGTGAGAAAAAAATTAAACCACAACTTATCACCAAAATCCTGTTGCACTGTCCAGACTGTTTATTGGTATTGTTGCCCTACAACAAACAAACAAACAAACTTTATTGTAGCCTGCATAGCAGCACTCCAGGGTACTGGGGATGAGGAAGAAGAGAGGAGGGGAGAGGTCCCCAGTACCCTGGAGGGCCACTACGCAGGCTAACTGTTGAAGAACATCAAACAAATTTAAAAATTCTTTAGAATCAAGATTATTGATTCAGGTCAGCTATTTTTGATGATCAAATTGTAAACTTCTTTAAGTAGAGCTAATTGTATTGCTTTTGTGATGCAACTCATCCTCATTGCAAACCCTTATGATGTGAAATGCACTGTAACAGGGTCTTATTGTTTTTATTGACAGGGAGATCAAAATGTTGAAACATTTGATATTGAGCTTGTAAAAGGTACAAAGGGACTTGGAATTACTATAGCTGGTTATGTTGGAGAAAACACTTCAGGTAATATCATCAGCAGGAGCAGCAGCAGCAGCATTTTTGAGTGAACATGACGTTTCAGCTGCAGCTGTTAGTGACTTCATCAGGCACTAGCAGCAGCAGTCAAAATGTCGGGTTCACCCACAAATGATTGTAATCATTAGACAATTGAATAAGTATCCTTTTATTATATATCATCCTAGCTGGCCACGATGAATAATGCTTTATCATCATCATTTTTTTATATTTATATATTGCTAAATGTCTCTTTTTCAAAATAAAACAAAATTACTTAAAAATACAACCTTAGTACTCATTCACTATAGATTGTGCTACAAATTGCTAAAAATTGTATGTGACAATGGAAATTGCAAAAAATAATTCCTTGCAGAAGCTGGAAAAAATGAAAAATAAAATAAAATAATAACATAATATAAAAAACAATTTTGTCATTATTGTAAACATAAGCTTCCACAAAACACCCAAAATTACTAATCTGCAAAATTACACCCCTGCAAAAATAAGTGCCACACGGTAAGTGACTTTTGTGATGAAGGTCACTCAAAGCACGAAATTGGTCTCAATAGCCTTTCTTTCTAATTAGTCAGACATCAATGTCTGGTCATTTTGAACAACACTCAGGTCATTTTTATTGCCATCCCTTCAGTTTAATAGTAAATGATTTGATTTCACCAATGAAGAATGAAAGTTTTAGTGTCTTTAGTACAAATTATGTTCTTTCACCAGATCAACTATCAGGAATTTTCATCAAGAGTATCATCAAAGGAAGCACAGCTGAAAGTGATGGAAGACTGCAAGTTAATGATCAAATTACTGAGGTACTTCAGGCTTATTGTACATTTTATTCAAATTACCAATTCTGTAATATTTTATTACATGAAATTTTCAGTTCGCGACACTTTAATTTCGCGATTTTAGATGTCCCTCTATGTTTCGCGACACTTTAATTTCGCGATTTTGGAGGTCCCTGTATGTTTCGCGACACTTGAATTTCGCGATTTTGGAGGTCTCTGTATGTTTCGCGACACTTGAATTTCGCGATTTTGGAGGTCCCTGTATGTTTCGTGACACTTTAATTTCGCGATTTTACGGTGATCAACGTCACAAAACAGTTTTTCATACATAATGATACTTGTAGATATGTCCTGCTTGGACTTGAAGTGTCTTGAAGTCACCAAAAAAGTGTTTGCAGTGGTGATGAAGAACCAAGAAAAATGTAACATGTATCGGAATAGTCCTGAATGAATAAACGTATCTGCAATAAATATATTTTTCTTTACTGAAATGCAAAATGTTATTTTAGTTACTCTTTATACGCAATTGTAAGGTACTCTTGATACGAAATTAATTTAAAAAAGCAGTGTCCCTATCCTGGATATTCAGTGCTGTAATATCATCCATAATTCAATCGAGGATTTTTCTTAAAGAGGGAGTGAGCATTCTGATAGAAATCAGAAACTATCCAAAGGATCTAAGGGAGTTTTCAAGAAGAAAAGGACCCACTTATGTCGTCTCAGGAGGTGCACACCCCTGTACCCCTCCCCTAAATCCGCCCTTGTATAAATACATGCAAGCCTTTCTTTAATGGTTTATAACTATTCAACCACTTCTTCTAATTTAATTACAAATCATAGGTTGATAATGTGAGTTTACACGGCAAAGATAACCAAGAAGCAGTTGAAATTCTTAAACAAACTGGCCCAGTAGTCAAGTTAAAGATTGCTAGACATGTACCTGATACTGAGCAGAACATTGCTCCGGAGGCTGTCAAAGGTAAGCTTTAGTGTGCGTTTAGTTGGGCGATTTCTGCCTAGGCTGATTTCGTCACAGGGCAAGTTTCACATGATTTGGGGGTGAGATGTTTACGTGAAGACCGGGACAAGAATTCATTTACGTTTACACGAGACTATTCTAACGTGAACATGAGGTCCTTCATTCCTGTCTGAAACTTGTGTCCTAATGAACGAAATCGCACATGTAAACCCACACTTGTCGATTTTTGTAGGGAGGAATTTCTGCTCACAGTGTACCGTTACAGTCAGTTTATTTTCACAATTAACATCCTTATAAATTCTAAGTCCAGAGAAGTCCAGAGCAAACAATTTCTCCTTCCTTAGTTTACTTGAGAAAAACGTTTTGTCAGAGCCTCTGGAACTAAGGCAAAATGCTTAGGTAGGCAAAATGCTTAGGTAGAATTTTTCAAAAATGCTGGAATTGGAGATACAGTTGTACCATGATGGAAATTTCTTCGCGTTTACTGATCCAAGTAAAATTCATTTGCGTGAGAATTCGAGATAAAAGGGTTCAAGATATAAAACATTACATATGAAATGTTCTTTTCGTGGTTTTAGAACAAGAGACGGAGCCACCCATTCCAAGTGTACAAGTCACCGAAGCAGAAGTCAATTCCACAGCAGCTCAAGAAGAAGATGAATTGCAAAAAGGTTGAAAGCCTTGTTGTGTATTATTTATCGGTACATGTTATAATAGAGTTAGAATTGACACTGGTTGACCATTGTTATTTTTACGGACCTCAATTGTAGCGAATTTTTCACTGATCACGAACGAAGTTAGCCTCTTATGCAGCCGCTCCTTTGTGTCACGCGACGCGTATCCGTCGCGTGAAACAAAGGAGCGGCTGCATAGGAGGCTAGAACGAAGTGGGTGAGCAATGAAGTCGCAAGTGGTCGTCGTCAATCCTGCCAACGAAATCCCCTCCCCCCCTTTTGCCCAAATAAAAGTGTGGCTAAGGAATTTAAGAAAATCTATGAATTGACAGTACATCTTTGAATTTGTTTCAGACCTACAAACGCTGGACACTGAGGCCATAAAGCAACATTATTCAACAATTCTAGGAGATGATGTAGAGATACTGGTATGTGAAAATCTGAGAAAACTAAGACAAGACTTAATTTTGGGTTGGTGCTAACCGTCTTTTGGAAAATCGAGCCCAGGACGTTTTTCTAAAAACAGCCCAAATGCTGAAGATTTAAAGTGCGAACGCGTGGAATTTCATTTTCCTGGCTACGCTCTTGGCTTCTTGATTAATATCTATTTTTTGAATGGTACTTATACTTAATTAAAGGGCGAGCGCGTGGAATTATATTTTCCTGGCTATGCTCTTGGCTTCTTGATAAATATATTTTTTTGAATGGTACTTATTCGCAAAAGTTTTTTCAATGATGATTGTCAAAGCTGTCTTCATTACGTAATGTCTTAGGTCGCTGAGATGAAAAAGACGAGCCCATCTGGAGGTTTGGGTATAAGTCTTGAAGGAACACAATACCCACATGGTAAGACTTTCAAAATTGAGGAGGGCGTTGGTGCTACAGCATTTTTAGTATGAGTGGAAAATGGACCTCACTTGACCATGACCACGGCTCAAAGGGAGAGCACTTGTAAAGTTTTAGTGATTTGACCCCGTGTATAAATAAAGTTCATTCATTCATTCATGCTCATGATATATGATGATATCTATATTTATCAAACATTTAAAAGTCCTGCTGTCAGATGAACGCGCCATGCTGTTGCCACCTGACAGTCATACAAAAACTGTTTTAAAGGAGATTAGTGGAAAGGTTGAAATAGATTGATTTGGTTTACCATTTCTGTATTTCGTTATGCAAATCATGCATAATGCCGAGTCCAGTCACGCATCACGCAGTCCTTTGGGACCCTGGCAGTATGCGTGACATGTGTAAGATTTACAGTTACAGGGATGTGCGGCATTGGAAGTACATCTAATAACGGTATCATAATAGGCTCCAGTTAAGGTGCAGTTGCGTCACGGAGAAAATCATAACGTACCGTTTTCCACTGAAACGAAACCAGCTCTAATTTTTTTGCAAGGAGTTTGTGCCACGTGTGTTCATTGTGTTCATGTCACGCAATGAGATCACAAGCATGAGCCCAAGCAACATGATAGCATTGTATGCAGAATATTTAATGTGGAGGTAGTGAGTGTGAGATGAAAGACGGCCCAATTAGCGAAAGCGATTAGCGAAAGCTAAATTGGCTCGGTCTATAAATAAAGACAACCAGGGTCACAGTTACGGTGAAGTTACGTTATGGAAAAAATTGCATCGTTTCCCACTGAAAACGAAACCTGCTGTAAACAATAAGTTGTGTCGTATCACTTACGATTCTACTATTTACATGTAGATGGGTCTCCACCATGGCATAGAGTTCATACCGTCAATCCCCGAGGACCCGCTGGTTTAGACGGCACCATTCGACCAGGAGACCATCTGATAGAGGTAAAGTAAAGGCGATACAATACAGCTTTTTGCGCGCACAACAGTAACATTATCAATTGCACCGTGTGTTCATCCCTACTGTACTTACGAGCAACGTCACAGAAGAGGCTGCACAAGTGGAACTCGATTTTATTCCTTAAGGAGAAAAGTGTCAATGAGCTCGTACATTCTGTGTAAAATTTAGACTTTAAAGCCGCATCACACAAAAGCTATTTAATATGTCGAGCTCAAATTTGTAAGGAATTCTGACTTGGTGTTAGTTTGATTAAAAAGTAAAATTTCTATGATAATCAAGCAAAATGCAAACAGGAAATCGGCCTATTTACTCGCTTCCTGTGCTTCTCGACTAGTCCTCCTCAGACGTCCAACAAAGGAATCCCAAAAATTGGAAAAAGGAGAAAAAGATGGGCTTGCCTTCTTAAGAGGCCATGAACTGTTGAGGAGAGCGGGAAGGAAAGTTTCACTTGTAATTGTTAAGTTTGGATAGAACGTTATGTAGTCAACAAAAATGATACTCTTATAGGTAAATGGTATCGGAGTACTTGATTTGGGGCATAACGAAGTAGTAACGCTTATCCAATCTCTACCAGTCGAGTTTCGCTTGGTTGTAGCTCGACAAAAAGACGTCCCTCCAGAGGAACCTCCTCCAGTAGTGCCTATGGAACAAGGGGGGCTGGAAACTGAGATCACAATGATAACAGGTAAATCAATTAAGTTTAATGGTACTCAAATATGTTAATGGTACTCAAATAAGTTTAATGGTACTCAAATAAGTTTAATGGTACTCAAATAAGTTTAATGGTACTCAATTAAGTTTAATGGTACTCAAATAAGTTTAATGGTACTCAAATAAGTTAATGGTACTGAAATAAGTTTAATGGTACTGAAATAAGTTTAATGGTACTCAAATAAGTTTAATGGTACTGAAATAAGTTTAATGGTACTCAAATAAGGTAATGGTACTCAAATAAGTTAATGGTACTCAAATAAGTTTAATGGTACTCAAATAAGGTAATGGTACTCAAATCGGTCATGTCAAGTCCGTTTAACACATCGTAATCTAATGAACAGCCAAGGACAAAAGATGGTTTTTCATATTTATCTGGTTTAAATCCGGTTTAATGTGGACGCATAATTTTCACTGTTTTTGGTCTTCCGTCTACACTGAAACGGCGGGAGGGTAGTGGTTGTTGTTGTTGCTTGTTGTTGTTGTTGTTGGTTTTTGTTGGTTGTTGATTGTTGTTGGTTGTTGTTGTTGTTGTTGGTTCTTGTTGTTGCTGTTGTAGTTGGTTTTTGTTGGTTGTTATTGGTTGTTGTTAGTTGTTGTTCTTGTTGTTGGTTGTTGTTATGTGGTATAAATTCAATTTAATGTGGACGCATAATTTTCACCATTTTTGGCCTTCCGTCTATACTGAAACGGCGGGAGGGTGGTGGTTGTTGTCGTTGGTAGTGGTGGTGGTGGTTGTTGTTGTTGGTTGTTGTTGTCGTTGGTAGTGGTGATGGTGGTTGTTGTTGTTGGTTGGTTGTTGTTGTTGTTGTTGTTGAATTATTCCCCCTTTTTTCCTAAGGTGCAAAAACGGTTGAACAATTATGTCAATGATTCGTTTTGTCAAGTGAATAGGCCCATATCACGGAAGTGTGACATAGATTATTTGATTTGTCGCAAAAGGGAATTTACTATCAAATTCGTCACATCGATATTAGTAAAACTGCAAAGTATCGAGGAGATTGCCCTTAAACTGACAAAGATATGAATTTTTAAAACTTAGCAGTTTTACAAAGAAATGTGCGGTGACGGGCATCACATGCACGGCGAGCCTCGTTATTGCGCTAAACACATACATTTCTTTACAAAAATTCCACACAAAAAAATTGAAAAGAGAAGGTGCCTTGTTGGAAAAGAGAAATACAATCCATTAAAAGCAGAAAAAAGGGGGAAAAAGAAAAGTTTTTGGCGCATGCAGGACTCGAACCCATTACCCAAATAAAATTAGTATGCTAATTTTATGCAAAACCCAAAAAGTCGGACCATGCATCCAGACAAATCGCTGGATCGTCGCATGTTACGTATAGGATGGAGATTTCGGCCCCTTCCGCGCTATCCGGTAGAACACAGCGAGCTTCGCAGTCAAAGAGGGAGGAAACAGTCGGATCCTAGGCCATAAATGACTGAACCTTACCACTAGGCTAACTGGTCTACTGAGGGATTTGAAAGACAAAATAACCTAGTGTATCCTGTGAATTGGCTATCTATTGTTGTGCAAATTAGGCGATCCCGTGGCGCAGTTGGAAAACCCTTGAACTGTGAAGCAAATGAGCAGATGTAAGAGCCGGGTTCGAAACCGGCTAGCGCCTTTTTTCTTTTCTTTTTTTTTTTTCCCTTCTTCTTTTTCCTGTCTCAAAATCAAAATTAGTTGTTAATTAAAAGAGAGAGAGAAATGACAGAAAAAGAAAGATACTATTAGATGAAAGAATAAATAGAAAGACTTCAGTCGGTTAAAACTAAGAAATCGCTAAAATATATAACCGAAGGTCGATGTTTTGATAAAGCCATAATTTATCAACATTCACCAAATGAATTATTTAGAGAGAAATGCATATGACTAGGTTTCTTAAGGGAAAGTACTAGTAGCCTAAGCTATAAAGCGGCTATTTTCTGTGGGGGGAGAGAGGTTCGTTCGAACCTTCGAACCACCCCAAGCGACGGGCCTGAGGAGTTGTGAGTTTTGAAATTATTTATTGTATATTGAATTTAAATTGAGAATTTTAGCATTTTTGAGCCTCGATTTTATGACTGGATGCTCTATAGTCCTTAAATTGAGTTTTTAGTGATGTAGGGATTTCTGATTTTTGAATAACAGCCTTTCGTATTTTGAATTTTTCAAGTCTCGATTTCATTTCTCGACTCTTGTAGCGCGCGAGAAAAAATTATTAATAATAATAATATAATATTCTATATAGTGTCAATATCCTTTAGTTCAACAGCGCTTTACAATTCTCGATAAAAATTATCACGTGGATAGAAGAGGCGGGATTTTCTGAATCTCAGATTTAACGCGCGTTATAAACATGGAGAGCGCTGTCGTTCTCGAATTCGAAGGAAAAAGTTTACACCAACTGATTGATCAAAAAAGAAACAATTGCTTTGTTTTTTGGATTGCAGTCCTCGGGACGTTAGTCTCCTTTGCAGCCGTTATTAGTCTAGCTCCCATTCCCCTGTGGTCCACTCCCACCAGCCACTAAATAGGGAGCTTAAACAGGAGACGTTTTTGTCAACACGGACGTCACATGGGCGTTTTCGTTCATCCGTCATAGATGAGGTTGCTGTTCTTGGTACAAGATGAAAAAGCCTTAACTGACCTTCTGCTTAACGAAAACAGGACACATCATCTATGATGGCGAACGGATGAAGAAGAACGCACACTGCGGTGGTGTCTGCGTTGACAAAAACGTCTCCTGCTTAAGCTCCCTAACTTCCAGACACTAACGCTTAGTGGCTGGTGGGAGTGGACCGTAGGGGAATGGGAGCTAGACTAATAACGGCTGCGAAGGAGACTATCAGGACGTGGACTGCACCTAAAAATATTAATTTCCATACTTGGAAACATACATTGGATTCTTTTACTTCTCTCTCTATACGAGAATCTCTTCTCGATAAGGTCTTTGACAAAAGCATCGTCAACAAAATCTTCAAGATTCATTTTGACGATTATCGGAAAAAAATTGCGGTTATTCGACAACTAAAGTAACTCGGCAATGGTCATGGTTACACAAATCGAGGCTAAAAATTTACACAATGCAGAAAACAAAAATTAGAAATCATTGATTTAAAATCCAAAAATTGCAGAATGTATAACAAAATCTATACGACCTCCGAAATCGTGCAATTAACACTTTGTGAAAATTTCATATAATGATCTACATAAAACATTTTAAACATTTTTTGATCCATTAGATCCAAATTTTCAAGTTCAACCAGAAGAAAAACGTGATACGCTTACAAGACAGTCGAC
This sequence comes from Telmatactis stephensoni, assembly GCA_029948255.1. NCBI lineage: Eukaryota > Metazoa > Cnidaria > Anthozoa > Actiniaria > Isophelliidae > Telmatactis > Telmatactis stephensoni. The sequence continues at coordinate 119,382 of JALIZF010001525.1, forward strand.
AAGTGGTCAGTCAATGTGGTCTGATAAAGTCGACTTTGTTAAGCTGGAGAAAGCGGACAAGGGACTGGGTTTCAGCATCCTAGACTACCAGGTATGTAGAGTAAACTTACATAAGTATGTCTGTTCGCTCTTAGGTGGTCGTTGTAGAGAGGTGGTCGTTGTAGAGAGGTGGTTGTTGTAGTGAGGTGGTTAATGTTGCGTATAGGTACGTGGTTGTTGTGTTTAGGTAGCATTTGTACAGCCCTCACGCGACCTTTAGTGGATTTTCGACGGTACTCTCATTTCTACTGGTCTTACGTCTAGGATCCCACAAATCCAGATCAAACAGTGATAGTAATAAGAAGTCTTGTTACTGGTGGGGTGGCTGAAGATGATGGTAGACTACACCCTGGTGATAGACTCATGTCTGTTAACGATGTCAACTTAGAACATGCCTCTCTAGAGTATGCAGTACAAACGCTGAAGGGAACTCCCAAAGGTGAGTTTATCGTGGTGATGAAATAAAAGCCTTCTGTGTTCATAGCCGGTCGCTTAAGGCCATGTTACTCGTCTTTCTTGCAACTTGCAATGCAACGCCGTTTTGTAGCAAGTTGTAAAGGCCCCTCTCTGGAACTTGCAATACAGCTAAGAATTGAGATGCAAGTTCCATTAAGCGGCCATCTTGGGGACAACTGAAAGTACAGAGGGAAGGAGAGGGTGGGGAGTTAAAGCGTAATAGTAGATTTGCATGTTAATACGCAAAAAGTATGGTTTGAATAGCACTGTTTTTGACTGTCTGCAAGACTCCAAGCCTTCAAAAAAAGACAAATATCAAAATGGCGTTCAACAGTACTTTAAGTTTTAGTTGTCCCAAGTTGTCCACCAACATGGCCGCCGGGATACATGACGTCAGTGCAAGTGGTCTGTGATAATGATTTACGTCTTATTCCAGGTGAGGTGATGATAGGCGTTGCCAAACCTATACCAGTAACAGATGATTATGATGAAGAGAGCAATCTAGGAGAATCACCACCTGACTCAGCCAGACCACTCCTGCTTGATATAGACAATGAAGAACGGGAAGGACAAGCCGATATCAGTTTGAATGATAAAATAGGTAGGTACTGTGCCTGAGAGGGGAGGGGAGGGTGGGGAGTTAAAGAAGGACTTGCGGTTTCAACCTTAGCGCCACGAAATCGCTATGGAAATCATCGCCTTCCTGAGTTTTTAAGTAGGGCCTGGACACACGTTGTATATATTCTTGCAACATTTTCTGCAACATTGCGTGCAAAGCAGAGTTGGACCGTGTGTCCATCCTGGCTGCAGTTCTACTTTTGAAACGTTGCGCGTCGCATTTTAGAGGTGGACAACCGGTGCAACTGTGTTGCGCGCAACATTACAGGGGTGGACACACGGTGCAACTGTGTTGCGCGCACCATTGCAGGGACGGACACACGGTGCAACTGTGTTGCGCGCAATGTGAAAACCTTGCATCGTGCATCAGCGCCTATTTTTTATCAACGCCTAAATAGACATAATAAGCGTAATACATACTGATATTCCAATGTGTTCTTTCGCTCTTTGACGGGTTTATAAAAACCACTTTGTATTCGTTTATATATTTACAGATAAAGATGATGATTCAGACAATGATAGTGAACATTCCTCGAAGTTTGATTTTGGACCGCCATTATTATTCTCTGGTGATTCTATTGATCTTGATAATCTACCTGATAAAGTGCATTCTCGTATGGAAACTATTACTATCAGAAGACAACAAGTTGGCAAGTTAGGTAAGGCTTTCTTTGCTGGTAGTATAGCCTGAACGATATGTATTTCAGAGGGATGGCTAGGCTTAGATTTCAGCCGTCAGGGATTCGTGCGCCCGCGATACTCATCCCCGTGATGGCCAGAGGATACTCCTAAACCTCTAGTCTGCGCAGCCGGGAAAGGTGGAGAGTGGGAGGAAGAAAGAAAGGAGGGAGGGAGAGGGAGGGAGGGGAGGGGAGCGGAGGGGGAGAGGGAGGGAGGGAGGGAGGGAGGGAAAGGAAGAAAGAAAGCCTTTTCCTTTCTTTCTTCACTCTCCTTCTCTTCCCCTTCCCTTGAGAGTCAAGTAAGGCAGGCTCCTGTTCCTCCCTTCCTTTTGGCTGGTGTAGCATATCGTGACGTAACGTGACCTTCATCACTCTTCGTCCTGCAGGAATTGTACTGAAAGGCGATGAAGACGGTTATGGATGTACTGTCAAGTCGATTCTCCAAGGGGGCGCCGTAGGGCGTGATAATCGTATAGGTGTTGGAGATCAAATTGTAGCTGTTAACGATCAGAGTCTGATTGGACTTTCCAGTAATGCTGCAAGGTAACAGTATACATCTATTTCAATAAAGATTGTCGAACAAAAGGTCCCGAGCCTACTCACCTGAAAGGAAGCATGGGTAGAAATTACTCAAGTTATAAAACCACACAATTATCAACATAACAATTCAAATTCAGCTGGCTCTGACCTTATAATGCATCAAAGAAGTTGATTTATTTATGATAAAAATCAAGTCCAACGCTGAAAAGAGAGTGAAGTGTTGCAACTACCCATAATCCTTTTCGGTATAGTTGCGTGGGCTTGAGGCCTCTCGTACGACAACCTTTTTTGAAATAGGTGTATTTTCTTTGTATTTACAAACAAAACACATTGCCTTCACATAAGGGTATATTATGAAAACTGTTGTTACGTACCTGTTCACTAGAGCAGATTTCGTATGAGTGTGAAACGGATCGCACCGTACCGTAACCGTGTCAGTGCCGTGTTCTCTATAAAAACATTCGAAATTCCTGTCGTAACCGTGCCGTGACCGTGCGGTGCCGTTTTCACAGACATACGAAATCTACTCTAACGTAATTGGTTCACAGTGCGTTATTATTTCAATACGCTGGTAACTACGCAGTCCAGCAACCTTTAGTAACGTCCTTGCTTAATGTTTGAGCTTAATTGAAGGCGTGTTTACATGGTGCAGGTTTTTCTGCAATTCGTCTCCCAGTGGTTTTGTGAAACATACCCTGCATAGTGCAGAATCATTGCGAGAAAACGATCCCTGTTTCACTGCACAACGCAGAAAAACGTTGCATCCCTGTAGTGATTCGTGCAGCTTGTTTCGTGGTGCCACTGGTAGAAAGGTTGTAGAAATATTGTATGGTGTAACGGCACCTTAATCAAGAGAGTCTTTTTTGTGTCTTTTCAGGTCAGTGCTACGTAAGCAGTCTCTTCAAAAAGACATATGGTAAGAAGAAAGTGATAATTATAGCGAATGATGATGATGATGATGATGATGATGATGATGATGATGATGATGATGATGATAGTGGTGATGTTTGATGATTATGGAATTAGAAGTCACCATATTGACAAATATCTCTAATTGCACGTTTTACATATCATGTTGTCAGCTTCTCGTTTATTCGAAGTGATCCAACACCAGACCGTAGCATTCAACATTCATCGTCTTCGTTCAAAGACGACGATAGTTCCTTGTCTTCAGTCGACTCGCAGGGCTTAACTATAGAGCAAGATGTCCAACAAAGGTCAGTAAGCAAGCCAAATGCACTGATTCGTTTGCATTCCTCCTTCCCCTTTCCCATCTCCCTGTTATTTCCCTCATCTCTCTCTCTCTGACTTCCTTTTTTCTGCTTCTTGCACTCCAGCTCTTCCTCCTTTCCTTTCTATTCGTTCATCATCCCTATTCAATTGTCAGTCTTTCTTTTCTTTCTTCTTTTCATCTATTCCATCCAACGTATATCATGCTTTCCCCTAATCTGCATTTTTCCCCTTCCTTCGAAACTTAGCTCTTTTCTTTTTCTTTTCGCTTTCTCTCTTCTACCCTGTCTTTTTCATTGTCTGCATGACTGTATGAAATAATTTTCCGTTTGCTAATAGGGACGCACAAGAAACACAGGCAGCCCAAGGCGACCCATTTCTGACACCATTCGACACACCATTTCAAGACGAAGACATTCGCGTCGTTGAAATTGTCCGCGAGCCTGATAGTGGCCTGGGTATTAGTATCGTTGGAGGCAAACCGGGAGCACTGGGAACTGGGCCAAAAGGAATTTTTATACGTCACGTGTTAGAGTCCAGTACCGCTGGTCGGCTGGGAATGTTGAAAGCTGGTGACCAGATTCTTGAGGTTAGAGTGTTATTTGATCTTATAGCTTTGAATTTCTCATTCACAAGATTTCAATTACGCTAATCAGAGTTAAAGCTTTCGGACACATTGTCCAACATCAGGGCAGTAATAGAAAAATAAAACTTACGCCATCTTTTTGAATATGTTTAAAGAACTAACGAAAGATCTCTTTGCCATTCTTGATCACTATTTATAGGGAAGACCACTTTCGAAAGCCATTTAGATAATGCGTTAATTAAAAGTATTTTCTTTTCTTTGCCCTGTTTTCCGATCACTTTATTCAGGTTGACGGGCATGATTTATCGCATGCTTCTCACGACGAAGCTGTGGAAGTCATCAAGAATGCTAAGAACCCTGTACGATTTGTAGTGAAGTCTATGCCCTACCCAGATGACTTACCGTATATGGAGAAACCTTTCAATGTAAGTATTTTACATAGAGAGCTGAACCTCATTAATATACACAACGAGAAATCCAGAGCAATTCGTATTTCAGGCGTGCAATAAAGATGAAACTTTTTCTGTAATGTTGCGCATAATACAGTTGAACCGCGAGTCCAGTGTTTGTGCGCAAGTTGCAGAAAATGTTGCAGAAGAAATTGATGCGAATTCTGCAACTGCGCGAGGTACACGTAGCTTGCAGGGGTGAGGTGGACACATGGCGCAACTCTGTTTTGCGGGCAACGTGCACCCAGCTTGCAGGGGTGGGGTGGACCATGGTGCAACTCTGTTTTGCGGGTAACGTGCACCCAGCTTGCAGGGGTGGGGTGGACACATGGCGCAACTCTGTTTTGCGGGCAACGTGCACCCAGCTTGCAGGGGTGGGGTGGACCATGGTGCAACTCTGTTTTGCGGGCAACGTGCACCCAGCTTGCAGGGGTGGGGTGGACACATGGCGCAACTCTGTTTTGCGGGCAACGTGCACCCAGCTTGCAGGGGTGGGGTGGACACATGGCGCAACTCTGTTTTGCGGGCAACGTGCACCCAGCTTGCAGGGGTGGGGTGGACACATGGCGCAACTCTGTTTTGCGGGCAACGTGCACCCAGCTTGCAGGGGTGGGGTGGACACATGGCGCAACTCTGTTTTGCGGGCAACGTGCACCCAGCTTGCAGGGGTGGGGTGGACCATGGTGCAACTCTGTTATGCGGGCAACGTGCACCCAGCTTGCAGGGGTGGGGTGGACACATGGCGCAACTCTGTTTTGCGGGCAACGTGCACCCAGCTTGCAGGGATGGGGTGGACCATGGTGCAACTCTGTTTTGCGGGCAACGTGCACCCAGCTTGCAGGGGTGGGGTGGACACATGGCGCAACTCTGTTTTGCGGGTAACGTGCACCCAGCTTGCAGGGGTGGGGTGGACACATGGCGCAACTCTGTTTTGCGGGCAACGTGCACCCAGCTTGCAGGGGTGGGGTGGACACATGGCGCAACTCTGTTTTGCGGGTAACGTGCACCCAGCTTGCAGGGGTGGGGTGGACACATGGCGCAACTCTGTTTTGCGGGCAACGTGCACCCAGCTTGCAGGGGTGGGGTGGACCATGGCGCAACTCTGTTTTGCGGGCAACGTGCACCCAGCTTGCAGGGGTGGGGTGGACACATGGCGCAACTCTGTTTTGCGGGCAACGTGCACCCAGCTTGCAGGGGTGGGGTGGACCAATGCAACACAATGCACGGTTTTCTGTGTAAAAAGGCGTTATTAAAAAACGTAGATAAGTTAATTATTGAGGGTTTTTTTCTCTAAACATTCAATAAGCATAACTTACACGGGAAACGACAAGCTACCGATAGGGTCACGTGGCCTGCGTTTTTTCGAAATGTAACAGACATTGCGCGTTTTGGCACTACGAGAGGGTGGCTTCACGTTTACGGCAAACGCGAATTGACTCACCTTCGCGTTGAAACTGTAACACCACACGAAAAAACACTGGAGATAACATGATAGTTTCAGCCGTTTGCCCTTTCCCGTGTACGTCAGAATTAATCTCTTTATAAACTTTAATTCCAGCTATCACTGGTAGCCCGAGAATGATCATTATTATCAGCAATCTGATATCGTTGTAAAGAATGACGAGACGATGATTATTTTATATCATTTCCTGTTCGGGATTCCTGTGTCTTAATCATGTTTCCATAGCAACTAATAAGCTTCATTAACAAAATAAATTATTCATCAAATGAGGCCTTGTGGTCAAGGGCTTCTAACCATTCTTTTTGGAATGAATGTTTCGGATTTGTGCATAAATATACAAATGACATTAAATTATTTTGTAAATCTGTCTTAGAATATAATACATTGTGATTAAATTAATTTCATAAGATTAAGAAAGTGTCGGCAGCCAGTTAAAAAAATGTAAATTGAAACTTCACTGCACGATGTAAAATTTGTCAAGAAATCATTTCGTTTCGGCATTTTGCACGAGAAAAGGAAAAGAACTATCCTTCGGCTTTCGAAAATCATTTCCCGATTGCTTTCAATTCTTTCACGATATTATATTAAGTGTTGGTTTCGATTTTCTAGATTTCAATACAATTACGTCACACGGATGTCTATCTTAGCAAATAAAACAGGTCCTCTTTGTTTATATTGAATACTTGATCGTGTTAATTTCTTCGCCGATCGTTCCTTCCATTGAAACCTACACTCTAATGAGGTCTGTTAGTATACCACACCGTTTTTCCAAAAATCAAAGCCACAAGATGACCGGCATACGTCTTGCTTTTTGATCTTTTCTGTGATGCCGTTCAAGTTTCGTCGATCCAAGGGGCTTACGTTTGAGACTGCCTTCCCAGACGAGGTACTAATAATAACTTGTTCCGCGTGATATTTTACTCGATACTATTTTTGAAGAAGATGTCAGTCGATCAGATTTCGATGTAGTTTATCTCTTAGGTTCTATCTGAGATAAATCCTTTTTCTAGTATGGTAAAGTTTTTGCTTCAATCTTTTTCTTGCTTTATATCGATATGTAAAGGTGATAGCGATTCTAATGAGGATACGAATTTTACGGAATTTTCTCCAGTGGACACGTTATACTTTCTTACTTATTTTGTCGCGTTGTTGATTATACTATTACAGTAAAGAGTTCAGAGTATTATTCTTCAACTTATATTCCTGACAGATGCTGTAAAATGCATTTGGTTTCGAACCATTTGCTTTGATGTGAATTTATAATTTGTTCTTCGTATTACAAAATCTGGAAAAGAAATTGGCAGCTGCGAAGAAGCCATCATGTAATATAATATCTTTCACTAAACTAAGCTTCTTTACATGCTTTAACTAGGGAAAAGTTTCTCGATGCTAAAAAAGTGATATAGTGTTATTGCTTTTATTTCTCTTTTATTTTCCTTTTCCTTTCTCTCCCTACATGCTATTCATTCTTTTTTTCTTTCCCTTGCAATTTTTATTCTTCCTTCTTTCCCTTTCTCTTGTTTTCCTTAACATATTTTAATCTCCTCTTTTTTAACTCGTGGATTGAAAATCCATGAGTTATTGTGAGGGGTCGAATATGCAAATCAGTCAGGTTACTACTTCGTGTATGACAACAACTATTCAATCTATCTATTGTCTAACTAGAATGGTGCCATACATAAAGTAGTAAGCTATTGTGTCACTCACTCACTCACTCACTCACTTTCCTGTAAACTTCCGGTCTGTCAAACTTTACTTCCGGTCTATTCTTGATAATACGATACGGTGCTAACTTGCGTTAGAGTCGTTTTCGTATGAGTGGGAAACTTACCGTACCGTATCGTAACTGTACCAGTATCATAGTTTCTATAAAAACATTCGAAATTCCTGCTGTAACCGTATCGTATCGTAGGCCGTACGGTGTTCCCCCTCATACTCTATAATAATTTTCGGCGACCAGAGCTTTGAACGTAATGTAACTGTTTTAGATTTGTGTACAAGCAACAATTTTTAGGCACACGATCTAAGCTGGGTAATACAAGTTTTTAACATTACCTCGTGCTCTACATGTAAGTTACATGTACACGGGTCTGCACTCCGCGAAGATCGATTGTACGTGTCGGATGTTAGGCGAAATTCAGCCAATAGATTTGAATAAACAGTTTCTTATTCATTGCCACATTCTGTATTGAACTACTCTCAGTTCCCTCTGCAGCTTGGAATAATTTTCATCGGCATCTCCAAGTTGATCGAGCTGTTCGATATACTCGGATGTGAAAACAATGGACTTTGTAGTCGCTGTCTTCAAACAAAAAAAATCGTCGCAAGTCCAATATCAACGAGTCATCCAAGCATTTAGTGTTTGTACTCTATCAGCACGAGATTAAATGTTGAAATAAAAAGCAAACGAAATCATATTTCAGTACGAACTGACGCCTGCTGAAACTGGAGAAACTGCATGGCCGGTGGAATCGCTACGGCCCGCCTGGCCGAAACGCATAGCTCCAACCCTCCCAATTAACCCCCCCCCCCCCCCCCCCACTGAGCGTGAAAATCGACCCAATTCTAAGGAAAAAATGTTGATCTCCAGATACGAAAGCCTTGGGGGTTGGCAGCTATGGAAACGGCATCAAAAATGCGTATTTGAGTTTAAGTTTGGTGGCTATTATGAGTACTTTTATGGAGTAATTTATTTTATTCATAGCGACATTTGGTTCATAGAGAAACTTCTTTCATAAGGGACCGTTCATTATTTATGGCAGGGGGAGGGGGGGATGGGTGATAAGAATGGGGGGCCTTAAATTTTTTCCAAGTCTGAAAAGGGGGGTATTGAAATAATTTCTTGGCTATCAGGGGGGGTATAGAAATTTCATAAGACAGATAAGGTAACAAATATACCATACAACAAATTTCAATTTCTGTTTGAGTGCATTTCATAAAACCGTGAAACACTTTGTAAGGAATTGCACAAAATTGTACTAAATTAACAATAGAAGACAGAGGATTTGGCACTATTTTGTTAGCAAACTGTTTCACGGTTATATGAAATGCACTCTACTGTTTTGAATTGCTTTCAACTTGTCTATGTCTCTTCAAGAGCATCAGAAATGAAATCTAACAACATCAATGAAAGAGTGATGCCAGAGGCCATGATGTGTTGCATCAAGAGCCATCATCAACTTTATTGTTTTTTAGGTTGAAACTTAATTTATCACTAAAATCAATAAACATGGTTTGTACATAATTGTTAATACAAATAAGAACTAATATAAAGATTATTTATTTAATTTTCAAGGTCAACGACAAACAACAACAAACAGTTTCTAATAAACTGACTCCAAAAAAACGTTGTTTCACAAAAACCAAATAGCAATAATAATGGACACACTATGATTTGTAGAACTTTACTGACTGAGCAACTTTACTGACATGTGCAAGAAAACAGTAAGGTTTGCCATATTACAATAGGGATCCCAATTCAAAAAAGGTTGAATTTGTTAATAAATTTTACATTTTATTTATTCTATTTTAATATTTATATATTTTTTGTTGTAGGGAGGGGGGGAGGGGTATTGAAATAATTTTCTTTAGAATGAGGGGGGTACTTAAGTGAATTGTGTTCTTGGAAGGGGGTTCTTTAAAAAAAATGGGTTCCTTGGCAATTAATCACCCATCCCCCCCCCCTGCCATAAATAATGAACGGTCCCTAATTTGTACATGTTCAGTAGTTTTGCTAAGCGTACAGCCATAAATTTACAATATGTATAAAAATATAACCTTCCCAAACGTTAAATTGCTCAGTGGCTCAAGTGGTTCGTTGCTGGCTGAGGGCCCAGAGGTACCCTGTTCGAATCACGGGCAGAACGGATTCTTTTTTTTTTTTCTTTTTTTTGAACGGTTTCTTTTTTTTTTCTTTTTTTTTTTCTTTTTCCTTTGCTTCATTATCTTTTTTTGTTCTTTCATACTCAAGTCAATTATTTTTCGCTAAAGAAACTACATTAGCTGATATTATTAATAATATTATCCAAATGACTCTTTCAAAATTCTTTACAGATGGGCCCAATCTTAATTTTAAGATTTGTGAGAGCAATGATTTATCATTTAACTAAAATCCACGAGTTACTTCGCCATTGGCGGGTTGATTTATATTTGTGTCCCATACTTTCACTAATACAAAGTGTTGTGTTACAATTCCAGGCTGACACCACTGTCACGCCAGTCAGTGTCGTGACATCTCGAAGTGTTCCCTCTGCATTTGCGGATGAAGATGCCTTCAAAAAACACATCCCTATACCTTCAAAGAATCTTTCTATCAAAGACGACGACAACGCCCCAGAGCACGTGACTGAACACTTGATCGATCCAAATGTCTACAATGATTACAACATCACTCTGGAAGCAGAAGCAGGCTCATCTCATCAAGGCGATACAGGACTGAGTAAGTGTTATGTCTGAGTGGGTCGGGGTGTAAAATTACTCTTTAGAAAAAATGGAAAGCAAGTTGGCAGAAATTTGAGTATCATTCAACCTTAAATGATAAACGGAGGGAAAAGGTTTTACAGGAAATTCATTAATTCATGGTTCCACAACTCCTTAGTTACTGTTGCTATGTCCGACAAGCCAACATATTTTATAAGAAAACTGCACAACAATAAGTATGATTGCAAAATATTGTACGTAGAAATTTTATTAGATAAACACTCTAATCTTCTATCAAAATGAAACTTGTTAAAACTTTAAAATCCATCTACAAACAACAATCTAAAGATTTTGTTTGTCGGACATGGATTGTTCCGTTGGAAAATCTGGCTATGGACTGACTGGATGTCTGTTTGTTCGCTATTGTTGGGGTGGAGCTATGAATTGGGTGTATGTATTCTGGGTTTTCTGTTATAATACTATGGTTGATGTCACATGATTTATCTCACTCTTAATGGTAACCATGGTAACCAGTGTTTTAATGAGACCTACTCCAAAGCCCTTCATTTACATTTGCTTAACAAGAGAAGACTGAAGTCGAAAGTGGAGTAAACGTCCTAGAATTGTTTGATTTAAGATGTTTTTATTTCATTGCAGGAGACCTCAAGAGAAAATACCCTGATGTCACAGGCCATTATCTTATTGTTAACTTACATAAAGGAAATTCTGGTTTAGGTAACGTTATCTTTTTCATTTATATACAGGCATATATGTTATAATACCTGTATTTGAAGATCGCAATAACTCGACGCGTCTAATAGTAACGGATCGTCAAGGTCTCTGAAGAATATGTGACTACTGCTGGAGCCACTATATATGACCAATCTTGTCCCAGGACCTTTGAAAATCCAGAGTAATTTAACTTGGTACTGCAAAATCTTGATAAGTCGGCCATTCTCCAGCCATCTGTATGATTTAATTCAGTCTTAAGCGCTGTAAAATCTCAATATTTCTGTCAACTGACTACTCATACGTATAACTGCTTTCCACAGGTCTGAGTATCGCTGGCGGCAAAGGAGCTGCTGTCAATCGTATCTTCGTAGTAGATGTCAAACCAGGAGGACCAGCTGAACGGGACGGACGCATAATACAAGGCGATGAAATCCTTGAAGTCAATCAAATCTCAGTTCGAGGCTTATCACACTACCAGGCCTCCGCGATCCTTAGAAGCACATCCACTGATGTCGAGCTAATTTTAGGCAGGTCACGTGAGGCTGCTGAGTTCATCGCCTCGGCGGAAGCGGAAGCGGAAGCGGAAGCGGAAGCGGAAGAAAAGCCCTTGAATGTTCAGATTGTAGAGGCGCCCCCGTTAGTTGCTGCGAGACTCGAGGAACCCGAGCCAAGTCCTCGACAAAGTCCTATGACGTCACGAAAAACTGAAACTAGGCCCAGTCCTCCTCCAATAGCTCCCAAGCCTAGGTCAAGTCCTCCTCCTGTCGCTCCTAAGCCTAGATCCAGTCCTCCTCCAGTAGCTCCAAAGACTGTTTCTCCTTTATTGGTTGCTGAGCTCTCCGGCGGACAGCATGTGGAATATATTAACATGGTTAAGGTTAGTCTCATGGCTCGGCTCGAACGTAGTTTGCAGACAGGAATTTTGATTTCTCTAAGATAAATCGTCCTCTGAATGTAAATGTAATGTTGACAGGGACCTACAGGACTTGGGTTTGCTGTAGTCGAGGGACCAGGATTTAGAGAAGGCGAAACAGGAATATTCGTGAAGAGTGTCACAGAAGGCGGCGCTGCAGATAAGGTTTGTTTAATAAAGAGCTTAGACTGAAACTTAGCTATTTCAAAAAAGGTTGACGGGACGAATGGCGAATGGCAATGGGCGATTGGTGATTGTACGACCGAATGGAAATTTGGGAAACAAGAATTGCTTCATTTTCATTAATTAAATACCCAAGCAATGCCGGTACCATGCAGTAAAGACCTTATTGGACAAAGTGATCGATAGGCGATTCATATCTCCGCGCCGGATAGCGATCTAATAACGTGACCACAGTTCCTTTCGGTCGTTATTCGACGTTCGCCCCGTCAACCTTTTTGAGATAGCTGTATACGCTAGGCCTGAGTTCCTGAAAGCTTGGTTAGCGCTTTAAACGGCCGGTATTATTTTTTAAGAAAACTATTCATTTTAATCCTAGATAAGCGCTAATCGGTCTTTCAGGGACCGGCCCCTCCCTAACAACATTCATTGACACTGTTTTTTGTAGGATGGTCGACTTAGAAAGGGTGACCAGTTGATTGCAGTGGACAACCAAGCCGTAGTTGGACTCTCACACCCAGAGGTACATCAAAGAAGAACAAGAGACCATAATGCTAAGAGAGCGAAACTCAGTATTGATGTCTGTGCGATGTTCGTGGCGGCTAAGGCTATTTTTAGTAACTTCGCCATCGCGCGCACAAGGCTCTTAAACAATAGAATTCAAAAAACGAAAGCAAACGGTACCGTCTGCGCGCACGTCGAAAATCAAATTCTATTGTTTGAGAGCCTTGCGCGCGCGATGGCGAAGTTACTAAAAATAGCCTTACCTGCCGTGAACATCGCACAGACATCAATACTGAGTTTCGCTCTCTTAGTATTATGGTCTCTTGATAAGAAATAATACGATTTAGAGCTCCATATTTTGACTTGTCAAGGAGAAAGGTTATCTATTTGAGATAGCAGGGATGTAATAGAATATGACCTAAGATTCTCGATAGTGAGCAAAGGAGATTGATTTTTAACTCATGGTTTGCAAATCCGCGAGTTATAAGGATCACTCACTCGTTAGGGTATCATTGTAAACTTTTCAGCTGTAATAGTAACTATAGGGCAACCTATATGGTCTGTATCCTATTATTACTATAGAAATTTTAAGGTTGTCAACCATGTCTAACCACTCGAACTTTACTCATTTTAGGCTGTCAGTATACTCAAGAAAACAAAAGGAGACGTGTCCCTAGTGGTTGCTAGGAGACAACCAATCACAGCACCTCCTCAGCCAGTACCCACGATATCGGTACCGGAAGTCAAAGAAGAACCTGTTCGACTGTCACCCAGGGCTTCTCCAGGTTAGTAAGACTGGGGAAAGGGCTTCTGCTGTAGAAGTCGGATCGGGGATTGGGGAGGTGGGAGAAGTTTGCAATGTCCGACATTTTTTGGATCCATACAATGACTAGTCCCTTACGCAGCCGTGTTCAGTCTCGTCACGTAATGCTCTCTCGACATGTCACGCTGCGTTGCGTGACGAGACTAAGGCTGCGTAAGAGATCATGCAGTGACTGATGCGATTTCAATTCATAGGATCATACAATAGTTTTTCAGCCTCTTTTGAAAGTTGCATGAAATATAATTTTCCTTATTTTTCTATTTTTAAAAATCCAAAAATGAGACTCCAGTCATAAAACAATAATATTTCTGTTCTTTTAATCTTTTCCAGTCCCTTTCTCACTCACTGGCAACGTCAATGCCTCTCCGGTACCAGATCCTAGGAAGGCTCCAATAATTCCCGGTCAAGAATGCCTGATAGAGATTCCCAAGGGTACTACAGGACTGGGGCTTAGTATCGTCGGTGGCGCCGATACCCTTCTGGTATGTGTATTGATGATTTTGCAATAAAACGAGATTTAGAAGGTACCCCTCCTTACGTCAAACACAGCTATTTCAAAAATGTTGTCTTGTGAATACTGAATTGTGAATACTGCATTCCAAGACCGAGCTGTATTGTGGGCCTTGAATTTATTCGAATTTAATTTAATTGATGAAGCTGTGGAATTGAGATAACCTCAGTACGACTTTTCAAACCATTTCGGTCCTGGAATTCAGTAGCCTGTGTACAGTCGTTTTCCACCCCTCCCCCCTACGGGAAAAAAACGATTTTTTTCCCCGTAGGGGGGAGGGATGGGAAACGGCTGTACACAGACTAGGAATCCAGTTTTTGGCATTCTCCAATTCTAAGTTTCTGGTTCTATTCAGGGCGCCATTGTAATTCATGAGGTGTACGAAGACGGAGCTGCTTCTAAAGATGGAAGACTTTGGGCAGGTGATCAAATACTCGAGGTAAAAATCGTTTTCCCACTCTCAGAATGATTCCGATTGCTATGTATATTATTTATCCTACTCATGACATTATCACAAGCCCTTTTTAGCACAAAAGTCTACCTGAACGAGACGCAAGTCACAGCATATCCAAACCTTGCGATGACTTGCGTTATAGTATGAACAGGGCTTCTTAATACTGTCATATCGTAAACGATGGCAATGATGAAGATAACTATATATGGTTAGGTATAAAGATGGGGTAGTGATGGAGGTGGTGATAGTTGAGAATACGATGATGATGATGATTGTAATGACAGTGATATTGATGTTGATGCCAGATGATGATGATTATAATGACGGATCATAATGTGTATATAATTTTCTTCAAGGTAAACAATGTTGATTTGCGTGAAGCAACCCACGACATGGCAATCAATGCTCTACGACAGACCCCAGCCATTGTCAGACTAAAGGTTCTTAGGGACGAATCACAGTTTAAAGACGAAGGTACCAGCCCATATTTAGATCATATGTCGGTCGGTCAGGTTTGTTTGTCTGGGCCATCTGGTTGCCGGTCCGTTATTTTTCTGTTCATTTATTCATCAATATATCGGCCTCTTTGTCTCTTTGTCTATAATAATACTTAATAAGCTTATCTCAAGTACATTATATTACATTGTAACTACAAGCTTATTTTATTCTCCCTTTTCCAGATGCTTTTGACTTTATAACTGTTGAACTAATGAAGGTTCCTGGTCAGGGTTTGGGGATTAGTATTGTCGGAAGAAGGTAAAAACATAACGAATTGTCATATCCTTCGTAAGTTTTATAACCTAATATCGTTTCATTGCTTTCATCCACAGAAATGACACTGGCGTATTTATATCTGATGTGGTGAGTTGAGTTAAAGGGAGTCAAGGGTGGCCGAGCGGTTAAAAGCGCCGGACTGTCACCTCTGTGGTCCCGGTTCGATTCCCGGACAGGGCATCACATTTGGCTTGAGTTTGTTAGTTCGTTCTCTCCCTTGCTTTCGAGGATTTTTCTCCTGGTCCTCCGGTTTTCCTCCCTCAGTAAAAACGAACTAGTGAGCTGAGAGTTGTATGCATAGAATATTAGAATATAGTAGGTAGTGTGTGTGAGAGTACAGTGTCCCACAATTAGTGCGCAAGCGCTAGTAGACTTGGACACATAATAAACAGCTCCTTATTTATCTCTACTTCGGACCTGCGTAGCGCAGGACTGAGCATTTTTAGTTTTAGAATGAGCAAAGATGTCTTAAATTCTGAACGATGAATTGTATATACATAAAAAAGGACAAAGATCTTTGACGCAAAACGTGCGTGCGCATGTTATTACCATTGTAATGTGACCATTCTAACGGGTCACTGACGAGCCCACTTTAAAATTCAAAATGGCGGAAGACTGTTACCTAGCAACTTGTGACGTATCTGAAAACGGCCAACTGCGCATGCTTGAATCGAAAAATAGCGAGTCATTGACCTTCCTATTATCATCATCATGATCATCTTTTAATTAATCGCTTTCATAGGTCAAGGGTGGTGTTGCTGAAAGAGACGGACGAATTTTCCCTGGAGATCAAATATTAGCTGTCAATGGAGAGGACCTTAGAAATGCTACACAAGACGTAGCAGCAAGTTTGCTCAAGGTATTTCAACGCTAGCTGTAGTTAAAAGAATGAACTATTTATGATACCTAGATATCTATTAGTTCTGTTTGTTCAAGCCTTGTCCCTTAAGGACGGTACACACGGTCCATGCTCCAGGGACACGCGCCTGGACCAAAGTTCCTTCATGTGTACCAAAGATTCCATGGATATAATCCTTCGTGGGAAGCATAGTATTGATCCTGCGAAATGCTCCATGATATTAAATTGGTAAATGTTTGGAAGCATGACCATATAAAGCATATATATAAAGCAACTTTGAAAATGCTCCCTTGTGTGTACTGATTGTACAAAATGACTCCAGGGAGCAAAACCATTCGTGTATTCCGGACGTCACTCTGCTCTATTTCTCTCCCAAACTTCTCTAAGACAAAGGCCCCCTAAGAGGGACAGTTAGGGCTGGTAGATAAGGTGCGCGCCGACCTGAGAGAGAGGGATTTTAATTTACCTCCTGTTTTTCACTCTGTCTCTTTCGCAGCGCACCACTGGTAAGGTCGTTCTTAATGTTGCTCGTCTAAAGCCAGGAAATAGTTCACGCCCGTCATCAATAAGCAGCTATCCGCCCAACTTTCTCAACGCAATGACAGGCGCTGAGTCTGCTGGTAATGCGGAAAGCGCACCGCCACAGAACTACGGTAAGCTGCAATTATTTTGTGATGACTTATTATAGTTGAAGTAGTGAAAAAAGAAAGTAGGAACTGTTGTCGCGTTGAGTTTTACCAATACGGTACGCGATAATGCGGGAAACGCACCACCACAGAACTACTGCAAGCTGTAAGTCTTTTGTGATGACTTACTGTAGATTCAGTAGTACATAGGGGAATAGTAACTGTTGTAGAGGTGTAACAGTCTTCTTAAAACGATTTTAAGCTCTGTTTACCTTCTGCAATGCGGAATAGTTACGCCAGTTGCGATCGTACAAGTTTACGTATACGGTACGCACACTGCCACAGAATTCTCTACTTTCACATTCCCCATAATGCCCTCTGTTTTTGGGGGGTAGTTATTGTAATTCAAATGTATTTGATTTTAATAACAACTGATTTGATTAGCATTACAATAACTACCCCCCAAAAAACAGAGGCATTATGGGGAATGTGAAAGTAGAGAATAGCCGATTTGCATGATGGCGTCATTTGACTACAACTACCAGAATGCTTTACGAATTTTCTTTCTTATTCAGATTTGTTTTCCCTCTTGAGGATAGTTAAACAATTGGTACTAATTAATTTACAAAAGAAAGTGGGCAAAGCATTCTGGTAGCTGTAGTCAAATGACGCTATCATGCAAATGGCCTATTACCACAGGCTGAAGTGGTCTTAATTGCTTGTCATGTCTCTTTGATAATTAGATATCAGCACGTAATTAGTCTTTTTTTTTCGATGTCAACTGTTAACTCCACTTTATGCCGATAGATTTAGATTTAATACCCGATCCAGTCCGCACTCAAACTGAACTTTCATCAGCACCCAGTCTTCCCCCAGTCAGCTCGTCACCAACCTCTTCGGCCGTGCTGGAGACCGAGACTTTGCAGTCAGACGATGAGGAAGAGTCTATGTAAGTATGACCCACATTCACGCAAGTCCAATCTGTCACGCTAGTGTGATGTCACGCAGTCACAACATACAGGAGAATTCCGTGTGTTTAAGATATTCATTTATTTTGTTTTCCAAATTTTCCATTCAGTCCTCCTCAGACAAAAGTGATTGAGCTTGAGCGCGGACCCGAAGGCTTGGGTTTCAGTATCGTGGGTGGTCATGGGAGTCCACATGGAGACTTACCGATATACGTCAAGACAGTCTTCCCAACAGGCGCTGCGGCCCGTGATGGTCGTCTAAAACGAGGAGACCAAATCATCGCTGTAAATGGACAAAGCCTCGTGGGAGTGTCACACGAATCAGCTGTATCTCAACTTAAGAAAACTCGCGGGAAAATAGTACTAACTTTATTATCCTAAATCTAGACCGTATTCAGTGATTTTTATTCTATTTTGAAAGAAAAGACTTTATAGGAGAGAATTTGCATTCTATGGGAATTATATCTGTAGTGTTGCGACTGCCTCCTTTTAGTTTTGAATGAGAACTATGGACTTTCTCCAAGGGGGGAGAAAATTCATGAAAAATGCGCTTCTACTTTGTAACAATCTAATTCAATAATTTCTCTTCTCTCTTGCCAACCTAGTTTGATTATTAAGTGATTTTGCAAATTCTTGTATTCAATGTAGAATAGACGAGAGAATGGTACAACTAAGAAGGCACCACCAGTCTTTAAAGTGTAACATAAGCAATGTATCGCACAAATACTGAAAAGGGCAAAAAGGCCATGATTTGTTTGTCTTGATATAATTTATAATTTATGTACATGTGGAATCATTTCAATTCTCAAATAAATTCATTTTTATCGACGGCGTCAACAGGATATTAAAACACATGGTCGATTCGTCCTGGGCTTTGTGTGTACCGGGACAAGTTTCAACCCGGGATGGACTTGCTCCAAGTCTCGCTCGTTAATTTTTTCCGTTGCTTGGGCTTCCTGTGGGAAGAGGGGAGAGGGGAGGGGAAAAGGGGAACAAAAGACAGTAGTTCTCTGACTCCAATTGCTTCTGAGTCTAAATCCCGTGTGGAATTTTGCAACAGATAGTAAGGTATTGTTTTGAATAAATTAACAAACCATGAGGGTTTTACCTTGGCAGCTCAAACGTCGACTCGATGTAATTGCTTACTTTTGAAGCTTACTGAATTATACCTAGTACCGCAAAGACAACGACATTATTGGCAACAGGCATGTTAATATCTTGTTCTATTCCATACTTAGAAAATTTCAGGAAACAATTCGACAGAACTTGTAGAAGTCGAAGTAATACAAATTCGCAACGTTCACCTCGTGGTCACAAAAATTCTTCCCCAAGTTTGCTTGAGGATAACATTGGCGTTTAGCTTCTCATGTCTCCATATTTTCTTCACAAGTTAAAATAGGCATTTGTCTTTTTTTATAGCAGATATGGTCCTCGCTGTTTTTGAAATTTTGTTGAGATTTTGGCGGTAGTTTTGACTACATAATTTTGCGTTCTAACAGGCAGCGCAAATTTTGTATCGCAACTTCTAAGGATAAAATTGGTGCAATACATGGTGTATGTAGTCCTCTATGCCTTTATACTGGATTAATAAAATAGGAAAAAAATTCACCTTAGATTTTTGGATTTATGACCAATTTTTCGCATAAAGCTACTTTTAAAAATCGTCTGATTTCTCGAATTATTTGATCTAATTCGCAGAAAAATCATTATCGGTGCAAAGCTCAAGGCTTGAAGACAAATTGCTGAAAATTCCTCAGAAATCGGACAATTACGGCTTTAATGTAAAAAGACGCGAATGAAATTCATGTTTGACAAACAAATCAATAGGTACGGGTCGAATCTCGACGGATTCGCTCAACCTTTTTCATCCTCGGTGCTTTTAAATATTGATTTCTTTTTACTTATACGTCCCACGTACATCCTTTTAATTAATCAGGGGTGGATTTAGGGGAGGGGTGCGCACCCATCCTAAGGAGCAAGCGGATGGCAGTTGGTTAGTGCGCGGCCTGCGGTGCGAGAGGTCCATTGTTCGATCCCCAGTCGATCCTGACCTCACATTCTTTTCGACTTCTTTCCTTTCCGTGTAGCTTTAAATACCCTTTGTACGGAGCACTGATGGAGGGAGTAAGATGAGCGCACCGTCGGTTTCCTGGAAGATTAGCTCAGCTAAAGTAACTACCGACGTTAAACAAGGTCCTTTAGGCCTTTTAAGATGACTTTGGGTCCTTTTTTTTCATCATTTTCCCAAAATTTTCCAAGTGATATGATGGTGTACCCCCTTCTGAAGATAATTAATCCTAGATCCGCCCCTGTTGATATTTTATTTTTTAAAGCTGTATTTTGATTTTTCGGATCCCCTAAATACCCGTGGGTTCGAGAGAATGCCCGTGGCTAAATGGTTAGCAACAAACACAATATATTTGTGACACAGGTAGCCCAAACAGTGAAGTCTACCACCCCTTTCCTACCACTGTGATCTACACCACACATACACACTCTCATCCCTCCACTTGCAAGGTACGTGAATAGATTGCCTACTCTCTTCACCCCTTCTCACTCGAGGTAAAGTGCTGACCCTCTTCTTCCAGCCGGAAATACAACAGATTTTATTGAAGCAAAATATTTTATTAGCTGACAAACAAGCAATTTTCTTACAAAATGTTTTACTAGAAATAACCAAAACAATTGTTGTGCAAATTGATACATAAGTAATATCACTATATATAATATGTATTAATCAGATTCTGTACATATACAACAGAATTTTTTAGCAAAAATTTGTGAAACAGTAAGGGTTAAATACATGTAATTTGCTGGATTATCATTTCATGAACTTCTATAAACCACTATTTTGTGACTACATAATTTACATAATTTGTACAGTGAATTTTGATCTCAAGATTAAACATTAAATACAGTGCAATAATAAGCTAGCCATGTCAATTTCACCCAATCTGTAATTCCATGCAATGAGCTGTTCCAATTACACATACAAATTACACTTAAGCAAAATTGTTTCAAAAATTTCATTACTTCAATGATGTCCTCTCAGTTTCATGGGTAGTCGATTAGCTTTGCCAAACATAGGTTTAGCTGTACCATTTACAATGTGCACTGTTAACAGCTCCACATAACAGGTATCTGGATAGTCGCATGGGGCGTCGTCAAGCTCCAACACTACCAGGCTGCTTGTTTTTTGGTTTCCCGACAGGACACTGGCAGGGACATAAAGGGTCTGCTGAGGTCCACTAGCAGGCCAGTAACGTCCTATGTTAACACCATTGACAAAGGCCACACCCTTATTCCACCAATCCAAGCGCAGGAAGGAGTCAATACCTGAATCACCAAAAGGCACTGCTGGGATTGTGCCAACATAAAATTTTGGTGAAGACTCATAATCATTAACCCACCCCAGACCATTAACCTTGGGTGGATGTTTGGATTTGCTTGCTTGCTGGACAACATTATCAAAGTCCAGAGGATACATCTCCCAGTTGACTATTGGTACACCATTAATTGTAACATTTCCAACGATTCCTTTAGGGTCTACCATATGAGGACCAGCACAAACGTGTCCCATATTCTCTACAAGAATATCCAACTGAAGGAATTCTCCTACTGTCAATACTTGATATGGATTGATTAACAGTCCTGTTGAAGGTCCTCTGTCGTATCTTTCCAACGTACACCTGTGCTCTATCTCTGACCAGTTCCTTTATTTCTAGCACTGGTGCAGACTGTTTGAATTGCTCTGGGATCTGGCTACGGTAGAGAACAAAGCCACTGTTCTGTCCTAACTGTTCCATGGTCAGTGGGTATGGAGCTTTTACAGGACCGAGAGGTGTCAACTGACTTAGGGCACTTAGTATAGTGGAATGCCTTGTCATTTGAACCTTGCCATAGGCATACTTAGGTGTCGCAGGAGGGATAGGGATTTTTGGGAGTGGTAAATATTTCCCAACAACATCCCTGATGGCATAGTACTTTGGTCTTGGATCACCAGCCTCTGATAAAGGAGCATCATAATCATAACTTGTAGTCACAGCCTTGTATTGTGAGCCTTCTACATTACCAGAATTCCAAAATCCAAAGTTTGTACCACCTTCAAACATATAAAAATTCACAGAAGCATTCAGAGCAAGGATTTTATCTAGGTACTGTGTAACTGTTTTAGCATCTTTGGTCTGGTGTGGTTCTCCCCAGATGTCCAGCCATCCAGTGTAAAACTCTGAGTTTACCAAAGGACCATTAGTCTGGAACTTTCGCAGGACTTTGAAGGCAGCTGCAGGATCTGTACCAGGACCAAAGTCTACGGTTGTAAACAGTGATGGCAAGGTACCACATTTGACAGAGTATTCAATGGCTGGATCAGTTGTGAACAAAATGACATTGTTACCAAGGTGATGGCGAAAGATCCCTTCAAGTTGAGACATATAGTTATGATCACAGTAAATGTATATGCCATATTCATTTTCAACTTGAACCATAATGATTGGCCCTCCATTTTCATAAAGTTGAGGAGCCACTTTGGGAAGAAGAACACCCAACCACGACTCAACTGCCGACATGTACTGCTTATCCTTTGAATTTCTAACAGTAATCGAAGTGTTCTTCAAAAGCCAGCCAGGCAGTCCACCGAAGTCCCACTCCGCACAGATGTAAGGTCCCGGCTCTGAGAACTACCAACAGATCCAAACTACTAGCAAGCTTGATGAATTCGATCAAATCTGCGTCACCTTCGAAGTTGTATTTTCCTTGAATAGGCTCAGTGAAGGTTCCAAGGAACGTAGGTTTGAACAACGTTAAGACCAGCCGCTTTAATTTTCAGGAGTCGATCTTTCCAGTAATATCTTGGGACGCGAAAATAATGTATTCCGCCAGAAATGTAACGAAAAGGTTGGCCATCTTTGAGGAAACGGTTGTTATCGTAGTCGATAACAAAGGAACGAGACTGACATGGCTGTATGAAGGGAGATACAGCCAAAAACAAGCAGAACAAAGCCAGGCAACACACCGCCATGTTTTCCTTCGAGGAAGTCACAATGTCGTCATGTGATTTACCACAGGAAGCCCAAACTAAAATTTGCAATTTAACGGAGCGTTTAGTCGCCTAGGCGCTGCCTAGCAACGCCTACCTGTAGTTACGTATACTGTACAGTTGTTTGTAAATACAATATGATACCCCGGGTATGATACGCTTTCACAAATTTTGGTTTTGTTAGCTGTTTAAATGCCATAAGCCAAAGATTGATAATTTAAAATTTCTTGAACAAACTGATAACCATTTTTGGTAGGTAAATAATCACACTTTGGGAATATTTTCAGATCTGTGCCAAAATCATTCAAGCTAAAACTGAGTTTAGCCATTAAACATAAGAATGAAATATATTCCATTGTTTTCAATTGGTATCTTGTAGGCTGGGTTAAACTTCCACACTTCCAAGTTCCCCCCGGGTCCAGTCCGTATACCAATTGCGTGAAACCACAGGTAGCCCAAGTTCACATTGGTCAGTGAAAGTCAGCTAAACCCAACGAAAACTTCCACACTTCCAAGTTCCCCCCGGGTCCAGTCCGTATACCAATTGCGTGAAACCACAGGTAGCCCAAGTTCACATTGGTCAGTGAAAGTCAGCTAAACCCAACGAAAACTTCCACACTTCCAAGTTCCCCCCGGGTCCAGTCCGTATACCTATTGCGTGAAACCACAGGTAGCCCAAGTTCACATTGGTCAGTGAAAGTCAGCTAAACCCAACGAAAACTTCCACACTTCCAAGTTCCCCCCGGGTCCAGTCCGTATACCTATTGCGTGAAACCACAGGTAGCCCAAGTTCACATTGGTCAGTGAAAGTCAGCTAAACCCAACGAAAATCGCTGAAACTCACTCAGGAGGTCATTGAGAACAACAAGAAACCACTGTCAGTACTTTGATAAATTTTATTAAGATTTAAGGCAAAAAATTGTACGTTCATCTCTCATAGTGAACTTGGGCCACCTGTGGTGAAACAATATTTTTGTTTGCAAAGGGGTATAGGGGACCCTGCTGGACCCCTTCCCCCTCCACCAGTTTTCCTAGGATATTATCATGGTTGCATATACTTTAAATCAATTAGACAACAGAAAGTCCCTTGCCCATTGCGTTATAGATGCTTGAGAAAATATAAAGAACTCTTAACAAACTAGAGTTGCACTCGGCTACACCTTGTGCCACTCTTTATATTTTCTCTCATGCATCTATAACACCATGGGCGCATTGTTTTCTGTTGTCTAATTGATAATTATAGTCAGTTACATTAATGCATTAAATAGCTCTGACATTGACTGAACTTTAAATTTTTAAGTAAAAGAAACACTCAAGATACTTTTGTTCAGCTACTGAGGTAAACTATTTGAAAACACTCATGAGCTTTTATCATGTAAATATTCCAAAAAATTCCAAAACTCAAAGAAATTACCATAGCTGGAAAGAGCACATCAAAATTAGTAAAATTGTGAAGTTTGAATGAAGTAAGCTCAAAACTCGTGAAGATATGGATTTTCAAAAACTGAAATTTCATATGAAAACATCCATTCAGGTATATGCCTACCAGCAAATAGATTTTCTTACAAAATTCACAGTCTACTTATTAAGTCTGAGACACCCTAAAAGGTACCAGATTGAAACTGGTTTTGTATAATCATCATGCACATGACAGTTCACTTGCAAGGTATTGCTTGATAATGACATTTTGGTATGGCATCTGCGCATGCTCAACCTGAAAAGTCATGAGTTTTTCCCTCACTAGTTGGCAATGCTGAGGATCAGGAAAAAACAGTATAAAGGAAACTAAATGCAATGTATTGGTATCCTCTAAGAAATGTTAAAAGTGGGACAATGATGAAATTCTTCTTGTTCGGAAGAGATGGATAGAAATGAGCTTTTCTCACCCCTTGTGTGACATTTTATCATTTTTATTTTATTTTGTATAGAAATGTTTGTTGGAGGGCAAGCTGTTGCCCTCCTCCACCAAACGTTTCTTTGATTTTTAATCTGAAAAATCATCTTTCAAATGGTCAAGATTTCATTGTTGTCCCACTTTAAATTTGGAATAGGAAATGATCCTTGATAGGACTCTGATAGGGGGAAATTAAATGCATATTGACTAGATCTTTTATCATGTATGTTTCTTAGATAGTTGATGGTTGTATAAGAGCCACCTAGTGGAATAGCCATTAAACCATTATTATTATTATTATGATGTTACATGCATGTAATTATCACACATGGTTTTATTTCAAGACACGTCAATGTACAAAACATTCTATAGAACTGTCTTTACAGTTGGCTTTAATGAAATTTGTAATAAAAAAGAGAATTAGTAAGTATAAATGTTTATCTTTCTTAACTACTATAATTCTACGTGATCATGGATCATTGTGTGTTGTTCATGACATACTGCAGGGCTCTTAAATTCCATCCTGTATTCACAGCGGCTTGGTTCAGACACGCTAGTCAATTTATTTTCACTACCACAAGACAAGATAACCTAAAGGTAATAGAATAAGGATTATTAAATTGTGGTATAATAATGTGTTTGTAGGGGGAATGTAGTGTGGTATAGTATAGTGTAGCAGTTCTTTGTAGTGTACAGTTATTTGTAGTGTACAGTGCAGTGTAGTGTAGTGACCACAGCAGTGACAAAGTTGCTGGTTTGTTTCACAATCATATGAAGCCAATTCAATTTTGTACTCAGTACTTTACCTCAGTAGATCTGTCAGGACCATTCCAGCAGTTTTGTCCACCTCTGTACTTCATCTGTGTATACTTACTTGGTTCACCAGTCCAGTCACCCCATGTACTAAAAAGATTAATTTCAATATCACATACTGTTTATACTGCACTTTGAATTTTCCCCATAGTGGATATCTAAAGTAGAAACAGGCCTGTCACCAGGACCTCTGAAAGGAGGGGAGAGGGTCATTTTCACCACTCTTCAGTAATTCAGTAATTTTTGACAGATTTGATCTACATTGAAGAGGAGGAGGAGGAGGAGAAGGGAGGGGGCTCAATCAAGCCTGTAAACACTTAGTCAAGATCAGACTGCAACCTGTTGTCTGTTTTACAGAGGTGTCTGCATTCAAGAGGCTTTTGCCATACAAGAGGAGTTTCGTCTGGGTATTTCAACACATCACTTACCCTAGAGAGGTCTCTGAGCCACCATCCTTTGGTTGCTGAGTTGCTTTTTCAAAGGGACATAGTTTGTAGGTGTATCTATGGTTAAATAGCTTAATTAATATACACTGGGTTCGTACTACTAGGAAATTAAAAAAATTCCAGGAGTTTTCTAGGGTATAAATACAAAACCTCCAGGACCCTTAAGGTTGTTGCAAAAAGTAGCAAGTGGATTTAAAAAACTCGTGAATTTAATACCTACAAATTGTTGATGTTCTTCACAAAAAACAAGTTAATGAATTTATAGTTTTCCAACTATTGATTAATAGAAAATTCAATGAGTTTTCTAGGAATTGGTGTGAAAATTTAAATTTCCAGGAGTTTTCTAGGGCCCCGGAAGAAATTTTCCAAATTCCAGGAGTTTTCCAGGAATTCCAGGAGCAGTGTAAACAGTGTATACATGAGCAAAACTTCTACTGACATGTTTCATATGATCATGGTCATCATTGTCACATTAAGCTATATCACTATTGTCTGCTGCTAAATAAAACCAAATACAAGAACACTAAACCACCATATCGAACCACAATGTTGAAAGCTCTGTTTGAAACTTTCAAAACATTGCTGGTGAGTAAAGAATATTTTACTATTACAACACCAGTTGTTTGGTGATTTTTTTTAGCTGAGTCTCAAAATGCATTGCTGCAGCAGACTAGCAATATAGCCAGACGAGGTCATGATCATCAATGATTTTGAAAACACTATCTGCATCTGCAGAGAGCAAATCGCAGTGAAAAAGTGTTCAAAGAATAATAGAATCACTAATGATCATTAGAATCACTAGAATCACTATCTGATTGTAAAATGTCTCCTGGTAGCTAGACACAAGCATAGTAATCAGCACTTATGAGGATTTAAACCAGGAATGTCACTCTCCTTTCTCTTCTCGGCTCAGATAAGGAATGAAATGAGTCCTTAATGAGTGCGATTCATAGAGAAAGGGATTCATACAGTGAATGTAGTAGAGATATACAACAGCAGTATCACAGTAACATTTTATAAACTTACTCTCTATCAGTAAATTCAAAGCACTGTCCTGATAGTGGTGCAAACTCCTCATGCTCTCCAAAGTCGACTTCCAACATTTTATCAATCTCACTAAAATGATCAAAGAGAAGTGAAAACAAGGAGAAATGCATGAGAAATGCAATAATGACAGAAGTCATAAAAAAAAGTTTATTAGAATGTGAATGTACTACATGTAATAATAAAAGTTGGCAGAAGTTTTTCAGTCATTCAAGAAATGTGAGTCTTGGATCAAGATTGACTTACTTGATTTCTTGTTCAATTTTTCTCTTTTCTGAATCAGCATTGTCATAGTCCATTCTTGCCTTATCAGCCACTAAAAATAAATAAAAAAAAGAAAAGAAAAAAGAAAGTGACTGATTGACTAACTGACAGACTGACAGAGGGACTGACTGACTGACCGAACAAATCAATGAGCAAATTAACTGCGAATTAAAGGTAATACATGTATTATTCATCAGATGAAATACTGTAGCATGTATACATTATTAACAACCAGTTTGAAATTCTCACACAATCTTACCTTCCATTTTTGCCTTTGTTTCTTCATCATAATCAGGCATCTTCAATTCAGAATCTAATGCATCTAAGGAAATAATAATGTTCAGTCATTAATTTGTATATTGACAATCCTACATACATGATAGTCTCCTTCACAGCCGTTATTAGTCTAACTCCATTTCCCCTGCGGTCCTAGTGGCTGGCGGGAGTGGACCGCAGGGGAATGGGAGCTAGACTAATAACGGCTGCGAAGGAGACTAACATACATGACTGTATGATTTCATTAATATTATATAAGAATTCAATGGTCAAGCTTAGAAATTAATTTTACCATCATCTCTTGATACTGGTGGTGGTGTTGGTGGTGGTGTTGGATCTGCCTTGTCATCTTCTTCATCATCGTCATCATCATCATCACCATCAACATCTGGTACATCAGGGTTATCTTCAATAGTATCATCAATGGACGGAGGTATTGGAGGTGGCTCAATAGGTGCTACAAAAATAATGTGCATTACTAATGTGATATCATCAATAATACATGATGACCAGTGGGACTTAATCAGTAGGTCTACAGGGCCATAAAGGTCCACTTTTCTATATCACACTAGCTCTCACTAAGCATCACTGCAGTTCTCGTCCAATCAGAGCACATGTAATACCAATCATTGTATAATCTATAATGGTGAATAACATCTAGAATGTCTCCTGGTAGCTAGACACAAGGCTACAGTAATCAGCACTTATGAGGATTTAAACCAGGAATGTCACTCTCCTTTCTCTTCTCGGCTCATATAAAGAATGAAATAAGTCCTTATTGAGTGCGATTCATAAAGAAAGGGTTGGAAGGTAATTAGATCTGGCTCTGCCACTGTATACCGAAATCTACTGTCAATACACTCTGGATTTATACATGTATTATAATAATACACAAAAATTGTGTAGTCCTTTGTTTTAAGCATTATTCTGCTGTTAACTGCATTCTTTGTTATGCCCTCCCATGTACAGTGTATGAAGAATAAAATCAAACACAAATCTGGACTTCTGGTTCTTGGTTATTTTTCCCCACCTTCAGTTGGAGGAACTTCTGGCTGTCCTTCTTTGGGCTGTTCCTTGGTAAAAAAAAGCACATTTCTGAGATTCCAGAATATACAAATTCATATCCACAATAATATTTATTACATATCTTCTGTCACATGTTCCTTTTTAAAAGAATACACCTAGATCTTCTTTACACGCTTGTAACTAATCTTCTAAAATATTTACAGACAGCTTTTTCTATGCAGCCTTTAGAAAGAGCAGTGAATTTACAAAATGTGTTTTAAAAATTACCCCTGGATGTTCTTTGTACTTTTCTTTCATAGTTTTCCACAATTCCTCTGTGAACTTTGGCATGTCAACTTCATCACTACCTCCAAGAAGTTCCTAAGTAGGAAATAAACGTAATTAGTGATTGCCTTGTTTAAAACTGTAGTTGAACCAAACCTTGCTAAATCTCTCTGGATAGGAGAGTCACATCATTTTTCCCATCCCAGGGGCTTTCTTTTGTATTCTATAATTTTTTTTCTTTATTGTACTTTTTTTTCTTTTTGTTCTTTATTTATATTCATACATTGTTGTTTATTTATATTCATTATGTCCTTTCCTTCTTATTCTTCTTTCTCTCTCGATGTATTAAGAAAATTTAAAGAGAAAACAAAAAACTTTAAGTTTTTTAGAAACATGTATTGTATTGTCGGATTGCACTATTTTGTACAAACTAGTGCATATCACTGAAGCAGAACAGTGAAAACAAGAATAGCAACCTATCTAGCCATCTTTGTGTTTCGTTATGTTGTTTATGCCTCTCTGAATTCTTAGTTTTTCGATAACTAAAATTATAGTTGAGAACTAAAATAATACTGTATTATCACATGCTAAATTGTTAGAAATTGTTTTACAGATATATGGCATGCACTCTTGACTAGTATAGCACCTCGGCTAGTTTTTCAAACTGGTTTGATTTTTGGCCGTATTGTGTTATATTTATCACAATCTGGAACAATAGAAAATAACAATCAAACTGGTTTGAAATTTCACAGATACAGACTTTTTCATAGTCATAGGAAATGTGCTCTAATAAATAGTTTCAGCTTTTGAAAGTCTAAAAACAAACCTTAGCTTCCTCATCTGTGTATTCCTTGTCAAAGTGTTTGCTCTGCACCACTTCAGCCACAGTGATGCTGCAATAAAAAGAGACATAAGCAACTACATTGTAGTAGTTTAATTAGTTTTAAAAACAACACTGTTGTGATTACCTTCCACTGTGATCAGTGTCAAGTACTTCAAATGCTGCTTCTGCTGCTCTTCTGTCACGCTCTGCAAGAATGACAGCTTTTTTATCTAGCAAAACCAAGAAAAGTGCAAGATGAGACTTGGTACGAAAGAAAACATTATGTACATGATAATTATGGATAATACCCCATGTACATGACTGTACAAGTCAGGACTATGAAGAAGCAAGGTTAAGTTGGAGAATGAGTTATGTTGCTTGCCCCTCTTAATGGTATGTATAATTTGTGTGAATAAGGTGAAATTGGCCTAATGGACATGTCTGGGTATTCGTTTTGGCGTAGGCTTTTTGCTGCTTTGCAATCACCATGTGTCAATTAAGTCCATGTTAGGACATCAAAATAAGGCCTAACCTTCCCATTCCTTTTCATGTTTGTCTTTCAGTTCTTTTTCGGCAGCTTCTGCATCTTCTTTAGAAGCTGTAAAACAATTTTGTAAAACAAAACATATTGGAATATAAAATTATCCCTTATATACTGTATGCACAGGGTACAAAATAATGTACTATATACTCTAGTAGGAACATTTCATAAACTTGCATAGTAGATGACTGGTAATTTGCAGTTGACTGAAAAGTAAACCTTTCACTGATACGGGTGCCACCTTGAATAAATCACTTTTATACAATATTATGGGATGCCCAGGGGGAAAAATTATTCAAATTCATTAGTACTTGTAAACTTCCTTCTATGAAAGTAGGAAGCTTGTGCAAAAACTACATTTTTATGAGGGTATTTCCTGCAGATATAACTTGCATGACTGAAATAGGTTTGCCCCCTGGGCATCCCACAATATTGCTTTCAAGGTGCCACTCGTATCAGTAACAAGGTCTATTTAGTAGCAGTGGTCATCCCCTTGAATAAAACCAAGACAATAAAACCAAGACACACAAGCTGCTGTCAGTACAGCCTGATTTTCCTCCCTTTAATGAAGAAAGCAGATGACCCCCAAGTGTCTGGAAAACAGGCTACATCTACATGGTTGATCATGAGGACTGGCAAGGAGGGGTGTGGCTTGTTGATCCCCAAGATAATGATGATGACATTGCTCTCTCCAAACCTTTACTAGTTCTAATGCTTTCTGGTGCTGTTTTTGGTATAATGTGTACATGTAGGTTCTAACAACTTGAGTCTTCATCATACCTCTCAGGTCATCTACTTCCTTGGATTTGTCTTCAAGTTGTGTCTTCAGCTCATTTAGTTTTTGCTGAAGAAATAAATTATAAAAAATTATTATAGCATGATAACATTGCATCATTTAGCAACGTCTAAGAAGGACTTCTGCCAATACCAATACAAACAGGGGCTTACCTTTCTTTCCTCTTTTTTCTGCTTTCCCTGACCGGTGTATTCATGTTTCTTGGCAAGACCCTGGCATTGATTATGAAAAATTAATATGGTTATTCATGATCAGTAGGACAGAAGTAGCAGGTGTTACATACATGTACATTGAAATAATTCAATACTGTTTACGTCTAGCTGCAATGTATATGATACTCTAATGTCTCCTGGTAGCTAGACACAAGCACAGTAATCAGCACTTATGAGGATTTAAACCAGGAATGTCACTCTCCTTTCTCTTCTCGGCTCAAATAAGGAATGAAATAAGTCCTTATTGAGTGCGATTCATAGAGAAAGGGGACTATAGAACAGTAGAGTAGCGTTGTATGTCAAATTGAGCTCACATATACAATGACCAAGTGGGGCTTAAAAATGGCCTGTAGTTGTATGAGGTCATTGTGACCCAGGCAGGCAGCCTACAATTTGAGGCCAGCACCTGTCAATCAAGTGTCTAAAGGTGGTGAGCTCTCATAATAATAATTAGAGAATTACTTATAAGGAAATTTGTCAAACAAAAGTGCATGTAGTTGCTGCTTAAAACACCAGGGTCCAGTTGTTTGAAGGGTGATTTGAGTTAATCCTGGGTTAAAATGAATGGTTTTCTTTTGGTTTAATCATGGGTTAGCACTAATATTGTCTTTCAAACAACTGGTTGGTGTAAATGCTGGCTGCTAGAACTTTTGAAGAAAAAAAAGTCTGAAGTCACAAACCATTAAGCTATTGATCTATCTTCAAAATAACAAGACTTTCAACTTGAAGAAATCTCACCTGTTTTGCTACCTCAATATCCTGACGTCTTTTTTCAAATTCTAATTTATACAATTCTCTATTAAAAATATATGAAAAATTAGAATAAACTGATATAATAGCACAATAAAATCTACCACTTCACACAATTACTATTCTACCATATGACACCCATTACTACTATGTTGATTTTTGGATGAGAAAGGAAAAAACAGAGAATGCAGAGAAAAAACTCCTCATGGCAAGGGTAAGAACAACATATCAAACAAACTCAACTCACATATAATCCAGCTGAGCACCCAAGCA
Source organism: Telmatactis stephensoni (assembly GCA_029948255.1). Taxonomy (NCBI): domain Eukaryota; kingdom Metazoa; phylum Cnidaria; class Anthozoa; order Actiniaria; family Isophelliidae; genus Telmatactis; species Telmatactis stephensoni. The sequence goes on from JALIZF010001525.1 coordinate 151,665, forward strand.
AGGACCCAAACTTGGGCCATAGTGGTCAGAGGTGAGTGATGGTTGAACCATTACACCACAAATATAGATATTAATTGATAATGTCTGTTGGAATAACTGCATGATTACTTACTTGCAATTATTAGGGCAACTAGCTTGTCGTTCATACTCATCAGAACCATCACAACAATCTAAAACATTTATTTAGTCTTCTATAAGATTTTCACAATAATAAATGTCTAAACGAAGCTACATCTAGAACATGATTGCCTCACTTGTACAATGTACAATCTGTAAACTCACTTATGCACATGCACATGTGTCTGTACTGTGATATACACAGGGCTATCAACCCCCAAGGCTTTTGTATGCTCATGATTTTCAGTGGGGGGAGGGGAAAGAAGATGATTTTCAGTTAAAATGATCACATTTTCAAGATTATGAGGCTCTAATCTTGTGACTGGGCGATATGGTCCAAAATCTGGAGACTCCTAGATTGTTTGGGAGAGTCGACAGCCCTTTATACAGGTAAACATGAGCACTGGGAGTATAGAGCAACAGAAAAACAAGCTCTAGAACATGAGGTATAGCTGAGTGTTTCTTCTATTTTCAAACTCTCTACAGTAATTGTACATCATCCTGTTCATCTTTACAATCCTGAGTCATGATCTGAGCTGAGTTATTATTTCATATTCCTTTACTTTGTATCTTTTTATGTTTTAGTATAAGCCATATCTATTCTTTGATTGATATAAACATAGCACAGTAGCATCATTCAGTATTATGCATTAATTATACTATAATCTCAAAACTTTTATTAATAATGATTTACACGTAAGTAATGTACATTGTTCAGAACTGACAGTGTGTTCAAAAATCTGCTGCTCATTAGAATTAATAAAGGGCAATAATATTACAAATCACTTACCACATATACCATCATTTACTCTTGAAGAGGGAATATTTATAGGTTTATAACCTGCATTGGTGCAGTGAAAAAAGCCATTGGGACAAGCAGATGTACCTGAAATGAAAGGCAGTTGGATGATGATATTATGTGCTTACAGGAGTATACATGTAAGATATCAAAGCAGAAAGATAGATAATATAGGGTTGACTGTTTAAACAAGGTTTATAGCTTTAGCTGTGGTTCATCTATTGTCAGAAAACAAAACAAAAAAAACAAAGGCTAAAAAAACTAAGTAATTGTCTAGTGCTTACCAGGTTCATCTGATCCATCTTTACAGTCACAATAATCATCATTAATACTATCAAATGGAATAGTTAGAGACCCATCTAAACAAGTGAAGTCTTTAGAACTATCATATAAAGGCAGCTCTGGAAGGAAAACAATAATTATCATCATCATCATCATCATCATCATCATCAAAGCAGTGCATCTGATACACAGGCTATACAGCTCTAAATGTACATACATGCACAAGTATAACAGAATATTTTTAAAATGGTTATCAAAGAAGAAGTATTAAAAACTCTCATGAAACAAACTAGTACTGGCCAATTATTTGAACAAAAAAAATTAACCAGTGAAAACCCTGTAACCCTGTGCTATGACCATTGCTATAATGAATGTCTTAGAGCAGTTTTTGTATGAATGTGAAACAGACCGCACCATGCCGTGACTGTCAGTGCCAAGGTTTCTATAAAAAAGTCCTACCATCTGGAGTTAACAGTCGTAGAGAAGAGAGAGTTAGAAAGAATGCAAGGAGTAACATGAATGAGAGTGAAAAGTGAAACAGTGGAAGAGAAGTAAATCATTAATTTGTATGAGTGGATGATTGTTGATAACTCTATCATAAGGCCAAATTGTTAACAAATTTCCATTCCTTTGCAGAAAGACTAGAAAAGAGCTTGCAGTGTACTTGATATTCTTGAACTTGAACACCTGTAGACATTTCTGATACTGATTAATGCGCCCAACAAGGCTTCTAAGGTAATCTCCTTTTACTGTATGCAAGATTATGACTACCACAAATTTAAGATCACGAAAAAATATCAAATATAAAAGTTCGCCGCAAATATTTATTCGAGTCTTTATTCGAGGTTTTTACTCAAACATGAAGCTAAGTTTATTAAAAAACCTTCACAAATTCCATTCTTTTAATATATATATTCATCGTTGGAGAGAAAATATTTAAAATCAAAATAAACAGTTAAAGAAGTAATCAATTTAAAGCAACAATAAATTATTCAGTTAAGCTTACGTATGCACTGACAACTTTGAAAGAATTTAACTACTCTAGAGAGTATTTACGCCGGACGAAAATTTTTCAACTCCATCGATGACAAAACACAGAAAACAAATACTAAATTGACTATATAGTGTTGCTGAACTTACTAGTAAGGGAAACTCCACGTATAGTCAAAGCTGAATCAATCCTTTGGAAGAAGTACAGTAGGACAAAGAGTAACAGTGAAACCTCTCTAGAGACCGCCATGTTGGATCCACGTGTCTGTCGGAGAAGAGCTGGGAAAGACGGAGGACAATCGGAGAGCAATCGGAGAAAAACAATTTTCGCTGTCCTGTCGAACTCTATTCGGGCAGCTAGTTTCAAGTCGTGTAACGACATCTATCATGAATATTAATCAATCTCAATATACTTATTCATGAACGATCCAAAATAATTAAAAAAGTAAAGGTAAAAACATCAGTATCCGTAGTAAGACAATAAATAGTCAGGATATTCAGGTAAAAAAAGAAAAAGTTATAGAAAAAAAGCGAAAAAAAGAAAAAAGAAAAAGGATTCGCCCCCGACACGACTCGAACCTGTTAGATATGCACCCCCCGGACACAAAGTAGAAATTATTATTTAACTGAAAAATAAAAAAAGGAAAAATTAATTTTGGGACGATTCTCCCGAGACATTCAAGGAAGCTGAGACATCGAATCGACTTACGTTACGGATGAAGATTTCGGCCCCATCCACGCTATCCCGGTGCTACATAAAACAGTTATCTTAGCCCGAAGGCCAGGGAGGGAGACGATATCCGGACCCTAATCCATACCGTTAGATATCACCTTAGACCGCTGCGCTACCTAGACAATTAATAATTTTAATGTCTAATTGGGGTAGTCTATTCGGCGACGTTTCATTATGATGCTAATATGTTTGTCCCCAGTCCTTGGGGACATAGAGGAACCAATCAAATCGAGTATTTTGTAGAAAGATCAACAAAGTTGCGTTAACAATATGCATTTTAGGTCCATCGAGCTCCTTTGTAACGTGAAGAAGTTTTGCTGTATTTTTTAGTATGGATCTTTATTTTCTACTGCTGGATGAAGGTTTGCAACTGGTAATCACATTTGCTATTTAAGAGTAGTCCTAAAGCAGATCTCGATGATTATCCAGACAAAGGGCGAAGATCTGAAATGTCAGCAAAGTTAAGCATCTCGTTTACAAATATATCTTAAGGCAACTGAATTAAAAGTTGTACATTTAGAGATTTAATGAACTTTATCACTTAGGGTTTCATCAGTTGTACTTTCAAGTCTAGTTGGGCAAGAGGACAAGAAATCGAAAATCTCGTGAAACCCTAACCCTAATCTGCTGAGTCTCTGCTAGTAGGGAATCCCGTACTGATAAAGAACCTGTGCCAGCGCCAAAGACACGAGCTTTTAAAGCATATGTCTGTAAGTTTTTCTTATTCAAATTCTTAATAGAAATATCATTTTGTAGCAAAACCGCACGTAAGAACTTGTTAAGAACTTGTTAAACGAGTTTTACTTTTTCTTGCTCGTATACGATTGGGGAAACTAGAAGGGAGGGGGAGGGGAAGTTGTTAATCCACGTCCCCTGGAATTCCCCTAGCTATGTTCGTGATTGTACACTCGAGCTACACATTTAATTGAGTCAGTTCGTCGTTCTTACCCCATTTGTCTCCACATATATAAAACAGGGCACCAAGCGTGGAGTAATCGCCCTCACCTGATCTTTTTAGGGCGGTGTTACACGAGACGATTTTTAACGAGGATTTTCCGCGCAACGTTGCAACAACTTGCAATATTTTGCGTTGCGAGTTTCTGACTTGGATTCAAAAACTCGCAACGCGTTGCCAAAGCGAAAATTGCAAGGAAAATCGTTCCAAGTGTCATGTTACACGAGAAAGATTTTTAACGCAACGCCGTTGCGCTGAAAATCATCGTTAAAAATCGTCTCGTGTAACACCGCCTTTAGGTTGTATCAGAATACCGCATCGCCCTGAAAAATGATAAATTTGAATTCAATTATGACCCAGTCTCAGTACATGGTGCCAAAACCAAAATTAAACAAAAAACAAACCAACAACACCAAAAACACTTGGTTGAATCACAAATTATCAGAGTCTTCTTGTTTGTTTCAATGATTTAAAGCAGTGACAGAAACCTCTGCGTGAAATAAAAGTCTTAACAAACCTTTGATGGTCGCATAGTCAATCCTGCTATTTCAAACACGATAGCGCCTCCTGACGCAACATCATTCAACTGAAATATAAACAACAACAACAACAACAACAGCAGCAGCAGCAACAACAACAACAACAACAAAACAAAATGAAGAAATTATTCGGCAGTTCAGAAAGTCACATTTACTTATTAGTGATTTTGTGTTTAGTCAGGAAACTAGCTTGAGGCAACTGTGCGTCAAGTGATGTGGACTGCTTTTCGATCGTGAGCTTCATGTACGTGAAAGTCGTTTCAGTTTCTGTTTATTACTTGAAAAAGTTCAGTGTTCACATGCATAATTACACCAACAAGGTGATACTACTGAATTAAAATAAATTAGATGATTTCTTGTTCAAGGTTTTTCTTGAAAACTGCAAACGGTCACACCTGAAAGATCATTCCATGCAGCAATGGTATAAGTGGAAAAACTTGTAGCAATCAGTAGTGGGAGAATATACATTAAGCTTTAAATCATGATTACGCCTAGTTTTAGTGAAATTATAAGATAAATATTGATCAAAAGGAACAGCGCTAAGCTTGTTAATGATTTTATACATTAAGCAAAGTCTTCGTTCTCGAAGTAACTGAATTAAGGAGAGACGTAAAAATAGCCCATATGTGGCGGGGGCACACATTATGGTTTTATAATGGCGCGCGCAGAGTCTCCGTCTCCTATAGTTTAACTGAATGAATCGAGTCTTTCTAATGAAAGAATTCAACTTACATAGATAAGAAGAGTTGCTATACGGTTCCCCATTGTGGGGTCTTTGCTTATCGGTGTTCCAGGGTTTTCTAATGCCACCTGAAAACCAAAAGGTTACATTATTCCTGAAAGCTCAGACACAAGATGTTGATGACAACTTGATTACAAAAACGTGCACACTTTTACGCCTATTTTTTCAAGTACAAATTATTTAATCATCTCTTGATTCCATTTTTCTGGGAGTCTGTACTCTAACAGACGCACTGATGACGTCAAACACCTACTACAGGCACTACACATGCTACAGATATAGGTACTACATGTACTACACTAACTACTTGTACTATATAGGTACAGGTATAACACCTACTATAGGTACTACATATACTATAGATACTACACCTTACAACCGGTGCTACAGATACTACACTGACTTCAGGTACTACATGTACTACACTTACTACTGGAACTACAATACAGGTCTGATAAAACCTACTACAGGAATTACAGATACTATAGATACTACATCACACAACAGGTGCTACAGATACTACTGCTACTACGCTTACCATGTGTGCTACACCAACTACAACCACTACAAATACTACACCTACTACAAGTACACAGCCTTCCTACTACAGGTGCTACAGGTACTACAGGTGCTACAGAGACTACACGTACTGCAGATACTACACCTACAGGCTACAAGTACTACTGACCTACTACGTGTAAACTGCCTACTATGGGAACTGCTGTACTAGTGCTACTACAGATACTACAGGTACTACAGATAAAACACCTACAACGGGTGCTACACCAACTACAACTACACTACTCCTACTACCCTACTACTAGTACAACCCCTGCTACAGATACTACACTTACTACAGGTGCTACACTAACTACAATCGCTACATCTACTTTAGGTACACGTATTGCGCACCATCACAAAAGCTCAGGACAATAGAAGTTGTCCTTACTAAGTAAGAGTTGTCCTTACTAAGCATAGTTTGTCAGGACCGACACTACGCGACGGACTATGATATGCCCTTATAAACCTTAGGACATGCATTAGAAGTCGTCCTTACATGGAGTCGATCGTTACCTACCTCAAAATCATCCACTGCAAAGACAGGCAAAGACATGTTCATTGCAAATTTAACAAATTGAAGATGGTTTTGAGCTGTCTGTCTTCATGACACACTCTTGACGTCATAAAATGTTCAAAACCGCAAGTGGAATCATGAGCGCAGCGTTCACTGCAAAGTTTTGAACATTTTATGGTGTCAATTAATAAGAAGAGCGAGACAACTCAAAACCATTTTCTATTTTAGTATTATCCTTGCCGGCGATCCTTGGCTACAAACAACAGCTTTTTGATGGCATAGAAACGTCATCGACAAATATAAATTAGTTGGCCGGATAGGACTGGGTCGAATTTGTTGAAATTTCCCGCCAAATTACCGCTGTTTCTAAGGACACAAGGCTCACACTTCCTGAAAATCTTTCCAACATGGCGTGATCTTCTCCCCCTTTCTTCGCGAGACTGCTGTTTATCGTCCTCTCATCCACTCAATTTATTACTTTCAGCTATATGGATACTCAGTGAGTATTTCTGACGAGAGAGGCTGTAGGCTAAAAGGTAAAACGGGTTAGAATTTATGCAAATTTGTGCGTGTATTCGTTGTGAAGTTCACTGTCGGAACTTGATCTCCAAGAATGCGTTTGTTTTGGAATTCGTCTTCTTTCAATAAAAGCGGTTACTTTGTCTTGTTCTCGGAATAGCACGAATATTAGAACCAATGTCGTACTATCTGATTGTTTTAACTCTGGTTTTATTGTGGCTTCAATGAGATGGAAAGGACGCGTGTTTAAACTTTCGTTTGAAGTAAAATAAATGACGTTCTCCATTCATGACATCATGGTAGACAGCATTGTTCTAGTTGGCTCTTACCCCAGGACACACAAACAAAACAAACAGTAGTCTAGAATTTCTACATTTTTGAGTATCGAGACATGTTATAACGAATTCTGGTGATACATATTCCAACATTGGTTTTGATAATAAACCACAACAGGTTTTACAGTAATCTCGCTTCTCCAGAAGATCATGTTTTCTGTTATTGTTGAAATATTGAGACATATATTTCTAAGTGATGTCCCCTTGATCTTCTTTCCTCAAGTGCTTAAACTCTTTCAATTGATAAAGATACTGCACAGTTCTCCCTGTTTTGCTTGATGTATTAATCTCTTTTTTCCATTTGATACAGCTTTACTGTACATGTAACTATTTTTGAGTTGGTTTGCATGACATTTTGTTTTCATTTCATTTGTCACACACTTTAAAACCACAGAAACAAACAAATCAAAACTAATGCAGAGCAAAAGAAAATTGCTGCAACTCGGATGACGGAGAAAAAGTGAAAAAAGTACAGTTGAATCCCAATGACCTGAACCTCCAAGAGAAATGGAAAAAGGTTTGAGTTATTGGGAGTTGGAGTTATCAGGAGATGAGAATACTGTACTGTCAGCTTGCTTGTACAGTACATTTATTCTTATCAAAACAATGTGTTTTAATCAGGTTTATAATGGAGAAGGTTAACAAGTGTTCTCATAGGAATGAACTAACGTTTTGTGTTTCACAAATTACTGTTGCTTAAAATAAATTAACTATTCTAGCATCAAGGAACGATCGAATCCAAATTCCAGACATTTATAGAACACTTGTAAATTCTTACAAATCTTGCACGCACTAATTGTTACCGTTATAATCGTGCGTGCAAACGTTTTTGTCACACTGAGGAAGGTCCGCGTTTTGGGCCGAAATGTCTGTAAAACTTTTCATCAAAAAAATGAAGCTAGAGACAACCAAATAAATTATCACGAATAATCCTAGCTGCAAATTCAAAATATTCTAGCATATGTTTTGACTCATTATGTCTTGAAAAAGTTTGAGTTATCAAGGGAAAAATTATATAGAAAATGACCTGAAAGGAAATGAAAATCCCTTCGAGTTAGCGGAAGTTCAATTTATTGAGGGTTTAGTTATAGAAGGGTAAAATTACAGTAAAATTATGGTGTAAGTCAAGGGGAATTAATGTTGGTTCGAGTTAGCATGAGATTCGAGTTACAATAAATATTGGACCATTAGATGTATATTTTATATATAGTGCAATGAAAAAAAAAATTTACCATCACCATTAACCATAACTCTTTGCATGAGTCTTCATTCATCCATTCATTTACTAACACTGACTGACTGACTGATTGATTGATTAGTTGATTGATTAAATAGTTGATTAATTGATTATTGATTAGTTGATTGATTGATTGATAGTACAGTTTTTGCACTAAAGCTATACACTAGGAAAAAAGGAAAGCTTAAAAAGCATACACATAAAACTTTACATTGCCAGCTTTTAAGTGTATCACAAGAGAGAGTCACTCTAAATTAAGTAAAGTTCAGAATGTGTAATAAAAAGTGTTTATTTTAACACTAAAAATTATTTTGATCAATTTTATTTTAAAGGGGTTTTGTTGAAAATGAATTTATTAGAGAGGTAACGGAGGATGGCATCAGCAAACTGCAGTGGAACTACACATGAGAGAAGAAAACAAGGAGAAACTGACGATTTAGATGCAAGATTTATGGAAGAATTGTATAAACAACGAGCAAGTAATTCTGATGGTTGGGATAGTTATTTAGAACTTTTACGAGAAACTTTAGAAAATAATAAGAGTAGTTCAGAAGATGATGATGATGAAAGTGATGATGAATTTGCTAAATTTCATGCAAATATATTTACAAGCTCAGAGATAAATCAACCTTCTGAATGTAGAGATTTAAATACAGAGTCGAAGACAAATAAAGGGAATTCTGACTCTTCTACAAAACCTAGTCATAAAAAACCTAAAAGAATCGACAAGCAGTCTGAATCTGATGATGAGAAAAGAAGACATTTCTTCAGGAATGGGACATGTTACTTTGGAATTCCACCAAGTGAAGTACATGTAAATGAAACCAAAACTTCAAAAGAACAACAGAATACTAAACAAACAGATTCAAAGTTAGATCCATCAGAATTACAATTTTATAAGAATTTAAGAGCATACTTTGGAACAGCTAATGAGCTTTCCAGCAAGAAAGCTTCTTCTAGGAGAAATCCAGAGACTGCACCAATAAATTCTTCTCCTCTATCTAAAAAGGAGTACAGGTCACCTTCTAAAAACAGAAAAGAGGAAAGGATACCTTTCCGTACCTCTTGCGAAGAAGAATTTCAAGAAAATGGGATTGGAACAAATACAGAATTCAAAGTTGATTTCCAAGAAGTGCAAACCACGTTTTCATCTCAGAATGAAATGGAAAAAAGTGATTTGAATGAAAAAATGGAAGACACATCTCCAAGGAAGGATAAAATGACTAAAAATGCAGCAGAAAATGGTTTTCATTTTAAAGGACAAAAAGGAATTCGTGTAGAATCTCCACTTGGAGCCCAAACTAAAATGAAGAAAAATGAAATGCAGGACACAGGTGAAATGAATAATGAAAATGGTCATCATTGCAAACAGAGTTATTCTACAAGCCCAAAATCGAGTACACCCTCAGTATCTTCTGTTCCAGAAAAAGAGAGTTCTTTGTATGATTGCACAGCTAATAATGAGAAAGTGGAAGAAAAAGAAAATGATAAACCTACATGGACTTCTAAGCAGCCATCCTGGGAAAGTAAGAGCCAAAGTGAAAAGGAATCTACACAGAGTAAAGTACATGCTACTGCATCAGAAACTAAAACTCCATCAAGTCTTAAATCAGACAAGAATGAAACTGAAAAAAGTTGTTCTGAAAGTTCTTCTCAAGAACAAAATGCAAGTAGCTTGTCAGATGAAAGGAAACAAGCAAATGTAAATCATGTAAATACTTCATCTCAGACTGACAAAGAATTTAAATTCCCAAATGGTAGAGAGCATATACATAGAAAGTCTTCATTGGAAAATGAAGACTCTTTTTCCCATGGACAAACTGAAAGACCTAGAAAAAAGAAATCACACAAAGTGTCTGAAGAATCTGTTGAACATTCACGTAGACCCTCAAAATTTCACAAAAACAAAAAACAGAAGCCAAAGGTGTTTACAGATATTAGTAAGGAAAGTGAAAAAATGTGTGGAAAGATAAAAAGCAACAGAATATCTAAAGAAGAGATGATTATAAGAATATCTGCAAATGAGAGTTTGGATTCTTTGGTTGGACGTCTGCTAAGATCAGGTAAAGTGTAAAAATAGTTGTACTAATAATGTGCAGTTTCAGGTTACATTATAATGGTGTGGAGACATGCAAAGGTGTACAAATGTACATGTAAATATCTAGTACATAATATACAGTACAGCAGTTTTGGTATGAATGGGTAAAAGGCATAAATTTTCAATGAGCTTTTCTCACCCCTTGCATGACATTCATATTTTAATCAAACAGGAACAAAATATCATATTTGTAAAGAGCATCACCAAAGTTAGCAAAACTTTCAAATGTAGATATATATACACCCCCTTTTTTCACAAAAGGTTGTCGGACGAGGGACCTACATGTAAAGCACGCTTGACAAGACCAAAAGGGAGCATGGGTCAATGCAAAACTTAACTCACTTTTTGGCTTTGGTCTTGATTATAGAAATGAAGTTCTGTGTTGTATTTAAGGGTAAAGCAAGCTAAATGTGGATGTTGTGTTGATATTCGTGTGGTTTGTTGTTTTAATAATTTCTACCCATATTCCCTTTCGGGTGAGTTGCATAGACTTGAGGTCTTTGGCCCGACAACATTTTTTGAAATAGGTGTATATTGGTCCATGTAATTATGTACTCTGATTGGTCAAGAGCTGTATGTAATACAGTATCAATGCATAGTCATGTAGATGATGTCATCTTATGTGTGCTCTGCTTTGTTGAGATGTTTTGTTATATACTTATTGTAAAACAAATAGATTCCATTTTTCAATGGCATATGTTTGTTAGTTAACATGCATTCTGATTGGTTAATGCTTATGCACAAACATGTTGGTGTCATTCACTGTTGTCAAAATTCATTTACAGGTAAGGAAATAGGCATAAGCTGTGTCATTGGTCTCGGTTGGATTCTGTGGTATTTCTTAATGGTACAAACTGTCTTGGTAATGTTATCTTCCTTGTGGTAAGTCTATTTACAGTGTTCAGGTATCACCATGTTTTAGGGTGACTGTTGCAGTTTTATTTCTTGTTATAAATAAATAAATGTGTACTTATTGACTGAGTGGGAGCTGAGGGCTGGACAGGAAAATTTTTGGCTCAAGGTCATGTCACATGGATGAAGGGCCATGCACAAAAATTAATGAAGAGTTCCCTGTGAAATGATAGATTGATGGATGTCCTGAGATTAATTTTTCCAACATAGGAAATTTAATTATACCATTTTATGCCATTGAAAAAATATCGTCAAAACATCCACTAAGGCTGTTTTTACATGGAACCATTCGTTATTTTCCTATTTGGCCCAAAACCGAACTCGGTCAATAAGCATTTTATCATGTGACCATTTTTTTTGTTAAAAAATGATGAGAAAGACCTTGTAAGAAAATAATTGTAGCAAGTAGAAATGAGTAGGTCCAAATAATTTTTGCACAAAGCCATCGAGCCCCTTTCATGTCATCTTTTCTGAAGGTTTTTTCAAGATCCTGTAACCAGGGTCATGCAGGTTATATAATAATTGCATATTATTTTTGTCAGTTTGTATACAGTTTCCAAAAACGTATTGTTGGCTTGCTATGAGCATTTGATGTCTACTAGATTTGCTGTGTTTTTCAGGGAAAAGCTTTGGACAGGTAAGTAGATCTTTGTCCACATTGTGTTCACTTGCTGATTGGTCTGACAGTCTCATAATCACTGAAAATCATCCAAAAATAGGTTGAAGTCCAGATTCGTTTTCATAAAGCATTCTCAGGAAGTTGTTTCCAATCAAAACAAAACCATCATGCAAATCACCTATTTCAAACCCCAAAAGTACAGTTTCACTTCCCATCAACCTTCCTTTTCCCTTAGGAATACTTCATTAATTTGTCAATTTCAAAGTCCCTAAAACCCCTTGGTTGTTCACACCCAGCACTCTGCCCACTCTACCCCCCTCTCCAAAAATTTGTTCTTTGCCACACCCAAATTCTTCGCCACTTCTTAGTATTACTAAGTTCATTAATTTTGATCTACTCTGTCAAAATGTAATTTTTACTAATGTTCTCTTTAATCCAGTAAAATTACATATACTGAGATGGTATGGCATATTGAGCAATTTTGTCAGAGAGAAATGGTATGGTCCTAAACGACAAGCACAAACCTACAACCTACCAAACACTGCAGATGAGGCTGTACAACAGTTGTTGATGAGACAAGGTCCTGATGAAAACCCTTACAGGTGAGGTTTATCTAACATTTAAATTAACTACATGTACATGCATGCCTGGCTGAGAAATAATACTAGGTTTTGTGACCATGTACTTGTTGGCATATACACTGTACATGTACATCTCTTGTTCAGGCTGATCAGAGTCAAAGACGGCATTGTGAGGTTAAATAAATAAATAATCTTCTACAGCAGATCCATATAGTGGCTATTCTTCTGCTGGCACTCACACTCACTACCACTACATTAAATATTTTGCATACATCATTCAACTCACATGTTGAATTTTGCTGAGGGAGGAAAAACTGGAGAACCCAGAGAAAAAACCCTCATGGTAGATAACAACACTCAAACAAACTCAATTCATATATGATCCGATGCCCGAGCCGGGACTCGAACCAGGACCACAGCGGTGAAAGGCCAGTACACTAACCACTCAGCCAACCATGCCACCAGGTTGGGAGTATGGCTGGGGCAGCACGTCTGTGAAAGGCTAACACAGGCATCCTGCAGTGTAGATATGGACCATTAATGTTTAAAGGACCAGATGAAAATTAGAGATTTTAACACTGCATTATTTTATTATTTAAATTTCTCAGAATTCTAGGTGTACCAAAGGAAGCAACTGATGAAGACATCAGAAAACAATATCGTAGACTCGCTGTCCTTGTTCACCCAGACAAGGTAATACTGCACTATACACTATATGTTGTGAATACTATTTTGGTTGCATTATGGTAAATGAAATGTCTTTCCATAACACTCTACACTTAAGCCTGGTTTGCACTAATGACACAAGCATACACTGTAAGTGCAAAGCAACATACTGCAGGACTCAGTAGTGTACTGCTCATTAGCAGTGCTTGTCTTTTCACTAATGACATAAGCATAAGCAACATACACAGACTCAGTAATGTACTGCTCATTAGCAGTGCTTGTCGTTTCACTATAATGTCATAAGCATAAGCACAAACAACATAGACCCTTTGCATAATACTGCTAATAACAGATTCACCTCTCACATCACTTTGGCACAACTGAAAAATGGTATGGTTAGGTGAGTCTTTGTTTCACTGAGTCAAAGTGAGGCAAAGGATGTATCTGCATATTATTAGTAGCTTTATGCAAAAGGTCTTTATGCAGACCCAGTAATGTTCTGCAGGCGGTTGTACGAAGGTTGGATAAAGTTATCCACCGGATAAGAGTTATCCACTGTATAGATTTTGTATAGATTTTATCGGCTGGATAAGGATTTATCCACTGGATAGCGCTATTCACCCTTCGTACAACCGGCCCCTGCTCCTTAAAAGTGCTTATTTTCTCAATAGTAACATAAGCATGAGCACAAAAACATAGATTGACTCAGTACATTTTTAATATACTGCTCATCAAAAGTGCTTGTCTTTCACTAGTGATAAGTTTACATGAGCACAAGAAACATGCATGATTGTCTTTTTAACACCAGTGTGATAAAATAATGTGTTGCTGAGTCTACCTATGATGCTTGCAGTTATGATTTCTTCACTAGTCTAAACCAGGCTTAAAGCATCTGTCAGTGATATAATTTAAGAGTTTCTAAGCGAGCTTTATGTATAGAAGCAAGGTTGGCTTACAATAATTACAGGGGCGGATTTTGGGGAGGGGTGCAGGGGGTGCGCACCTGATCCTGAGAGGACTTCAAGTCTTTTTTCTCAATATTTTCCAAAATATCCTCTTGGCAGTTTCTAATTTATATGATGATACACCCCCTCCAATCCTGAAGGCAGTGCACCCCTCCTGAAGATAATCTAAAATCCTCTCCTGAATTGATGCTGACAATTTAACTTATTGACTTGATTTCAGAATAAAGACCAAGATGCTCCAAAGGCTTTTCAAATTCTCAGTAGTGCATATGACATACTTGGAGACACTGTAAGTAAAATATAACACTCAAAATACTTATACACAATACACTTATCTTGTTTATGTCACACCTGTTAAATGACTGTTAAACAGCCGTCAAGTCATGGTTAAAGGGCTGTTAATGTTTTCACAGATCAAATTGTTGTAAAGTATGGACTAAAAGATGTGTGCTACCCCACCCATGTCCCTGTCCCCACCCCCACCCCCAGGTGTGTACCAACTTAATCTTTTCTTCCTTATTCATATTGTACCATGTATAAGGGGACATGTAAGTTCTTTAAAAATTACAACACATACACTTGGGTGGTGGTGATGATGATAATGATTGTAAAGAAGATGACTGTTGATAAGCCCCTATCATGATGACATTCTGACCCCCTCTCTGTACCAGAATCCTTTTCAAGAGCCTTTCATATTCAAATGTTATATTCCTTCAAGAATACATACACAATAGTTTTAAATACTGAACAAAAGCTACTTGAAAAGGATTCTGGTATAGAGAGGGGGGGTCAAAATTTCATCATGCTTGGGGCTTATTAAAGTGATGATGTTGGTGATGCATGGTTATAAAGTATTATGCAATCATTCTCTTACAGGAAAAGCGTCAACAATATGACAGAGAAGCTGCTAGAAAACAGCAAAGCAATCAGGGTTTTAATGTGAGTAGAAATGGCAGAGATGGTTAGTACTGTAAAAAAATTTCTATTTTTCATTCTCCATTCTTCTCGGGGGTGGATTTAGGGGAGGGGTGCAGGTGCAACCCCTCCTGAAACAGTACAATACAATAACTTTATGTAAGGAGGAATAAATAAAAACCCAAATAATACAAATATATGTTCTTTACAAACAAAACATAATATAAATATTAATATTGATATATTGTTTAAATTATAGAAATTAAAATTAAATATAAAGACAACTTTGAGTCACTTTTTGTAATATTTTCCCAAAATATCCTCTCAGGCAATTTCCAATTTATATGATGGTGCACCCCCCTGAAGATAATCCTGGCTTCACCCCTGCTTCTATCCATTCATTTGTTTAGGTATTAATCCCCATCCAATCCCCATCTTTTTTTCTATCATTCCATGCATGTAGTCATTCATTTGTGTCATTTAAATTTAGAAAAGTCCAGCAGATTACAAGGACCCACATGATTTCTTTGCTGATTTAATGAAGCAAATGGAGGAGGTGAGGTGCTGCCTTTGTAATTACATCTTCTGTAAATGGTTGGACCTTCACATCTTTTCAAAGACATGTAGACCTGTCCCGAGCGTGCTTGAATAATCAGGGAACGATCCGGGGGAACGATACCTGTAGATTCAAGGCAAGGCTGGAGTAGATAAATACAGTAAATGTATGGATTTGAAAACCCCAGGCTTGACTTGTGTATTGTTATGTGGTCAATCATGCGAAAGGTATCAGACTCGTACCCAGTCGCTTCTTCTTCTTCGCGCAGTGATTGACGGGAAGGATTTAGTGTATACGAATATACACGAGCTCGCATTGCATCAAGGGAAGGGAGGAAGAAAAAAGTGAAGCATTTTTTCTCCCTCCTTCCCAAGCGCCTTTGCGTGCCCCAATCCCCTTCCCAGATTTCTTTGCGGATAGAAAAAATAAGAGGCGACTGGGTACGAGTCTGGAAAGGTCTATGTTTCTCTGTCATTATGTATTATTGTATGTTTTTCATTCAATATTATGATATTTTTGTAGATTCGAGAAAGTTTATCATGTGATGCGTGTCAAAGCAGACATCGTAGAAAGCCAACTGATAGAACTATTTCTGATGCTCGTTATTGTGCTAAATGTGACACTATGCATTCTGCTAAAGAGGTAGTGACTTACTTGTATATGTCCTTGTAACTCGAGTTGTTATTATTTTGTCTCTCCTCTCCTCTCCTCTCCTCTCCTCTCCTCTCCTCTCCTCTCCTCTCCTCTCCTCTCCTCTCCTCTCCTCTCCTCTCCTCTCCTCTCCTCTCCTCTCCTCTCCTCTCCTCTCCTCTCCTCTCCTCTCCTCTCCTCTCCTCTCCTCTCCTCTCCTCTCCTCTCCTTTTCCTTTCTCTTCTCTCTTCTCATTTATTGTTGTTATTAGGGTGATTTTTGGAAAGAAGTAAGAGGACTTCTAGGATTAGGTCCATCAAAGTTCTACACATGTATGCAAGGCAGCATTTATGATATCACAGAATGGGGCGTCTGTCAGGTTGGTTTATCCATGCTTTTTGTATAAAGGGAAAGGTAGTTAAGCAATAGTGATTTGAAGATGACTATTTTGCCTCATTTACCACTCTTTTAAAACTACATTTGGCCTTGTGATTTGTATGTATGCACACGTTACCAAACAAGTATTTTTGCAAGTATTTTCCTGTGTAGTTGGAATATTTTCACTACTTACATGTACAACATGGTTTTTGTCTTCAGGAACGTTGTGGTTTCAATCTTCCAGCTAATGTTCATAAGGTTGTTGGTAAAATAAGTTCAAGACCTCAACAACAACATCGTCCACCTCCAAGGTAATTATATATAATAATTGGTATATTACGCGCGATCTGATTGGTCGAGAACTGTGTGTTATCATAGTATACACGAATAGATGACGTCATTGAACCTTAGGCGCGTGTCTCACTGGTTGGAATGTTTCGATAAATTTTGAATAGAAGGGAGAGAACAACATCAAAAAACTCAACTCATGATCCAGCGGCCGAACCGAGGCTCGGACAATGAGCCACAGCGATGAGAGACGAGTGGCTTGACCACTGCGCTACCTTGCCACCCACTTGCTACCTTCGCTTTACAGCTAGTTTGCAGGCATTCAATAAGACAAATGAAGCATGAATGGTTAAGAATGCCAACTGGCAAGAGGCAAAGCAGCATGATCGAGAAGCTTAATTTGAACTGGGGACTATTATACCGATAGCAAACTCAACCTCATCAAGAGACCATAATACTAAGAGAACGAAACTCAGTATTGATGTCTGTGCGATGTTCGCGGCGACTAAGGCTATTTTTAGTAACTTTACCATCGCGTGCGCAAGGCTCTCAAACAATAGAATTTGATCTTTGACGTGCGCACGGACGGGACCGCTTGCTTTCGGTTTTTGAATTCTATTGTTTGAGAGCCTTGCGCGCGCGATAGCGAAGTTACTAAAAATAGCCTTAGCCGCCACGAACATGGCACAGACATCAATACTGAGTTTCGCTCTCTTAGTATTATGGTCTCTTGACCTCATCTAGTGGTCAGAACAAGGACTCGAACTCAGTACCACTGGATTACGACACCGACGTTCTGGCCACTCGACTATGCTGTTTTACGCAGATTACAAACACATTGGTAGTAATTTTTATCACTTTTATCATCTAAGATTCCGCGAGGAGGATTTTCTACGAGATCTGTTTGGAGGGTTTGGTCAAGGACACAACCAACGTGGTGATAACTCCAAACCCAAGCGAAGACGACGAAAACGAAGATAGTAGCGTTAGGAAACGCCAAAGTCCAGTCGAAATGAATCCTTTATCTTTTGCTACGAATGTCGCCGAAGGGGCTTTTCTTTCCAGAAAAACAGCACTTCTTCGAATGTCTGTTTCTCTACTAAAAACTTACATTTAACCACTCTAATCAATTGACCCTTATCACGCTAGCATGGCATTATAAAATATCTTATTTATCGGAAAAACGAATTCACTATCAAATTCACCACATCGATATTAGTAAAATTACAGAGTTTCGTAAAGATAGCCCTTGAACTGACGAAGTTAGGAATTTTTGAAGCTAAATATTTTTGTGGAATTTTTATAAAGAAACGTATGTTTAGCATGATATCGAGCCTCGCCATGCATGTCGTGATGCACGTCAACCGTGCATTTCTTTGTATTAAAAATTCATATCTTTGTCAATTTAAAAACAATCTCCCCCAAACTTTGCAATTTTACTAATATCGATGTGACGACTTTGATGGTGAGTTTTCCCCGATAAATCAAATAATTTATAATATCATGCTCGCGTGATATGTCTATAAGTCAAAAAGATGTCGGTATCTTTTTGACTTATTGATCAGAATTGTTTTTGTAAACCCCTTAAATATTAGACTAGAGTGGTCTCACTTAAGCCGTGAAATAGATTTTAGGCTAATTGATATACATTGGTACATTGTTCTTCTATTGTTTTCTATTGTTTCTATTTGATTATTACACGTTAGCTGTTAGTTTTTGTCTGATGGGTTAAGTAAAATCACTCTTATTAAATGCACGTTAGTAGACAAAAGGAGACTAGCAAGTGAAATAGTATGGGCTGCGTCGGTGTATCAAAATACAACAAGGGATGAATGGAAACTTGTAACACCGTATAAACCCACCCATGAATTCATTACTCTCTTTTACTCCGACGAAGACCCAAGGCTGGAATCATCAGTAATGTAAGTGTCTTTTTATACGGTGTTACAAATTCCCATGCATCCCACGTTAGTAGAAGTCAATTCTGTTGTCTTGTTGTGTATATTTGACTAGTGGCACTCCCGATTCCCGAAGGAATGGATGAAATACACTAAAGATTACCCTAAATCATACAAGAAATGACCCGGAAATATATATATAAAAAAAATAAGAAATGAATAGTATTAGTGTCAGTATTAGCACTTTAACAGAGTTATAATTTGTCAAATATTACATTTCATTTATTGTATAAACGTTTCTTTTCACTGAATGTATCATTAAGTGATGAAATCTTGAAAGGACTCGATCACTTAATGATAAGAAAAACCGGAGATCGATAACACGACCGTGAAGCAATCAGTTTGACATATCGATGACTCAACAACAAAGCAAACGTTTTCAAAGGGTCCTCATATTCGACTCATCTTTGGTTGATGATTGAATTAACAAAACAACCAAATTTGACTCGTAATTAATTGAATCATTCCAGACGTTCTGATAAACTATGTACTCCGTGTATACCACCACACCATACAGATGACGTTATCAGTTTGCGGGTATATTTTTTGGACAGTCGTTACAAGCTCTCTACAAAAGTCCTTCATACAACGCTTTCCATATTGATCTTCATTGAGCGCAGAAGTGCCACTTTTCTTAAATCGTCTGGCCCACTGAAATCAAACATGTTGGTGTGAGAACTTTTCCGTTCACAACATGATTGTTTACATTTGCTTTTGTTGGTATGATACACAATCTTAGACAATCTTAGATAATCTTAGACTTGGGATTTTTTCTCTTTCAAATATTTTTAAGAACAAGTTTACTCCCATGGGTCTTGTAAAGGAGGCTAACCCTGTAAAAATTCGCCTTTCGTCAGGATGTTCGACGGTCTCTAGTAATTGGTAACTGTACTACTGCTGATAGAATACAGCATTATGACACAAAAAGGTTTTCTTGTGTTTACAAGCACTTGGCAACTGAGGGAGGGGTAAGGATCGCGCCCAGTAACTCGAGACAATATTCTATTAGACTGCAAAAGTCCCGCGGGTTTTGTTCGGGATTGCAGGCTTTAAAATAAACATCCCAGTGGGTTCATTGAGGGCTTGGCAACGGCGGGCACTAATTTACCGGCTGCGGTAAACGCACCTTTACGGGTTTTTCCCGGCTGTCTTGAGAAACTGAAACCAACTTTTGATAAGAAAGACCTATAGTCTTGCCTGGCTGACTGAGCCAGATACCCTCCAGTTTATACAGTTCCAAAGGGGGTACCAATCGTGCGAAAAATTGGGTCCCAATCAAACACGTGACCAATTTTGACGCAATTATGAATAAGACTATTTTTCAAAAAAATATCACGTATTATCCTTGGGTTCGACCACGTATCACGCAGTATAACGCATAACGCAGGAACCGTTTGTCACTTTGAGGGGGCGAAGGGTATACGGTGATGGAGTAGATGCAGGCCATTTCTGTGATTTCAAATTTTTACTGCGGTGTTGAGAATTTTGATGATTTTCATTAGGTTTTGTTTGTCCATTTTTCTTTGCGATTTTGCGATTTTCAAACCCCCTTCACTCTCTTAAAGCTGTTCCCATATTGACTAAATACAAGTCTCGCCATAGCACCAACCGACGACCACACATTCAAATATTGAGACAAGGATCAAGGAAACTCCTCCAGACTGACGATCCATGCATGATGTTAAAGACGTAGATACCACCCTGACAAACAAGACACAAAAGTCAGTTAACCATTTTTCAGGTGTTGTGAGATCAATGCTAATTGCACAAACACATTGGCCCTTTCATTGAAAAATTATTATATTTATTGATTTATAAAGCTTTCACCAACAAGTAAAATTAGAGAAATAAAAATAATAATAGTAACTAAATTAAAAAATATATATATATATAAAGGTGAGGGACACGCAACAGAACTGTGCTCCAATTAAAGCGTGCCCTATGAAAATTGAAGGTGAGACTGAGAGACTGGGTACGTGAATGATAACGACCATTTACAATCGCAATTATTTGGGCTCTATTTGCCGATAAAATAGCTTGTAGAACATAGCAATAATAGAAAAATGCGGTAACAAAGAGTTTTATAAATTCTCTTACCTGGCTATCAATACCCAGTAGTAGAAATAGCATAGCAAAGAACAGAATTCCCCATAAAGGTGAAATTGGCATCTTGGCAATGCTCTCTGGGTAGACAACAAAAGCCAGTCCTGGACCTAACAGAAAAACAACAGCAGCATTTAGGTCTAGCTTTTCAATAAGTATGGCAATGAACTTTGGCTTCTTTTTAGCATGTTTTTTCTTCTTTGTAACCTCAATCTCGTGCCCAGAGCCGCGTTACTCTTGGTACTTCATGTGTCGTAGATGATAGCCATTGATACGCGTAGCCCTATGGCGTAGCACACTCCTTTGTCAATGTCGTGCTAACCAAAAGTAAGCGGACTCTTGGTACGAGATTGTTTTAACGTCGGACCTCTCAGTTATATGTATTTTATGAAATTGACACATGTCTAGGATGTTCAGTTTTGTTAGTTTTCCGTCATAGAGACGTTTATGGTATTCATAGTCCAGGTTAACCTACCAGAAGAAATAACATCTTTGACATCTTTCCCAAGGGTTGTGGATACAAACCCCAGCACAGTAAAGGTGGCAAATCCACCCGAATAAAGCTTGTAAATCCGTTGATTACAGACACTGTTATTGCATCTCTAAGGATAAAATAAACGCGAACAGTTTAAAATGGACTGCTTCTAACACACAATGCCCGTACTTTGAACCATTCCAACAGGCACATTGCCGCTTTGGGTGGTTCGAAGGTTCGAACGAACCTCCTCCCTTCCCACAGAAAATAGCCGCTTAGCTTAGACTACTAGTACTTTCCCCTAAGAAACTACAGTCATATTGATGCATTTGCTCTAAATGAAACTGTGGTTGATGCTGGTAAAATATGGGTTATCAAAATCTTTTTCGTTTTCTGTCGTTTCTCTCTCTCATTTAATTAATAACAAATTTTGATTTTGAGACAGAAGGACAAAAAAAAAAAAAAAAAAAAAAAAAAAAACGGCCCTAGCCGGTTTCGAACCCGGCTCTTACATCTGATCATTTGCTTCTCAGTTCAAGGGTTTTCCAACTGCGCCACGGGATCGCGTAATTTGCACAACAATAGATAGCCAATTCACAGGATACACTAGTTTTTTTTGTCCTCCAAATCCATCAGTAGACCAGTTAGCCTAGTGGTAAGGTTCAGTTATCTATGGCCTAGGATCCGACTGTTTCCTCCCTCTTTGACTGCGAAGCTCGCTGCGTTCTACCGGATAGCGCGGAAGGGGCCGAAATCTCCATCCTATACGTAACATGCGATGATTCAGCGATTTGTCTGGATGCATGGTCCGACTTTTTGGGTTTTGCATAAAATTAGCATACTAATTTCTTTGGGTAACGGGTTCGAATCCAGTGCGTCAACAACTTTTCTTTTTTTTTTTTTTTTCTTTTTTCTGTTTTTAATGGATTCTATTTCTCTTTACTAATTTTTCTTGGCTTCAATTTCTGGTCTTTAATGAAGAAAACTACATAAACTACTCTCTACATTAGCGTGATGCTTTCAAATCTTGCGTAATTAAAAAAAACATTCCCTGTGAAATAATAATTATCTCATAAAATTGTTATTCTACTTTCCAAAGGCCAGCCGAACCTCTAATATTGAGCACTCCCTAATCCAAGTCAAATACGGTTGAAATCGAACCTCCCTCCGAGAGGAATCAATTTGCTTGCGATGGCTGGGTAATCTATCAATTCACTCTCTTTTAAATTCTTTCGCCCGCCTGATATTTGTTTCCTTTTTTGGGAGAGAGGGGATGAGCTGATAGAGTAGATTTCGTATGACTGTGAAAACGGTACCGCACGGTCACGGCACGGTTACGACAGGAATTTTTTATAGACAACACGGCACTGACACAGTCACGGCAAGGCGTGGTACGTTTCACACTCACACGAAATCTGCTCTAAAGTGAATTACGTGTAGCGAATACGTACGTTTGACAGTTAGAGTCGTTTTCGTATGAGTGGGAAACTTACCGCGCCGTACCGTGACCGTGTCAGTGCCGTAATGTCTTTTAATTAAAAACATTCGAAATTCATGCCGTAACCGTATCGTATCGTAACCGTACAGTGTTCCCCACTCATACGAAAACGGCTCTATTTTGGAAACTGTTGTAGCTTCCAAAAACAATGAGTCCCCCAAGGCCGCAGCTTAGCGAGAATAAAATCTGCGACGCCGCGTCTACCCAGGCCTGTAAAAATGTACTCATTAGTATTCATGAATAAACTTAGCAATAACAACATGAACGACACGGCTGAAAAACGCATTGCGCATGCTCGAAAATTCGGCGGGTATTTGTGAACGCGTTCACCGTGTTTAATTTGCAAATAAAATTTCCTTTCTCTCCATGAGTGGATGGAGATAATAGGCAAAGACTATACTTGATCCTAAATAGCAAATGTATCTTTTTATAAAATATTTGAGATATAGCGCGCACGCGCTGATTGGCTGGCTTAATTGGCTAAAGCTTTGAAAGATATTTTATAAAAGCAATATAAAACGATCCTTTATGTGTCTGTACTGTGACTTAAACACTGATCTACGGCAAGATGTAGAGCACTCGAAAAGCAATAAAAACACTCGGCTACGTACATTGTACGCCTCTTGTTCCTGAGCTTGTGCTCTACATCTACCATCGTGTTAATTTATATCACAGTACAGAGTTAATAACGCTGCGATAATCAAAAACATGTTCTAGAACGCGTGTTAAAGTTTCAAACCCATCTTGTCGTTCATCATGGATAGATGTATCTAGAAATAAGAACTCACCTGTGGATCCAGTAACCGAGAGAAGTCTGGATTCAAATAAAACATGACCCCTTTGTAAGCAATAGGTAGAGTAGCACCGCGGACAATCAGGATTATTAGGATGACATAGGGGAATGTAGCGGAGAAATATGCAACCTGAATAGAAAGATGACAAAAAAATAGAATTGGTAGATTTGGCAAACGAGACACTGAGTGAAATAAGACGTCGCCAAGCTCGCTGAGCAATGATGTTAAACCGAAATAACCGTTGACCTGATCGCCAACGTTTTGAGAACTGAGCATCAAAGCAAGTAAAATGAAGCACTATGAGCATATGAGATCATCTCACGTATCGTACTCGGAACGTGTCGTGTTATTTGCTAAATATGTCTGATACCATCAAGTCTCAATGATCAATAGCAGAGTATGTAACAAGGAAATTTATCAAATCCCTAAATGTTATAATAAAGTCCCGGGGGGGGGGGGGGGTAATCCCTATATTGGTGTGCTAGGGATGATCGTCGTATTTTTTAGGGGTTGAAATCGCCGATTTGGTATTTTTAGGGGTCGTCAGAGAAAATCCAAGGTTTTTCAGAAAAGATGGTATTTTTTAGGGGTACAAAATAGACAAGACGATCTTTTTTTACTTACTGCCTTTTCTTTGTTAGTTTTTTGTTTGATTTTTTGGTATTTTTAGGGGTATTTTTGAGCTGTTAGGTATTTTTTAGGGTCCAAAATTTTGGCATTTGGGTATTTTTTAGGGTACGTTTTGGAGGTTTCCGACGATCATCCCTAGCGTTTTGACCCCGAAGAACCCCCCCCCCCCCTCTTCCGGGAATATTGCTACTTATGAGAGCAAAAGGAAAAAAGAATTACGTTCGCTTCCCTTTCCTTCTCGGTCTAGCTCTCCTATACATTCAAACTTTTCATCGAACTCAGTGATAAGCAGTGTTACTAAGCGGTGGAAAGGCCGTATTTCATTTTGGCTTGAACTCGGCGGGCGTAATTGGTAGAGTTATAAGTTGTTCTATATTCTTCGTCGTAGTGAGCTGTTTAACCCGCCGAGTGAACAGCATGTTTACAAAAGGAATTCTACTAGATGACTTTGACCCTATTGATAGAATGAGAGACACAACCGTCAGGACGCCAAAATGAAATTTGTCTCACATTCAAGATATTTTTAAAAATCGTTCCGGTTTTCTCTTTTTCCTGTTCCGATTTTCTTTTCTCATGTTTAACTCGTGCAAGTTGCGAATGCATGATAATATTGCAGAAGTAGCACAACTGATTTACAAGTTGATGTACAAACATTACTGACCAACTTGCGGACATCAACGTAACGCAGAGTAACGTAACGTAACGTAACGCGAGTCAGTAAATGCTACACAATTTTCTTACCTTGTCAGATGACTTAATTCCATATCAGACGCAGAGGAAAACAATGACCCAGGCAGCAAGCAAGAATATAGCCAGTGGCTGACGAATTTCCCCTGTCATCTCCATCCCTGATGTCATGATGAAATTTCTTTAAATAGAGATGATACTTATTACTCGAGATTCAAATTCACTAAAATCATCAAAAATTGCACAAAAGATCATATCTGAGCCACTAATGAAATTAGAAGAAATAACACCGCACTTAATTGCAAGAAATATTGTAATGTTTTCGATCTGTAGGACTCCGTCCACACGGAAGCGTTTTCATTTTGTATAAATGTAAAAGACTAAAAAGTTCTACGTCCACACGGTCGTTTTCACTTCGTTCTTTAATTACCTGTCCACAAACGCTGTGAAAACAGGGATCCTGGGCACTAATGAACATGCGCAAACGTTTGTTTATCCAGCTGAAAAAAGGCTGGAAATAATGGGTCGCATGGTCCATGCGTTTTGGAAAAGAAGCGTCCACACGGAAACGATAGTTAAACATTTTCGAAAATAGTCTCTTTGAAAAGCGTTTTCAAAAAGAAGCATTTACGGTGAATAGCGTTTTCGTGTGGACAGGACATACAAAAGCTCAAAAAATGAGAGAGAGAGAGAGAGAGAGAGAGAGAGAGAGAGAGAGAGAGAGAGAGAGAGAGAGAGAGAGAGAGAGCTAAAAGGAAAGGATTATAAAAGAATGAATTGTGATGGTACGTAGAAAATACTTCAGTTGTTAAAACAAGGGCGGATCCAAGGGGAGGGTTTAGGGGGTCGCAACCCCCACTATGAAAATGAAAAAATGATGGTCAACTAGAATTAGGCTCTATTTTTGCTTTCACTGATATCATACAACCCCCTGTTTGGGATGTGCATACCAAGAGAGTATGAGGTAAGAGAACCTATTGGGCTTTGGACCCAATCATGAGCCCCGTTCATTCTATTATTAAACACTGAGTTATTTTGGGAACGGAACGTGATTGGCCAGATCGTATAATTCAAAATGGCGGAAAGTGCAACATAATCAACAGTAAGCACACAACGAAGACTACAGGTATGTTTGATCTTTGTCCATAACACAAGACATTATCGTACACCGATCATCATTATCGTACAATGAACAAGCACTTGTGCGGGGATTGGTAACAAGCTAAAAGTAGATTGTTGTTTCTAAAAATAGCACGAGTTGGGCTCATGATGGGGTCCGGGGATAGGTTCTCTTACCTCATACTCTCTTGCGCATACCTAATCCTAGATCCGCCCTCGTAAACCTAAGAAATCGTTTAAATAGCTGAAGGTGTTTTTTCATAAAACCGTAATTCACCATAACAACAACAAAAATAATAAACATTATTACAAACGCGTACCATCGGAAATGAAGCATCACCAAAGTGCAAATTGAGACCAGAGCCGAAAAAATGGTGAAAGAATGAAATATGTCGATATTTAATTTATTTTTATGTGGGGTTCAATCTCGAGACGTTTGAGGGGGTTTTTGTTGTTTTTTGTTGTTTTTGTTTTGTTTTTTGTTTTGTTTTTCCGCGTCTTTCCTATTCCATCCCAGGAGCGCTCCTCTCCACTCAGAGATTGACTACCATTTGACTGTTTTTAGTCGTCTAACGCGAGCGATCCCAAAGTGAAGTGAGATCGCTTTTGGAACGGTCCTGGAGAGGTCAAGTTTGAAGGTATGTTGAAATGAACAAGCTTTGAAGCTTTGAACAGTCAGAAGCGCTCAATCAAACCGCTATTATATTGGCGCGCGTATATATATAACTTGTAGATTGAGTTACTTCGAGTTACAGATGATGTAAAATACAGATATCTTTAAAGCAATCATTTGTTTTAATTATCTCACCAAACGTAGGGGAAAAAAACTTTTTGACAGACTGAAATATGTGCTGTGCTCTGTTTGTAAAGACAATTCATGATTCCAACTCAGGCAAAAGCAAACCAATCATCGTTGTAGGAGTTATATACACTATAAGTTATAAACGCTGCATTTTCTTGGGTAACTACCTAGAACGATTATTCTCCTTCTCCGCAGCTCAAAAATGAGACGATTATTCAGACCGGGCGTACATAGAAGAAAAACGCCAAAGCTGTTGTTTTCATAATTTTTTCATGCTGAACTGGCCATCATACATCAAAATTGTGAGGGCTATATTTGTGTTAATATTGCTTAAAACGTATGGCAAAAATTACTGATCTAGGCTAAAGCTACTGGGAGATATTTACGAAAACGAAGTGCTATTTGCTGATCAAAATGTCACCTCTCCAAAAGTACAGGGCGTTATATCTAAAATATTGAGCTTATACACCTATTAGTGTCGTTATGATGGGAGATCGTGTAGCGTTTTTCTGTCGACGGGACGATGACTCGACTGATCGAGGCCATTATTTCATTATTTCTACTTGTTCACTGCCTACAGGAAGTCGAAAATTGGAAAACAAAAATGCCAGCAACATCTGTTGACAGGACCAGGTTTAAGACAAACGAACCCATTAATGAGAGCATAGGGAAATATTCATGTAATTCGTGCGGAGGAGCTGATATATAGCGATAATCTAGCATTAGATTTAATGGTTTAGTTAAAAGGTTAGCATTATTAAATTCACTTTCGATGCGCTATATATCCGCTTATCCGCACGAATTATATAAAAAACAGTTTTTCAGTACAAAGGGGCAGTGCTTTGAAATAGCTAGTCTGCCTGTTGAAATCCGTACGTTCTCTGGGCTCTTTTTGGGTAGTCTACACGGCATTCACGAAAAACAGTTTTTTAGTACAGTGGGGTGCTGCTTTGAAATAGTCGATCTGCCTGTTGAAATCCGTAAGACAAGTTCTCTTGGCTCTTTTCGGACAGTCTACACGGCATTCATGAAAAACAGGGTTTTTTAGTTACATTTGCGGTTTCTTTTTTCCCTATTTTATTCAATAGTAATATATAGTTACAAAAATGGATAGATTTTTTCATTATTTTAAAAACATTAAAAGTATTTACTTATATTCATATATATTCTTTTAGTAGACGTTGTTGTGTGTGTTTAGACTCCCTGATGGATTTTCCCGTCTGTAAACAAAATGTGTGTGCAGATATATTATCTTAATTTTGCTTTCAAACAACTGAGTAAATGGCAATCAACAACGGAAATATTCTACTACCTTATTCGACTATTCGAGCGGGAAGAGAAATCGAGGTATTAAAGGTGCGAATATTCTTGGAAATGCTGTACGAAGTCTATGCGCTAAATGTCGAGGGGGGAATTTCTGGGGGGGGGAGGGAGGAGGATAGGGGGATAGAAGAGAAGGACATTGGAATAAAGGATCCAATCTTTTCCCACTTTTCTTTCAAAGAGATTATCTGGGTCTTCGAGAATGCAAAATCACTCATTCTACATGCGAACTCTCCAAACTCTCTCATTTATTGTTTCAGAAATCGTATTGAATGATCATGTTCCACAATTTAAGCAACAATAAGACGTTGGTGAAGAAAAGCTACAGATTCATTCAACCTAGTAAGGTTATTAACATTATTTTCATCGTTGCCGTTGCTTTACTGATAATTATTGGAATTTGCTCAAATTCCCTCGTCTTATACTTAAAGTGGACTCAACCGCCAAAAAACAAGACAAGAAAGAGAATGAAAGAATATCGTGGGATTTTCGACCGTTTTATCGTCAGCCTCGCGATGTCGGATCTTCTTGCCTGTGCTATCTCTTACCCACTATTGCTGACTGAATTTTCCAGCACGTTTCTTGAATCACTAAATGGGTGCACTGCAAGTCGCTTTATGTTGGCATCTCTAAGTTGTGTAACAATGAATAACTTGATGGTTCTGGGTCTTGATCGCTGGTTTGCAGTGTTTCGACCCACTAAGCGTTTTGCAATATCATTTATTAAAAAGATTCTTGTGGTGTCGTGGTTGGCTGGACTCATCGAGGCCTCCTTAATTGTATCTCTTGTGTTTGAAAGAAAAGAGTTCTTCATTGGAAAAACAAGCTGCACCTACATTTGCATATTCAATACGAAAGACGTACCAA
Organism: Telmatactis stephensoni; assembly: GCA_029948255.1. Classification (NCBI taxonomy): domain Eukaryota; kingdom Metazoa; phylum Cnidaria; class Anthozoa; order Actiniaria; family Isophelliidae; genus Telmatactis; species Telmatactis stephensoni. The sequence goes on from JALIZF010001525.1 coordinate 180,852, forward strand.
ATAAGTTCATTTTTCCATTTTTTTCGGGTATCTTTTACACATTACCAAGCATTGCATTAATCTACATTTGTTGTCGTATATATTCTAAGTTCAGAAAAACCCGAAAAGATCTTGCAAGGGACAGCGGTCTCCAAGCGCTACGCAAGCGCGCAAATAACAAGAAGCAATTACGTGCTACTAAGCTATTCTCATCTGTGATTTTATCGTTTGTGCTGCCGTACTTGTGCTTTCTGTTTTATGGGATTATCATTGGAAGTTTAAGGAGGACTCTTAGCCTTCGCCAAGACCTGACCATACGCAGGTTTTTCCAGATCTTCAGGTTATCAAACTCGGGCTACGATCCATTTTTGTATTTTATTGAATCATGTCATCTTAGAAAACTCCTAAGGAAACTAGTACGGGGAGAAATTATGAATATTGATGATCATCTTGAAATGATAGATAAAACGACAAACATCGATCAAATTCAAACTCAGGGATCCCAAACAGTCGAACCAGTTGAGAACACCAATCAGCACAATGATGCAAATGACTCAACACAGATATCAGCTTCTAGGTATGAGGAAACTAAATTCTAAGAAACAGCAGATGCAACGTGACGTATGGCGTCCTGAACGTGGCGTCGTGACGTTGTCACGGAAGTCACGCAACAAACGAATCTGATCGTCATGCATAGTCACTCACGTCTTGTTCTCGCGTAGCGTCGCGTTTGCCAAATCAAGTTTGTCTAAGAAAAAAAACTTATTGAATTCTGAGTAAGATAATTGATTCAAGAACTTAAGTTAATTCAAGAGGTTTTAAGTACAGTACTTTGTAGAGTCCCGTAGACTGAAAGCAAAATAAAAGTGTTCTTTCTCAAATTTTGTTTACCTTTTGATATTGAAATAATTAAAAAGTTGAACATTTTGGGATTCAGGTCAATTTGTATGAGTTATATATAGTACCCTTTGCCACCCTTTGCCTCAATTATGGTTGGTTTGGGACCATTTTGCATGGACTATTAATAGCGATTGCTTTTGGTCGTTTTTAGGCCATTTCTCACCATTTTAGCTCATTTTGCATGGACTATATAGCCTTTGGGCCATTTTGACTATTTTGCGTGGAAAAGCCTTTGGTTTTGCATCGTTTTTGACCAAGGCCTATTGCCCTCGATTTGGGGCCATTTTTGACCCTTATGTTTTGACCCTAATTATTTCCTTATTTGGACCATTTTGCATGGGCTATGCTTCTCACACATTTTCCTGGCTTTTGGAAAGTGCAATGAAAATTTTTCTAGATAACTTTTATTTCAGAGAATTTGTTTTTCTAAATAACGAATTTGAAAAGCATCAAGCTAATGTTAAGAGTTTAAAACAGAAAAAAAAAAGAAAAAAGTTGTTGACGCTGGCAGGACTCGAACACGCTATCCAGAGAAATTAATATGCTAATTTTATGCAAAATCCAAAAAATCGGACCATGCATCCAGACAAATCGCTGAATCATCGCATGTTACGTATAGGATGGAGATTTCGGCCCCTTCCGCGCTATCCGGTAGAACGCAGCGAGCTTCGCAGTCAAAGAGGGAGGAAACAGTCGGATCCTAGGCCATAGATAACTGAACCTTACCACTAGGCTAACTGGTCTACTGAGGGATTTGAAGGACAAAATAACCGAGTGTATCTTGTGAATTGGCTATCTATTGTTGTGCAAATTACGCGATCCCGTGGCGCAGTTGGAAAACCCTTGAACTGTGAAGCAAATGAGCAGATGTAAGAGCCGGGTTCAAAACTGGATGGGGCCGGGTGTGTTTTTTTTTTTTTTTTTTTTTTTTTTTTTTTTGTCGTTCTGTCTCAAAATCAAAAATTAGTTATTAATTAAAACAAAGGGAGAAAGAGAAAAGACAGAAAAAGAAAAAGATTGTGAAAGAATAAATAGAAATGCTGAAAATCAACTTATGTTGTTAAAGGCTAAGAAGTCGTTAAAATAAATAGCTAAAGATTAGAGTTTTGATAAAGCCATAATTCACCAGCATTCACCAAAGGTTAATTTAGAGAGGAATGCATAGGACTGTAGTTTCTTATTGATAGACTTGCTCCAAGTCTCGCTCCTTATTTTTTGTCCGCCACAGGAAGCCCAAGTTTCATAAATAATTAACATGCGAGACTTGGAACAAAGCTAAGCGGCTATTTTCTGTGGCATGGGATGGGAGGTTCGTTCAAACCTACGAGCCACCCCAAGCGACAGGGATGGGAGGTTCGTTCGAACCTACGAGCCACGTACCCCTAGCGACAGGCCTGCATTCAATTCAAACTCGAGTCGTTCGATTATATAATTTGGATTGGGTTCGGTAATCGAACATAGTCGAAGTTAAGTCAGCACAGTGGCAAACGGACAACATCGATTGAAAATCAAACCTTGAAAATGAAATCACAATGACTTCGAAACGTTGAATTTTACGCGTAATCTTCCTCTTAAATCGAACATAATCGAACTTCCGATAATCGAACGGTTCTTCAATCAAACCAAATCGAACTAAATCGAGCCTATCGAACTTTCGATCTGAAGCAGGAACCTATAGCAAACTTGAAATCCCAAGACGACCGCCTGGCTGGGCCAGTTTTCATTGTTTCTATTTCTAGGCTTTGATTGGTAGTTTAGCAAATTTGATGTCGTTTTGAAAGTTTAAATACTTGTCATGGGATAATTAGTAGTAAATTGATTTCTATGACGTCACAAAGAGAGTCATTTCAATCCACTTGATAGTTTTGGAAACTTCAACACTTATCTAGACTGTGGTAGAAATGTATAATTCACCCGGGGGGGGGGGGGGGGGGTTACTCCTTCCAGTTTTGGGTAGGGACGTGCCGCTGATCATGAGCCCCTCAAACCCTGACCCTGTTCCAGAGTAAAAAAACTTAAAAAGGCTACCCTGTTCCAGAGTAAGTACCACAAAAATATACCCTGTCCCAGTGAAATGTTTTGCGTTTTTACATGCATTAGTTTGTGTTATCGGTTTTGTCAAGCATTTAATGAAGAGTCATTCTGATTTTCCAACTGATTTCTTTTGGTACCTAATTACAGAGTGACGTTTTTGCAACATCCAGACGTACTTTGTAAAAAAGCTACCCTGTTCCAGAGAGAGAAAGAGCTATTTTATATACCCTGTTCCAGAGTAAAATCGCTGAAAACCATACCCTGTTTGGCGGCACGTATCCGTATAGCAAATATATGGGAGTACCCCCTCCGGGATAATTCATTGAAGGTTTTAACAGCCATCTAAAATTAGGTGCGCTCTGAAAAAATTGTCGTCAACCACTTTAATTCAGAATTAATTCATTCAAGAAGATACTGTACATAAAATAAAATAAACTCTTTATTTATAGACGGAGCCAATTTAGCTTTTAATTGGCTACTCTTCCATTGGGCCGTCTTCAATCTCACACTCACTATCTTAAATATTTTGCATACAACGCAATTACTGTTAAGTATACTGTTACTGTGTAGAGTTCTGGACTTAAAGCAAAATAAAAGTTTTCTTTCTCAAATTTCGTTTACCTCTTGATGTTGAAATAATCAAAACATAAAACGTAACATTTGGGATTTCATGGATTTTGGGTCATTTTGCATGCTGTGCTGTAGGAGGGGGACATTGGGGTTTGCGGTGTTGCGGTGTTGGCCTTTTTTAGTGCGCTGTTGCGATGAACGAGGCTGAAAAATTGCGGTGATCACAAACCTTGCGACGTGCGGTGTTTACGATATTTTATGTGCGATGTACGATGAAGCGATGTACTTCTGGACGATTTTGGGCCATATTTGGCCATTCAGTTTACGTGTACTATATATATATAGTGGATCGAAGAGCAGTTAGCTATACAGCTATAGTTTCCAGGCACTCAATTATACGCTCGCATGCCTTTGCTATCGGTCCATTTCGGTCCATTTTCATGGCCTGTAGTCATTGCTATAGTAAGACTCATAAATGACAGCCGGTCATACTACAGCGCACTATTGATTTTTCCTTAAACGGATTGGATTTTCTTTGATGCGCGCATGTCAAAAAAGAGACCTCGGGATTCTTTCATACTTTTCATGTATCCGTCATAGTCTTCCTTTTCATTTTCATTTTTTAAATTTTATTTTACACATCTTGTTCAGATGATGCTATGGTCTGTATAACTAATGGATTTGGGGAACTCGATGTGATGAAAAGTGAAAAGTAACGAGTCGATTTTCGCTACGGCCTATTTATTTATTATTTATTTCTTGCAACTCCATTGCACGAAATGTTACCGAAAATGTTGCGTTATTGTTCGGTTTAAGTCAACCATCCATCCATTCATCCTTTCCTTCCTTCTATTTCTTTCTTTCTTTCTTTCTTTCTTTCTTTCTTCCTTCCTTCCTTCTTTCCTTCTTTCCTTTCTTTTTTCTTTCCTTCCATCTTTCCTTCCTTCTTTCCATTTTTTTCTTCCTTTCTTTTGTCTTTCTTTCTTTAGTTTTCCTGAAAAACTTTGTTACTTCTTTTTTCCTTTTCTCATTTTATTTCGTTGCCTCAAAATTTCATCAAATCATTCATATGTATATGCATTATGTTGTTACATTTTTATAATAACTATTTAATAGTCATTCTTGAATCCCAATAAGCTGCATTCCGACGTGCAGCAAGGGGCCAATTGGATAAGCCACTGACACTAATATCACGTGATACATATATGATGTTCACGTGTTCAGTGCATTTGGCTTATTGAAACAGTGTATGCAGCAGTTGAGGTAGGTTGATGTTTACTCTCTCGTTTCTAAAATACCTTTATTTTTGATAAACTGTTGCTTTTCACCGACAAAACCTTGAAGCTAGGCCTATGTAGAACATACGAAGGCTAAGTATAAAGTATTTTTAAAGGAAAGAATTATTTTTGAGCGGAATTTGTCTTGGAAAAGCCCGAGCGTTTTGCACCGTTGCACTTGCTGTAGACGAACAAGCTCTATCAAGGGTTTTCGCTTTCGAAACATTAAAACTCTTTGAGAATTTTCAACCAATTAAGAGTTATTTTGTATCATTTTCCTTCAAATAGTGGCAGCTTTGGCAATGTTTTAGTTGTAGTTCGCTATGCTTATGTTTCTCTACTGCATGTGAAAAATGGCGCAATTTGGGCATCTGAGTTTATTATCAATTGTTCTTCAAATTCAAATTTTGTGAATGAAAGTTCCCTTGTAATAAGAAGAAACTTTGAATTCGAGTGTTTTGATACCTTTCTGTGTTTAGTTGTTCAGTGAGAATTTTTTTCTGTCTACCTGCCTTTACGTCGCACGTTGGAATGTATGACTCATGTTGTTGTTCTCACTTTTATTCCAGGATTTTGGCAACGAAACAAGCGTCGAATGAAAGGTTAATGAATTCAGCGAATCTTCAACAATCTCAATTCTCTTTTTGATACAAAAATGTATTTGGCTATGTTTGTGAAATTGTTGGAGATGCGCTGAAGCATTTTTCTTGGGGGTGGGGAGGTGGGGGAAATAGGATAATGCCGTGATGGTGAACTCATTTTATGGTGAATACTTCTATAACACGGACAAACCTCAACAATTGGAATATTATAATTTTATAAGAACTTTTTTTTTAAAAATGTCTAGTAAGAAGAGAAGCGAGTGTTTGGGTGTCCGTCATGAAGAAAGTTCACTGTACAGAAGGGAGTATCTTTGCTTGTGATGAATCAGATTGTCATTATTGCTTCGGTTGCTTTCGTGTTGTTAGATGTTTGTGCTGTATAAGTGTTTGTTTGTGCCTGCGAAATCAGACGCCCCTCATGGCGTGCTAGTTTGTTCTCCTTTTCTCCACTAGGGAGAGGGGGTGGGGAAATGGGCGTGCCATGTTGGGCGCCTGATGGCTGCAGGGAGTGTTGGAGGTGTTTTGTACCTTGTTCGTGACTGTCGCCGCTTACCCCAAAATACGTTTTTCAGCTTATTTTCCTTTTTGGCTCGTAATCACAAGTTAAAGTATTCACTTCACAATTCATAGTTAACAGAATTTAGTCTCGCTAGGAATGGGATGTTTATAGCAGAAGCTACCATTTTAAGGTGTTTCAAAGTAGTTGTTGACGCGCTACACCTCTCATTTTAAATTCGCGATTTAATGGACTTCTTCTCGTCGGATCAAAATATCCTTTGGACCAATTATCAAGCAAAGATTGAATTTTTGAATGATAGTAATTTTAAGTCAATCTGTAATTTTACAGCAAAGATATTCAATGATCGTTTAAATCAGTCTTTCTAAAATATCTCCCGTTTACGATGAGCTTTTGAAAAACGATAACATAGGCCTAAAACTTCACATTCATGCACACATACTTATAGTAAAATCAGAGAGTTTAAACAGAGCGATTTCGAGTACTAGACGCAAACATTTTTTATGCGTATTTTGCGTCGCAAAAACTAAGGTATAGCTTGTCATGCAGAAAAGAAATACTCGGCGCTCAAACATATGCGCCAAAATACTGAAAACACGTTGCTATATTGTTGTTCTTTCTCTCTGGTAAATTGCACTGGTTTAAGTGTTCATTTGGCGGAGTTATGATTTTTCTTCTGATAGTATGTGGGATTCACTAGCTGCGACAATTTTAACTTTCAAGCGGCGTAAGAGATATCTCTTCAAGTTATCACTGTTTAGAGCCCAAAATCACGGATATACTTACTCAAAGTATCATAAAACACGCAGCAAAAATTTATTAAATTTGATATGTAAAGCAACATTTTAAAATTTCACTTGAATACAGTGCTTCAAACGCGCCGGAGTAGAATCAAACCCGTGTGTACAAATGCATGACGATGGCGTGATGCTTGCTGATTATATCACGCTACATTTCTTCGCACCCGTGTTACGACGCATTTGCATACCGCGGTTTTATTTGAACTAGGAACTATTCTGAAAGGATCACACAAAACTCGAAATTGGAAAAATTAGTTGCGGCTCCCCCATTTTTTTTTTTTTTTTTTTTCTCTTGCCAAACGTGCAGCAAGTCTACGGTTTTTCTTACTTCTCGAACTTTTAGTTGCAGGCATTGCATCGAAAGAAGTGTAAAGGCACTATATGCAAATGCATCGTAACACGGGTGCGAAGGAATGTAGCGTGACATAATCAGCAAGCATCACGCCATCGTCATGCATTTGTACACACGGGTTTGATTCTACTCCGGCGCGTTTGAAGCACTGTATTCAAGTGAAATTTTAAAATGTTGCTTTACATATCAAATTTAATAAATTTTTGCTGCGTGTTTTATGATACTTTGAGTAAGTATATCCGTGATTTTGGGCTCTAAACAGTGATGACTTGAAGAGATATCTCTTACGCCGCTTGAAAGTTAAAATTGTCGCAGCTAGTGAATCCCACATACTATCAGAAGAAAAATCATAACTCCGCCAAATGAACACTTAAACCAGTGCAATTTACCAGAGAGAAAGAACAACAATATAGCAACGTGTTTTCAGTATTTTGGCGCATATGTTTGAGCGCCGAGTATTTCTTTTCTGCATGACAAGCTATACCTTAGTTTTTGCGACGCAAAATACGCATAAAAAATGTTTGCGTCTAGTACTCGAAATCGCTCTGTTTAAACTCTCTGATTTTACTATAAGTATGTGTGCATGAATGTGAAGTTTTAGGCCTATGTTATCGTTTTTCAAAAGCTCATCGTAAACGGGAGATATTTTAGAAAGACTGATTTAAACGATCATTGAATATCTTTGCTGTAAAATTACAGATTGACTTAAAATTACTATCATTCAAAAATTCAATCTTTGCTTGATAATTGGTCCAAAGGATATTTTGATCCGACGAGAAGAAGTCCATTAAATCGCGAATTTAAAATGAGAGGTGTAGCGCGTCAACAACTACTTTGAAACACCTTAAACTAGGTGGGATTTATTAGATTTTGGACCGGTCAATCGGCCGGGGTCAATTGGCCTGCTTAGGTTAGCTTTCATGAATGCTTAGGCCTACGAGAGGACAACGCTGGATCACCGATGGACCTGGAGCAAATAGAACATACTCTCAAAATGAGAGACCTCCTTTGTAGTCTGAGTCAGTGTCGTCTTCTTTAGATGAAGAGTTCGTCCATATTTATTAGTACGTGGTTCTGGTCAGTTTACATACAACGCATACATATAAACTACAGCGTGTTAGGGCTTAGATTTCTGTGTTACTTAGGTCTTAGGTTAGGACTGGCCAGGCTACTACGAAGTTGATGCGCAAAGTCGTGGTGTGATCGTGGTGGACCTGCTATGTTTTATCTAGATCCTTGATTGAAAAATCACCGGCAAAGATTTTCATCTTCTGAATTCCTCCATCTGGGTGTCGCCACAACTTTGCACGTCGACGATAATGGTGGAACTCTAGATTAGCCACACCCAAATTTAGTGTTGATTCCGATTCATTTTGGCCCGGCCTAGACTAGAAATACTAATCATTAAAAATGATAAATGTCATGATGAAACAATAAGACAGAAATACTCAATAGGACTTCAGCTGAGGTTTTGTATTGATGTTTCCAGTCTAGTAAATACCATGGCATTTATGGAATCTCTTTCAGCCAACAAGTCTACCAAGAACAACCAAACTGGGTTGCGACGACGAGTCATCAAGTAGAATTTTTACAGCGGTAGCTTCTTAGTCTAGGAGTTTTGTCCTAATAATATTAATGATTATTAATGTGAAGAATTATCTTTATTAATACAAAATTAATGAAGGTATTAGAAAGTGCTTGTTTGTTGTTGTTGGTTAGCAATGACCAAAATTCGACATTAACTATTTGAAGAAATTTTTATAATAATAATTAATGATATAATAATAATCTTTTCGGCTCCTTTTTTGCAACAATGATTTCAGGCCTTTTTTTGCAACATTGATTTCGGGTCTTTTTTGCTACATTGTTTTCGGGTCTGTTTTACAACCTTGTTTTCGGGTCTTTTTTGCATGCGACAATATTTTCGAGTCTTTTTTACGACGCTGTTTTCGGGTCTTTTTAACAACATTGTTTTCGGGTCTTTTTTGCACCATTGTTTTCGGGTCTTTTTTACAACATTGTTTTCGGGTCTTTTTTACAACATTGTTTTCGGGTCTTTTTTGCAACATTGTTTTCGGGTCTTTTTTACAACATTGTTTTCGGGTCTTTTTTACAACATTGTTTTCGGGTCTTCTTTACAACATTGTTTTCGGGTCTTTTATGCGACAATATTTTCGACTTTGTTTTACAACGATGTTTTCGGGTCTTTTTTACAACATTGTTTTCGGGTCTTTTTTGCAACTTGTTTTCGGGTCTTTTTTGCAACTTGTTTTCGGGTCTTTTTTACAACATTGTTTTCGGGTCTTTTTTACAACATTGTTTTCGGGTCTTTTTTGTACAATGTCTTCGGGTGCCCCGGTCGTTTTTTAGGTTAATTTTCGGGTCCTTTTCTTGCAAAGCGTCTTCACAGGTCACTACATCCAGTGGTGTCTTTGGTGTCTATAGGCATTGCAGGCCTGACACAAATAAACTCTCTCTCTTGAGAGTTACAATTTTTGGGGGTCCAATGGCACAGGAAGCGTCTCCACAGGTCACTACATCCAGTAGTGTCTTGGGTGTCTATAGACACTAATAGCCTCTCCTGTTGCAAGTCCTACTGTACCTGCACGTGGTGACCCCTGCTGTAACTTGGACCTTGTGGACCAGGGACTGACACAGTCAAAGGACTAGGGGAAGGAATAACCCTGAATGAAAAACCCTCCAGCAGGGTAATTAACAAACCCACTTGGAGTTTCAACAGTAAAACCCAGCGAGACAGCTGGTAAACTATATAGTTGAGTTTTCTTGGAAAATGGTTTTCGAATTGCTAAAAGTAATGGCAGTGGAAGAAAATTAAGATTATATCTTTGGGTGAAAATTAAAATTGTTGGATGAATTGTTCTAAACTTGATTTATTTTTGCTATACGTAATCAAAACATTTTTCAGTTCAAATTTTCCTAACTATTCAACATCAAGCCTTTTAATTTAGGTTACGTTTTTCATTCCTTTCTGAAATTGTCTTCTCGAAATTTCTCATCTTTTTCTATCTAGACCTCTATAATTTTCCAGACATTTATTTTTCCCATTTTTGTTTGCTGACGTTTACTTCTTTTGGTTTCCTGTTTTGACTCGATTTTCGATGCTTCAACATCAACACCAACTCTATAGTGTAGTAGCGCACGCTTGGTCACGGCCAAGAGGTCTGGGTGCAACTCCCAGTGGGGTATATGGAGTTGAAGCAAATCCTATAAACCAACATTAAATCGATTGCATTTGCGAGAGTTTATAACAGCTCTGCATTAAGGGACTGTGCAATATTTATCTGCAGGGGGTTCTAAAATGAGCAAAGTAGTCTTTAAAATGAAGTTAAGCCCCCCCCCAATGTACTAAATGTAAAATAACTTCTTAACCCCCCTTCTTTTAAAATAAAATAACTACCATTTTAGACCCCCACCCTCCCCCTCCAGATAAATATTGCACAGTCCCTTAAAAGTGCAATTCCCTTTTATGGATTTTCAGATCTGTCCAATATTTATAATATACTTTTAATAACTTCTCGACCTTTAATTGATCATTTTCGTGAGAAATAGCGTTAAGTTTCGGACACTTTTAAGCTATTTTTGACCCCTTTTGCTTTACAAAGATTTAATTGGGCCATTTTTAATCATTTAATTGCATAGGCTTATAGACTTATCATTATGAAGATTTTTGACCATTTTTCATGGGCTATAGCTCTTGCATCTTGTGGATTTTAAACGTTTTTTGGCCATTTTGCATGGCTATAGCCCATGCATTTTTGGGATTTTAGGCCATTTTTTACCATTTTCAATAGATGTAGTCTTTGCATTCCGTGGAATTTAGGCCATTTTCCACCATTTTGCATGGCTATAGACTTTGCTTTTTTTTATTTTGGGTATTATTTGACCATTTTGCATGGGCTATAGGCCTTTGCATTTTGTGGATTTTAAGCGTTTTTTGACCACTTTGCATAACCTATAGTCTTTGCATTTTGTCCATTTTAGGCCATTTTTTATTATTTTTCATGGGTATAGCCTTTGCATTTTGTCGATCTTGGGCAAGTTGTACGCATTTGTGATGGGCACTAGCAAATAAGTGCTATATATGATCAAAAATGGCCCAAAATCGATAAAATGCAAAGGCTATAGCCAATGCAAAATGATCAAAAATGGCCCAAAATCGACAAAATGCAAAGGCTATAGCCCATGCAAAATGGTCAAAAATGGCCCAAGATCGAGAAAATGCAAAGGCTATAGCCCATGCAAAATGATCAAAAATGGCCCAAAATCGACAAAATGCAAAGGCTATAGCCCATGCAAAATGATCAAAAATGGCCCAAAATCGACAAAAAGGAAAGGCTATAGCCCATGCAAAATGGTCGAAAATGGCCACAAATCAACAAAAAGGAAAGGCTATAGCCCATGCAAAATGCGCAAAAATGACCCAAAATCGAGAAAATGCAAAGGCTATAGCCCATGCAAAATGGTCAAAAATGGCCCAAAATCGACAAAATGCAAAGGCTATAGCCCATGCAAAATGGTCAAAAATGGCCCAAAATCGACAAAATGCAAAGGCTATAGCCCATGCAAAATGGTCAAAAATGGCCCAAAATCGACAAAATGCAAAGGCTATAGCCCATGCAAAATGTTCAAAAATGTCCCAAAATCGACAAAATGCAAAGGCTATAGCCCATGCAAAATGATCAAAAATGGCTCAAAATCGACAAAAAGGAAAGGCTATAGCCCATGCAAAATGATCAAAAATGGCCCAAAATCGACAAAATGCAAAGGCTATAGCCCATGCAAAATGCGCAAAAATGGCCCAAAATGGACAAAAAGGAAAGGCTATAGCCCATGCAAAATGGTCAAAAATAGCCCAAAATCGAGAAAATGCAAAGGCTATAGCCCATGCAAAATGGTCAAAAATGTCCCAAAATCGACAAAATGCAAAGGCTATAGCCCATGCAAAATGCGCAAAAATGGCCCAAAATCTACAAAATGCAAAGGCTATAGCCCATCAACAATGCGCAAAAATGAACCCAAATCGACAAAATACATAGGCTATAGCCCTTTGAAAATGTTCAAAAATGGCCCAAAATCGACAAAATGCAAAGGCTATAACCCATGCAAAATGCGCAAAAATGGCCCAAAATCGATAAAATGCAAAGGCTATAGCCAATGCAAAATGATCAAAAATGGCCCAAAATCGACAAAATGCAAAGGCTATAGCCCATGCAAAATGGTCAAAAATGGCCCAAGATCGAGAAAATGCACAGGCTATAGCCCATGCAAAATGATCAAAAATGGCTCAAAATCGACAAAAAGGAAAGGCTATAGCCCATGCAAAATGATCAAAAATGGCCCAAAATCGACAAAATGCAAAGGCTATAGCCCATGCAAAATGCGCAAAAATGGCCCAAAATGGACAAAAAGGAAAGGCTATAGCCCATGCAAAATGGTCAAAAATAGCCCAAAATCGAGAAAATGCAAAGGCTATAGCCCATGCAAAATGGTCAAAAATGTCCCAAAATCGACAAAATGCAAAGGCTATAGCCCATGCAAAATGCGCAAAAATGGCCCAAAATCTACAAAATGCAAAGGCTATAGCCCATCAACAATGCGCAAAAATGAACCCAAATCGACAAAATACATAGGCTATAGCCCTTTGAAAATGTTCAAAAATGGCCCAAAATCGACAAAATGCAAAGGCTATAACCCATGCAAAATGCGCAAACATGGCCCAAAATCGATAAAATGCAAAGGCTATAGCCAATGCAAAATGATCAAAAATGGCCCAAAATCGACAAAATGCAAAGGCTATAGCCCATGCAAAATGGTCAAAAATGGCCAAAATCGACAAAAAGCAAAGGCTATAGCCCATGCAAAATGCGCAAAAATGGCCCAAAATCGACAAAATGCAAAAGGCTATAACCCATGCAAAATGCGCAAAAATGGCCCAAAATCGACAAAATGCAAAGGCTATAACCGATGCAAAATGGTCAAAAATGGCCCAAAATCGACAAAATGCAAAGGCTATAGCCCATGCAAAATGATCAAAAATGGCCCAAAATCGACAAAATGGAAAGGCTATAGCCCATGCAAAATGATCAAAAATGGCCCAAAATCGATAAAATGCAAAGGCTATAGCCCATGTAAAATGATCAAAAATGGCCCAAAATCGACAAAATGCAAAGGCTATAACCCATGCAAAATGATCAAAAATGTCCCAAAATTGACAAAATGCAAAGGCTATAGCCCATGTAAAATGCGCAAAAATGGCCCAAAATCGACAAAAAGGAAGGGCTATAGCCCATGCAAAATGATCAAAAATGGCCCAAAAACGACAAAATGCAAAGGCTATAGCCCATGCAAAATGGTCAAAAATGGCCCAAAATCGACAAAATGCAAAGGCTATAGCCCATGCAAAATGCGCAAAAATGGCCCAAAATCGACAAAAAGGAATGGCTATAGCCCATGCAAAATGCGCAAAAATGACCCAAAATCGATAAAATGCAAAGGCTATAGCCCATGCAAAATGGTCAAAAATGGCCCAAAAACGACAAAATGCAAAGGCTATAGCCCATGCAAAATGGTCAAAAATGGCCCAAAATCGACAAAATGCAAAGGCTATAGCCCATGCAAAATGCGCAAAAATGGCCCAAAATCTACAAAATGCAAAGGCTATAGCCCATCAACAATGCGCAAAAATGAACCCAAATCGACAAAATACATAGGCTATAGCCCTTTGAAAATGTTCAAAAATGGCCCAAAATCGACAAAATGCAAAGGCTATAACCCATGCAAAATGCGCAAAAATGGCCCAAAATCGATAAAATGCAAAGGCTATAGCCAATGCAAAATGATCAAAAATGGCCCAAAATCGACAAAATGCAAAGGCTATAGCCCATGCAAAATGGTCAAAAATGGCCCAAGATCGAGAAAATGCACAGGCTATAGCCCATGCAAAATGATCAAAAATGGCTCAAAATCGACAAAAAGGAAAGGCTATAGCCCATGCAAAATGATCAAAAATGGCCCAAAATCGACAAAATGCAAAGGCTATAGCCCATGCAAAATGCGCAAAAATGGCCCAAAATGGACAAAAAGGAAAGGCTATAGCCCATGCAAAATGGTCAAAAATAGCCCAAAATCGAGAAAATGCAAAGGCTATAGCCCATGCAAAATGGTCAAAAATGTCCCAAAATCGACAAAATGCAAAGGCTATAGCCCATGCAAAATGCGCAAAAATGGCCCAAAATCTACAAAATGCAAAGGCTATAGCCCATCAACAATGCGCAAAAATGAACCCAAATCGACAAAATACATAGGCTATAGCCCTTTGAAAATGTTCAAAAATGGCCCAAAATCGACAAAATGCAAAGGCTATAACCCATGCAAAATGCGCAAACATGGCCCAAAATCGATAAAATGCAAAGGCTATAGCCAATGCAAAATGATCAAAAATGGCCCAAAATCGACAAAATGCAAAGGCTATAGCCCATGCAAAATGGTCAAAAATGGCCAAAATCGACAAAAAGCAAAGGCTATAGCCCATGCAAAATGCGCAAAAATGGCCCAAAATCGACAAAATGCAAAAGGCTATAACCCATGCAAAATGCGCAAAAATGGCCCAAAATCGACAAAATGCAAAGGCTATAACCGATGCAAAATGGTCAAAAATGGCCCAAAATCGACAAAATGCAAAGGCTATAGCCCATGCAAAATGATCAAAAATGGCCCAAAATCGACACAATGGAAAGGCTATAGCCCATGCAAAATGATCAAAAATGGCCCAAAATCGATAAAATGCAAAGGCTATAGCCCATGTAAAATGATCAAAAATGGCCCAAAATCGACAAAACGCAAAGGCTATAACACATGCAAAATGATCAAAAATGTCCCAAAATTGACAAAATGCAAAGGCTATAGCCCATGTAAAATGCGCAAAAATGGCCCAAAATCGACAAAAAGGAAGGGCTATAGCCCATGCAAAATGATCAAAAATGGCCCAAAAACGACAAAATGCAAAGGCTATAGCCCATGCAAAATGGTCAAAAATGGCCCAAAATCGACAAAATGCAAAGGCTATAGCCCATGCAAAATGCGCAAAAATGGCCCAAAATCGACAAAAAGGAATGGCTATAGCCCATGCAAAATGCGCAAAAATGACCCAAAATCGATAAAATGCAAAGGCTATAGCCCATGCAAAATGGTCAAAAATGGCCCAAAAACGACAAAATGCAAAGGCTATAGCCCATGCAAAATGGTCAAAAATGGCCCAAAATCGACAAAATGCAAAGGCTATAGCCCATGCAAAATGGTCAAACATGGCCCAAAATCGACAAAATGCAAAGGCTATAGCCCATGCAAAATGGTCAAAAATGGCCCAAAATCGACAAAAAGGAAAGGCTATAGCCCATGCAAAATGCGCAAAAATGTCCCAAAATCGACAAAATGCAAAGGCTATACCCAATGCAAAATGATCAAAAATGGCCCAAAATCGACAAAATGCAAAGGCTATAACCCATGCAAAATGGTCAAAAATGGCCAAAATCGACAAAAAGCAAAGGCTATAGCCCATGCAAAATGCGCAAAAATGGCCCAAAATCGACAAAATGCAAAAGGCTATAACCCATGCAAAATGCGCAAAAATGGCCCAAAATCGACAAAATGCAAAGGCTATAGCCGATGCAAAATGGTCAAAAATGGCCCAAAATCGACAAAATGCAAAGGCTATAGCCCATGCAAAATGCGCAAAAATGACCCAAAATCGATAAAATGCAAAGGCTATAGCCCATGCAAAATGATCAAAAATGGCCCAAAATCGACAAAATGGAAAGGCTATAGCCCATGCAAAATGATCAAAAATGGCCCAAAATCGATAAAATGCAAAGGCTATAGCCCATGTAAAATGATCAAAAATGGCCCAAAATCGACAAAATGCAAAGGCTATAACACATGCAAAATGATCAAAAATGTCCCAAAATTGACAAAATGCAAAGGCTATAGCCCATGTAAAATGCGCAAAAATCGACAAAAATCGACAAAAAGGAAGGGCTATAGCCCATGCAAAATGCGCAAAAATGGCCCAAAAACGACAAAATGCAAAGGCTATAGCCCATGCAAAATGGTCAAAAATGGCCCAAAATCGACAAAATGCAAAGGCTATAGCCCATGCAAAATGCGCAAAAATGGCCCAAAATCGACAAAAAGGAAAGGCTATAGCCCATTCAAAATGCGCAAAAATGACCCAAAATCGACAAAATGCAAAGGCTATAGCCCATGCAAAATGGTCAAAAATGGCCCAAAATCGACAAAATGCAAAGGCTATAACCCATGCAAAATGCGCAAAAATGTCCCAAAATCGACAAAATGCAAAGGCTATAACCCATGCAAAATGCGCAAAAATGGCCCAAAATCGATAAAATGCAAAGGCTATAGCCCATGCAAAATGATCAAAAATGGCCCAAAATCGACAAAAAGGAAAGCCTATAGCTCATGCAAAATGATCAAAAATGGCCCAAAATCGACAAAATGCAAAGGCTATAACCCATGCAAAATGCAAAGGCTATAGCCCATGCAAAATGGTCAAAAATGGCCCAAAATCGACAAAATGCAAAGGCTATAACCCATGCAAAATGCGCAAAAATGGCCCAAAATCGATAAAATGCAAAGGCTATAGCCCATGCAAAATGCGCAAAAGTGGCCCAAAATCGACAAAAAGGAAAGGCTATAGCCCATCCAAAATGCGCAAAAGTGGCCCAAAATCGACAAAATGCAAAGGCTATAGCCCATGCAAAATGATCAAAAATGGCCCAAAATCGACAAAATGCAAAGGCTATAGCCCATGCAAAATGATCAAAAATGGCCCAAAATCGACAAAAAGGAAAGGCTATAGCCCATGCAAAATGGTCAAAAATAGCCCAAAATCGAGAAAATGCAAAGGCTATAGCCCATGCAAAATGGTCAAAAATGTCCCAAAATCGACAAAATGCAAAGGCTATAACCCATGCAAAATGCGCAAAAATGTCCCAAAATCGACAAAATGCAAAGGCTATAACCCATGCAAAATGCGCAAAAATGGCCCAAAATCGACAAAATGCAAAGGCTATACCCAATGCAAAATGATCAAAAATGGCCCAAAATCGACAAAAAGGAAAGGCTATAGCCAATGCAAAATGATCAAAAATGGCCCAAAATGGACAAAAAGGAAAGGCTATAGCCCATGCAAAATGCGCAAAAATGGCCCAAAATCGAGAAAATGCAAAGGCTATAGACCATGCAAAATTGTCACAAATGGCCCAAAATCGACAAAATGCAAAGGCTATAGCCCATGCAAAATGCGCAAAAGTGGCCCAAAAACGACAAAATGCAAAGGCTATAGCCCATGCAAAATGGTCAAAAATGGCCCAAAATCGACAAAATGCAAAGGCTATAGCCCATGCAAAATGATCAAAAATGGCCCAAAATCGACAAAAAGGAAAGCCTATAGCTCATGCAAAATGATCAAAAATGGCCCAAAATCGACAAAAAGGAAAGGCTATAGCCCATGCAAAATGATCAAAAATGGCCCAAAATCGACAAAAAGGAAAGCCTATAGCTCATGCAAAATGATCAAAAATGGCCCAAAATCGACAAAATGCAAAGGCTATAGCCCATGCAAAATGATCAAAAATGTCCCAAAATCGACAAAATGCAAAGGCTATAACCCATGCAAAATGCGCGAAAATGTCCCAAAATCGACAAAATGCAAAGGCTATAACCCATGCAAAATGCGCAAAAATGGCCCAAAATCGATAAAATGCAAAGGCTATAGCCCATGCAAAATGGTCAAAAATGGCCCAAAATCGACAAAATGCAAAGGCTATACCCAATGCAAAATGATCAAACATGGCCCAAAATCGACAAAAAGGAAAGGCTATAGCCAATGCAAAATGATCAAAAATGGCCCAAAATCGACAAAAAGCAAAGGCTATAGCCCATGCAAAATGCGCAAAAATGGCCCAAAATCGAGAAAATGCAAAGGCTATAGCCCATGCAAAATTGTCAAAAATGGCCCAAAATCGACAAAATGCAAAGGCTATAGCCCATGCAAAATGATCAAAAATGGCCCCAAATCGACAAAATGCAAAGGCTATAGCCCATGCAAAATGATCAAAAATGTCCCCAAATCGACAAAATGCAAAGGCTATAGCCCATGCAAATGCGCAAAAATGGCCCAAAATCGACAAAATGCAAAGGCTATAGCCCATGGAAAATGCGTAAAAATGTCCCAAAATCGACAAAATGCAA
Organism: Telmatactis stephensoni; assembly: GCA_029948255.1. Taxonomy (NCBI): domain Eukaryota; kingdom Metazoa; phylum Cnidaria; class Anthozoa; order Actiniaria; family Isophelliidae; genus Telmatactis; species Telmatactis stephensoni. The sequence goes on from JALIZF010001525.1 coordinate 199,172, forward strand.
AGGCTATAGCCCATGCAAAATGGTGATAACTGGCCCAAAGTCGACAAAAAGGAAAGAGTATAGCCCATGCAAAATGCGCAAAAATGGCCCAAAATCGACAAAATGCAAAGGCTATAGCCCATCAAAAATGGTCAAACATGGCCCAAAATCGACAAAATGCAAAGGCTATAGCCCATGTATAATGCACAAAAACTTTGCATTTTGTCGATTTTGGCGCATTTTGCATGGGTTATATCTTTTAAGTTTTGTCGATTTTAGGCCATTTTTTATCATTTTCAATGGGCTATAGCCTTTGCATTTCGTCGATTTTAGGCCATTTTTTACTATTTTCAATGGGTTTAGCTCTTACATTTTGTCGTTTTTTGGTGTATTTTTGACATTGTGCGTGGGCCATAGGGCTAAATTGCCTAAAATTGTGTGAAGGAAACTTTTATCCAGTGAAAATAGTCAATTATTCGTAAAGTCGTAAAAGTAAATGTACGTTATAAGTATTTGTGTCAAAATCGATAAAAATATATTGTATTTTAATGTAAAACTGTCATAAAGTCTCGTAATTGCAATCGATTTAATGTTAGTTTATAGTATTTGCTTCAACTCCATATACCCTACTGGGAGTTGCACCCAGACCTCTTGGCCGTGACCAAGCGTGCGCTACTACACTATAGAGTTGGTGTTGGTGTTGAAGCATCGAAAATCAACCAAAAGAAGTAAACATCAGCAAACAAAAATGGGAAAAATATATGTCTGGAAAATTATAAAGGTCTAGATAGAAAAAGCCGGATGAGAAATTTCGAGAAGACAATTTCAGAAAGGAATGAAAAACCTAAATTAAAGGCTTGATGTTGAATAGTTAGGAAAATTTGAACTGAAAAATGTTTTGATTACGTATAGCAAAAATAAATCAAGTTAGAAAAATTCATCTAACAATTTTAATTTTCACCCAAAGATAAAATCTTAATTTTCTTCCACTGCCATTACTTTTAGCAATTCGAAAACCATTTTCCAAGAAAACTCAACTAGTTTACCAGCTGTCTCGCTGGGTTTTACTGTTGAAACTCCAAGTGGGTTTGTTAATTACCCTGCTGGAGGGTTTTTCATTCAGGGTTATTCCCTCCCCTAGTCCTTTGACTGTGTCAGTCCCTGGTCCACAAGGTCCAAGTTACAGCAGGGGTCACCACGTGCAGGTACAGTAGGACTTGCAACAGGAGAGGCTATTAGTGTCTATAGACACCCAAGACACTACTGGATGTAGTGACCTGTGGAGACGCTTCCTGTGCCATTAGACCCCCAAAAATTGTAACTCTCAAGAGAGAGAGTTTGTTTGTGTCAGGCCTGCAATGCCTATAGACACCAAAGACACCACTGGATGTAGTGACCTGTGAAGACGCTTTGCAAAAAAAGACCCGAAAATTAACCTAAAAAACGACCGGGGCACCCGAAGACATTGTAGCAAAAAAGACCCGAAAACAATGTTGTAAAAAAGACCCGAAAATATTGTCGCTAGAAAGACCGGAAAACATTGTTGTAAAAAGGATCCGAAAACGTTGTTGCCAAAACATCGTTCCAAAAAAACCCGAAATCATTGTTAAAAAAGACCGAAAACGTTGTTGCAAAAAAGACCCGAAAGCATTGTCGCAAAAAAGTCCCGGAAACATGGTTGCGAAAGACACGCGAAAACAATGTTAGAAAAAACTAAGACCCGAAAACAATGTTGCAAAAAAGACCTGAAAACAATGTTGTAAGAAAGACCCGAAAACAATGTTGTAAAAAAGACCCGAAAACAATGTTGTAAAAAAGAACCGAAAACAAGTTGCAAAAAAGACCCGAAAACAAGTTGCAAAAAAGACCCGAAAACAATGTTGTAAAAAAGACCCGAAAACAATGTTGTAAAACTGAAAGAACCGAAAACAAGTTGCAAAAAAGACCCGAAAACAAGTTGCAAAAAAGACCCGAAAACAATGTTGTAAAAAAGACCCGAAAACATCGTTGTAAAACAAAGTCGAAAATATTGTCGCATAAAAGACCCGAAAACAATGTTGTAAAGAAGACCCGAAAACAATGTTGTAAAAAAGACCCGAAAACAATGTTGTAAAAAAGACCCGAAAACAATGTTGCAAAAAAGACCCGAAAACAATGTTGTAAAAAAGACCCGAAAACAATGTTGTAAAAAAGACCCGAAAACAATGTTGCAAAAAAGACCCGAAAACAATGTTGTAAAAAAGACCCGAAAACAATGTTGTAAAAAAGACCCGAAAACAATGTTGTAAAAAAGACCCGAAAACAATGGTGCAAAAAAGACCCGAAAACAATGTTGTTAAAAAGACCCGAAAACAGCGTCGTAAAAAAGACTCGAAAATATTGTCGCATGCAAAAAAGACCCGAAAACAAGGTTGTAAAACAGACCCGAAAACAATGTAGCAAAAAAGACCCGAAATCAATGTTGCAAAAAAAGGCCTGAAATCATTGTTGCAAAAAAGGAGCCGAAAAGATTATTATTATATCATTAATTATTATTATAAAAATTTCTTCAAATAGTTAATGTCGAATTTTGGTCATTGCTAACCAACAACAACAAACAAGCACTTTCTAATACCTTCATTAATTTTGTATTAATAAAGATAATTCTTCACATTAATAATCATTAATATTATTAGGACAAAACTCCTAGACTAAGAAGCTACCGCTGTAAAAATTCTACTTGATGACTCGTCGTCGCAACCCAGTTTGGTTGTTCTTGGTAGACTTGTTGGCTGAAAGAGATTCCATAAATGCCATGGTATTTACTAGACTGGAAACATCAATACAAAACCTCAAGTCCTATTGAGTATTTCTGTCTTATTGTTTCATCATGACATTTATCATTTTTAATGATTGGTATTTCTAGTCTAGGCCGGGCCAAAATGAATCGGAATCAACACTAAATTTGGGTGTGGCTAATCTAGAGTTCCACCATTATCGTCGACGTGCAAAGTTGTGGCGACACCCAGATGGAGGAATTCAGAAGATGAAAATCTTTGCCGGTGATTTTTCAATCAAGGATCTAGATAAAACATAGCAGGTCCACCACGATCACACCACGACTTTGCGCATCAACTTCGTAGTAGCCTGGCCAGTCCTAACCTAAGACCTAAGTAACACAGAAATCTAAGCCCTAACACGCTGTAGTTTATATGTATGCGTTGTATGTAAACTGACCAGAACCACGTACTAATAAATATGGACGAACTCTTCATCTAAAGAAGACGACACTGACTCAGACTACAAAGGAGGTCTCTCATTTTGAGAGTATGTTCTATTTGCTCCAGGTCCATCGGTGATCCAGCGTTGTCCTCTCGTAGGCCTAAGCATTCATGAAAGCTAACCTAAGCAGGCCAATTGACCCCGGCCGATTGACCGGTCCAAAATCTAATAAATCCCACCTAGTTTAAAATGGTAGCTTCTGCTATAAACATCCCATTCCTAGCGAGACTAAATTCTGTTAACTATGAATTGTGAAGTGAATACTTTGACTTGTGATTACGAGCCAAAAAGGAAAATAAGCTGAAAAATGTATTTTGGGGTAAGCGGCGACAGTCACAAACAAGGTACAAAACACCTCCAACACTCCCTGCAGCCAACAGGCGCCCAACATGGCACGCCCATTTCCCCACCCCATCTCCCTAGTGGAGAAAAGGAGAACAAACTAGCACGCCATGAGGGGCGTCTGATTTCGCAGGCACAAACAAACACTTATACAGCACAAACATCTAACAACACGAAAACAACCGAAGCAATAATGACAATCTGATTCATCACAAGCAAAGATACTCCCTTCTGTACGGTGAACTTTCTTCATGACGGACACCCAAACACTCGCTTCGATTCCCTTCTTACTAGACATTTTTTTAAAAGTTCTTATAAAATTATAATATTCCAATTGTTGAGGTTTGTCCGTGTTATAGAGGTATTCACCATGAAATGAGTTCACCATCACGGCATTATCCTATTTCCCCCACCTCCCCACCCCCAAGAAAAATGCTTCAGCGCATCTCCAACAATTTCACAAACATAGCCAAATACATTTTTGTATCAAAAAAAGAATTTAGATTGTTGAAGATTCGCTGAATTCATTAACCTTTCATTCGACGCTTGTTTCGTTGCCAAAATCCTGGAATAAAAGTGAGAACAACAACATGAGTCATACATTCCAACGTGCGACGTAAAGCCGGGCAGGCAGATAAAACATTTCTCACTGAACAACTAAACACAGAAAGATATCAAAACACTCGAATTCAAAGTTTCTTCTTATTACAAGGGACCTTTCATTCACAAAATTCGAATTTGAAGAACAATTGATAATAAACTCAGCCGCCTAAATTGCGCCATTTTTCACATGCATGCAGCAGAGAAACATAAACAAAGCGAACTACAACTAAAACATTGCCAAAGCAGCCACTATTTGAAGGAAAATGATACAAAATAACTCTTAATTGGTTGAAAATTCTCAAAGAGTTTTAATGCGAAAGCGAAAACCCTTGATAGAGCTTGTTCGTCTGCAGCAAGTGCAACGGTGCAAAACGCTCGAGCTTTTCCAAGACAAATTCCGCTCAAAAATAATTCTTTCCTTTAAAAATACTTTATACTTAGCCTTCGTAAGGTCTACATAGGCCTAGCTTCAGGTTTTTGTCGGTGAAAAGCGACAATTTATCAAAAATAAAGCTATTTTAGAAACGAGAGAGTAAACATCAACCTACCTCGACGGCTGCATACACTGTTTCAATGAGCCACATGCACTGAACACGTGAACTTCATATATGTATCACGTGATATTAGTAGCTTATCCAATTGGCCCTTGCTGCACGTCGGAATGCAGCTCAATTTGTAAGGCAAAATCTATTGTTTTGCCCTTCAAACTGAGCTGCATTCCGACGTAATGCAAGTGGCCTATTGGGATTCTGTCCATAGCTACTTTGCCTCATTAGCTTTTCTAGCTATTAAAAGTAGCTGTGCTCAATATCTATAGTTTATTTCAACATGTAGACAATACATGTTCTGTACATATATTTTTTGTATAAATTTTCTTCAAAGAGTGCAAATAAAGTTCTTCTTCATTCAAGAATGACTATTAAATAGTTATTATAAAAATTTAACAATAAGATGCATATACATATGAATGATTTCACGAAATTTTGAGGCAACGAAATAAAATGAGAAAAGGAAAAAAGAAGCAACAAAACTAAAAGAAAGGAAAACTAAAGAAAGAAAGACAAAAGGAAGGAAGATAGAAAAAATGGAAAGCCGGAAAGAAAGATTAAAGGAAAGAAAAAAAGAAAGGAAGGAAGGAAGGAAGGAAGGAAGGAAGGAAGGAAGGAAGAATCAAAGAAAGAAAGGAACGAACGAAGAAAGAAAGAATTAAAGAAAGAAAGAAAGAAAGAAGGAAAGAATGAAAGAAAGAAAGAAAGAAAGAAGAAAGGAGGAAAGAAAGAAAGAAAGAAAGAAAGAAAGAAAGAAAGAAAGAAAGAAAGAAAGAAAGAAAGAAAGAAAGAAAGAAAGAAAGAAAAAGAAGGAAGGAAAGGATGAATGGATGTATGATTGACTTAAACCGAACAATAACGCAACATTTTCGGTAACATTTCAACAGAGTTGCAAACGGAGAACCGATCCAAAAACTGTTGCGCGCACCTGTTACAGGGGTGGAACCACGGTGCAACCTTGTTCTGCGCGCAATGTTACAGAAAAAATTGGAAAAAAGTTGTATCTTGTACCCGTGCCTATTTATGACTTTTGCAGTTGATCGACTGATGTAATGATGACCTCAATTTTCGACACTATCTGGAACGCCTCTCTCCAATAAACTCTCCCTCTCTCCCTCCCTATTACAATCATCTATTAACATTAGCTACTGCTTAAAGATATTATTTCTCAGACAGAAAGGAATTTTCAATACGTATTTCTAAGATTGAATATTATAAATATTAGATTAAAAAGAAACGCCTCTCTCAAATAAACTTGTGCCTTTTGCATGAGCTCGACTTTTTCTTAATCGTTCTTAAATAACTGTATGAGCCACATTGCCGGCATAACCAACTAAGTTCCCATGGTATCGAAAATCGCTGTAAATTAATGATATCAAATGGAACCTGTGTCGAAAGGGCTACGAGTTGACACGAAGTCTACACGGCTTTTCACCGGGCTTGTCACGATAAAAATTCGATGTTTTAATACTGCTACTATTTGCCAGTATATTTGCCAATAAAATTTCTTTTTGCGCTTATCGCAAACAAATCAATTGATGAATCTATCTATTTGTCGATCGATCTACTATTAACGCGAAAAAGTCACGGAAAGTAACGGACTGACGAATATATGGTTACTGGCTTTACGAAAAAAAAATCAATAAAACAAGAACAAAAATATATATATTTGAGAAAAAAAAGAATCTGAAAAAGATTGGTCAATTCGGGGAATCGATCTCGGTCCATGAGATTCACACGCCACGCAGTACTACACTTTGCCACCAAAACACTCAATTTGCACAACAATAGACCGTTCATTAACAAAATACACTAGGTTATTTTGTCCTCCAAATCTCTTAGTAGACCAGTTACTAGTGGTAAGGTGCAGTCACTTACGGCCTAGGATCCGACTGTTTCCTCCCTCTTTGACTGCGAAGCTTTCTGTGTACTACCGATAGCGCGGAAGGGGCTGAAATCTCCATCCTATACGTAACATGCGATGATTCAGCGCTTTGTCTGGATGCATGGTCGATTTTTTCAGTTTTGCATAAAATTAGCATATTGATTTGCTTTGAGTCAATACTTCGCGCCCCGGCGCACCTCGGCGATTTTTTTTTTTAATGGATCTTCTTTCTCTCATTTTGTTTCTTTTTTCTTTTTCTTTTGTTTTGTTATAAAATAGTTATCACGATTGTTTTTACTCTAACGAAGAGCCTAGGTTCGAATTAGACTAGGCGCATTTTCAGATTTTTTTTTTTTAATGGATCTTCTTTCTCTCATTTTGTTTCTTTTTTCTTTTTCTTTTGTTTTGTTATAAAATAGTTATCACGATTGTTTTTACTCTAACGAAGAGCCTAGGTTCGAATTAGACTAGGCGCATTTTCGAAAAATCAGATACCTGGAGGCATTTTGGGGTAGAGGCTGGTAACATAACTATTCTAAACCGATTTTTCATGCTGAATGCGAATATGACTGTTACCAAGACGTATTCTGCAGCAATTTTATACGTGTAAATGACGTATTTTGTGAATTGCTACAGTCATTTCACACTAACGGCTGTTTCATGTAATTCCAAAAGTTCCCAAACTTAAAAACAATGACCATAGCTGGAAAAAGCACATCAAAATCAGTAAAACTGTGAAGTTTGAAGGATATAAGTCGAAAACTCAAGGAAATACGAAAACTCAAGGAAAAACGACATTTTGTATGAAAACACTTACAGTTATGCAAGAGATCTTGCAAATCCACTGGTGAGACATTTACTTGGGTTACCAGCAACTAAAGAAGCTCCTTTAATTTGCAGGTACTGAGTGAATGCAACATTTTGTGTCGATAGTTCAATGTGGTCTGGGGCTCCTTGCTCCTTTTGCATGAACAGTACTAGTCGAGAACATGTGGTTTTCAAAAGAGATTCTATGAAGAAATTCCAGGGAGCTGTTAAAACATATAATTTTCTATTCTCTTTGTGTAACACAAATGAATTAAACTGGCAACCTGTTTATGTTGTAAATAAATACAAGTTGTTCAAATCAAAGCAAAATAGTTCCTGGTTGCCACGGACAGCTCACCTGTGTATAAACACCGGTAATGGGTGCCTCGCCCATAGCCTGAGTATCTGCATCTAGGTAATGTAAGACCACGTACAAGTAGCCCAAACTAATTTTCTGCGGTCTTTCGCACAATGGAATGGAGAAATGATAGGACTTTCAGAAACTAATTTAAGCGCATCTAAAAAATTTCACAGACGCCCTTTTCCTCACAGGTCGTGATTGGATGAAGTTCGGTTATGTTTTACGATGCACTGCATACCACGCCAGGCTCAATTCTACCTGGGCACGAGTAAACGCACCATTGTGCGTCTAGTTTCGTTGAAAAAGACGTCAGTTAAAATTAAGAGGATATTTTTTTCAATATCCGAGTAATATTGGCTAAAAGTGCCAAAAACTACCCTCGTACAATTTTCGTTGCCTTTAAAACAGTCTTTTGAGTTGTACAAAGTGGTTGCCCTGTACGTTTATTCAAATTCAGCTGCATGTAAAGAATTATATATATGGCAATTGATCGACAGAAGGCCTAACACTCATTTTCAATTCAAATTTTCACTTTGGATTAACACTTTTATCCAACTTTTATTTATCAAAACCCCTTACAAATCAGATAACCTAAACCGGCTTTCTGAAAGTAATAACTTTGGCTCACAGTTGTACAACAGTCACCCTTCAGCTGTATAGTTTTTGTTGCCCAATGCTTGAACGTGAAACAAATCTTCTCAAGATATTTGCTCCATTCAGAGCAGTCAGGGCACAGGGTCCCCTATACCTTTTGCGTGAAACGTGATTTAAGGTCTAAAATCTTTTTGCGTCCACGTGAAAGGAACTTTTGATATTTTTTTGTGAGCGTGAATTGAAAGAGATTTTTTAATTATCCGTGATGCGTGAAAAGACCAAATATTTTTGCGTGATTTCAATTTTGCTCTAATTATGTTTTCCCCTTTGGGTATTTAAAATTGTGCAAGTTCGCTTCACGCTGATTAGTTAGTTCCCTCTGAAGGATTCACTTAGGGTGTTTTCCATTTAGTGGAACCAACTGGCCAGAACGGCCAGTTCTTAAATGGTACATGTCAATTCTCAGCTCTGGCTGGAATCAGTCCTAAAAATCAGGCCGTTCTGGCCGGTTGGTTCCACTAAATGGAAAACACCCTTAGAAACTGTATCTTAGGAAACACCCCATGCAATATGATCAAAATCGAGCAAAACCAAAAACCCATAAAAATGGTCAAAATGGCCTAAAATTACTGTGAGATCAAGTAAAGAAGGCAATTTGTAATATGTAAAATTTTTTTATTAAATACGTTCGTTATGTAATAGTGTAACGGCTTAAGTGCTAGTGATAATAATTTATCACTGAAGTAACCTGTATTCTATGCATCATTCCTGTATGAGTACTGTTTTCTATTATAAATAATGTACGTTAGAAGAGTGCAAACACTAAAAGTGTGAAAGCTAGATATAACACTAGCTAAATAGTGCTAATTTCTAGAGCATTTTTTACTATTTATTTGTACTAAATACAGTGCAATCCCAGTATACAGCCATCCACGGACCTAAAATAACTAATCATAACAAAACAGGGTGGCCGTATTATCGTGTGGGCCGTAAGGCGGGGTGGTAATATAGTTATAGTATTTAGTGCCAATGTTGCACGCTTTCAGTGATTGTACTTGTTATTAATTTGTATATCAAACATTGACCCATTCAAAATTATAGACCATGGAAGCCTAAAACATCAGGTAATTTGTTGCATGCACATTTCACATAGTGACTGAGAGATGTTTTAGTATTCCAAGCACGATCATGCAGCGCATTCATAAGATAAAACATATGAACATCCAATAGTTCAGTTCCGAGATATGCTTCATGATCACGAATGTTACGAATGACTGAGCTTTATGCACGTAGCCTCGTCTTGATACTTTTAATTTGTACGTGACAAGTGAAGCGTATCTCGGAAGTCGGTTTTTATTACAAGTGTACCCAGGAGCCATTTCGGTCTTAGCTTCATTGTTCGATGATCTTGAAAGGGTCAATGTTTGTGCAATTAGTGTATATACGTTTTTCTTGTATTGTGGTGATCGCCTCGTTCCTTCTACTAGCTACTAGTACGATATAGTCCCGCTGCGTCAAATGTCCATGGAAAGTGATGGACTTTTAACTGGATTCGCAGTCGGACCTTCACATTATCTGATAGTAGTCTGCAAAAGACATACTCTCAACTGATCCTATCTATACATCTGCAGTAGCAACGTTAACTACATCCTGTAAGGCACTGCATTGTTCAGAGGTCCAGTTTTGACTGGTGCTGAACCATGAGTACGCGGCATTCTTGGGTTGCATGTGACATCACGGCAGCCATCTTGGATGGACTTCAACAAAAGACTTAATCTCATTAGCGTCCCTTGTTTGTTCATCCAAGATGGCTACCGCTCTATTGTCTTCTGAATTCCCAAAGGAATATGGATGAAACCCAGCAATTGGCTTAAACTTTGTTTTGTTCCACTGTTTTCCTATTTCATCCCTCTTGGGAGAAAGCCTTATTCTACCTAAAACAAAGAATCTTCTGATTTATTAAAAGATAAATGAAATAGGAAAGCACAGACAAGTTTTAAAAGATGCAAAGTCGAAGTCAATATAAGTCGAAGTCAAATTCCCATGATCCTTCACACCTTTGCGAAGGATGGACTATAACATGATAGTCGCACTCCAACGCCACGTGGTCAGTTGCATTGCATGAGAGTCAAGCATACCAGTCCAAGGTTCAGGTCAACTATTCCTGAGATCGTTTTACTTGATTTCAATGGGGATAAACCACAAAGAAGGGGATATCCCCGGCTCAATACTAACCACTTCAAAGCAACGTTACGCAACACGAGCCTCGCGACTGTTTGCCTCCTTAGAGGCAACTAGAGTAAATTCTACGTTCGAATATAAAAGCCGGCGTCTATCTTCCGAGTCTTCCGAACCGCGCACACTGAGATATGTAGTGCAATGTAGTACATTTCTTGCCTTGAAGGTAGATGTCGTGAAACCTTCTGGACTTTATGTGTACTGAGTTTAATCCCTGTTAAATTCACATTCTAAACCTCAACTCTCCCGCCCTTATCGCTTCAACCGATGTAGTTCTAAGTTTTAGCACAACCTTTTATTCACTGATGTATGCCCTATTTTTACTTTAATCGTATCCTGTGTTAAAAGAACCTTGATGACCAAGAAGACGGGTTGAGGAAATCAATTAAATCAATCATTGCTTCCAGTATTCTCCAGTTTTGCATAAGATAAAACCACTGAATTACAGAGCGTAATGTACTGACCCGGGGGGGGGGAACTCCTATTTATAAGAGGACGGGGATGCTCGTCGGAAATTTTGAAAATGACCCCTAAAAGGTACCTGAGTGGGAGTGGCAACAATTCATTTCTACCCCTAAAAGGTACCAATTCAAAAACAATAATAAAGAATTAAAGTAATGAAACACTTTGTTATCGATGTGCTTTGAAGATTCAATTCAGATCATCGAAATCGTCCCTTTCATGCTTATTTTAGATAGTTTATTTACCCCAAAACAGTCCCTAAAGTGAGGTATAGATCAGGTATGTCTCTGGTAGTCCACTTAAGTCTGAGACACCCTAAAAGGTACCAGATTGCAGATTTTGACCCCTAAAAGGTACGAACATCCCCGTCCATTTACGATCGGAGTCTCCCCCCCCCTCCCCCCCCCCCCCGAGTACCCCCCCGGGGTACTGACGAGGTTGTGCTAAAGCTTAAAATAGTTTCCTTGCTTTATGTCTGTTTCTACTCAATAAAGGATGAAGCAATAAGTATAGGATTAATTGATTCAATAAGTACGATAATGAGTGAAGTGTGTGAAGTCCAGTTGACATTGTTAATCCTGTTACGTTTGAGATGCTATTCACTTCAGTAGTTTGGTCATGATTAACTAGCCTTAGCACGGCTTGTTACCGACGTGATTCTATTGTATGTAAAAGCGTCCATTTTCTCCTTTGCGCACTGTGCCCTTGCCTTTCTTGCTTCCGAAAAGGCGAGAGGTCACTCAAAGGAGTACGGACCTTACATACAAATCTCTATAGTTTTTGGATTTCTCGAGTTAATTTTTGGAATATAAGATCACAACTTTACATCATATTTACAGTGAATAAATAAATTAAACTTGGAATCATTATGTATATTGAGCTAAAATACCTGTGGGACCATTCTGTGTGGCCAATTTTATAAAGTTTGAGAGAATATCTTAATGGAATAAAACAACGTCAATGCCACATGTCAGCCTTTGGCGTGGAAGATTCCAGTGTCCTCGTAAGCCGGGCAAAGCGTTGAGGTGGTTGATGAGAGCATATAAGCTGATAACCAGTGTATCCATAAAACAGTGCATCAGTAACACTCATGCTAAGAAGAAATGTCAAAAGCGAGGTCTTTGGAAGCAGTAGCATCTACATGATTATACATGATTATTACAGATACTTCGAGGAAATTGAGTATGGTTCTTGACATTCACTCTAGACCATGTCCTTTGTATTATCAACTGTCATCAATCTTTGATGTCATATTGGGAGATGCATGGTATTACATGGCATACAATTTTTATAATTGGTTTAGCAACTCCGAACCAACTGGAACCTTGCGAAGACAATTGCCAGTTTGGTCAATTTGCGTGATAATCCCCTGTAAGGTTTTCTCATCTTGTATGAGCTCATCCACACATATGCACGCAGGAAGATTGAAAACCACTTCGGCATTATCCTTCCACTACAACGTTCCATTGCCGAGCACAATTCCCAACATGATGCAATTTCCTGTCATTCTCTTCGTCATGACTTAAACCATACAAAAAGCAATGTCAAAGGGTAGAAAATAGCTGTTAACATGAATAGCAATCTTGTGGTTTTTTCTATATTGTAATTTCATTCCATAAAAAGATGAATTTTTATGGTCGAAAAGGAGTACCATTGATGAAGACCTCCAAGTTCTACCTTCTCAAAAACGAGTAAATGTTATTTAAAATGCTCGTTTTTCCCAATGAATCATCTTGAACAATATTTATCTACAAATTCTTGGATGTTGCTTTCTCGAACCCATATCAAACGACATCGATGAACAACTGTGAGCTAGTGTATGACTCCATTTTATTTTATGCATGGCAGTCATGCTCGGCTCTTCAGATTTCGATGGTCTCATCTTGTTGTATAGTAGCGTTGATACTTGGTGATCTTTCCATTCTCTGTTTTTCCAGTTTAGAGAGGCTGGACAAAGAAAGTGAATTCAGAAAAGGTTTATTAGCAACAAAGGCAATAAATATACTGCTATTTTATAACTAATCGAATGGTGCTGTTATTGTGACGGTCGTTTTGATTGTGGAGGAAAGTTAATGTACTTTTTGTGTTGGTGGTGTATGTAGTGATGCTGCTGAATTGTTTTGGGCAATTTTTACCCAAGAACTTTGCATTAAATAGAAAGAAAGAAAGAAAGAAAGAAAGAAAGAAAGAAAGAAAGAAAGAAAGAAAGAAAGAAAGAAAGAAAGAAAGAAAGAAAGAAAGAATGGATGGATGGATGGATGGATGGGAAACCAATATGTTCACACGCTTGCGAACTAATTAGGGGACACTGTACTTCCTACACACTACCACTACATTCTCATATTCTATGCACACAACTCTCAGCTCACTAGTTCGTTTTTACCGAGACAACGAACTGACAAACTCGAGTTTACATATGACGACCCGTCCAGGGGAACAGCGGACCGGCACTTAACCCATGACCACAGGGAGACAGACCGGCGCTTTTCCGCTCGACAACCCTTGCTTTATGCTTCAAATCTCAATACTCACCTACTTCACATCACTGTTATCATCCAAATCTACGATCGTAACACCTTCATCTGTTCTATTAGGTTGAACAGTATCACAAGAATGTTCGTTCATAGTTCTATCATTGGGAATCTGTTCGGCTTTCACTTGTACCGTGACAGTGGCCGTAGCCGTTACCCTAGCAACAACCGAACTTGACGATTCCAAATCATACTGAGTTCTTGTTGGTGTACTCGATTTATAACTGTTACTCGCACGCGTGCGTCTATTGTTGTAACTGTTTTCCAAGCGTCTTTTCCGATGTCGACGACTACTTTCTGTTCGATCGTCGTGCTTGCTATCGTGAGTTGAGGGTTCGAGAATACAAATTTGAGAGTCGGTTGGTGGCGTTCCACGTCGACACTGATGAAACGGGTAGAAGTTCACGCTGAGAGCCTGCCGATGAAGCAGTCCCTGGTGGTCTATTTTCTTCCACCTGGGAAAAGAATAATAATAAAAACTGTTCAACCTATCTTCCACCTATAACAGAGTCAACGTTAGGCATTGTCCAAGGTCATTAAATCTCTAGCTAGGGTCCACACCCATTCTAGACGTACATCAGACAATTTTTATACAGCTTAACGCTAGGGGGCATGTCACAAGATTCGTCCAAAATGAAATAAACTTTGGCCGACATGTTCGTTCTAACACACTACATTCAATATTCCATCTATTCAATTCCCATTTCATATGTTGGATTTCTCGACGGAAGATGGACTGGATATACCCTTGCCTGTGTAGCCAGGCTAACTATATCCTATATCCCAAATTTAAATAGGGGAGAAACGAAAAAAATTGTACAAGTAATCAAAGCTTAGGGAATGCATGGGAGTCAGACTCCCTTGAGTTGGAGGCAGGGAGTCCACTAGTCATACGTACCTCCGGCGAAGGTCCAATGAAATACAGTAAAACAGGAAGAAATATCAAGCCATTCATAAATCCAATAATTATCAAAGCACATAGGAGGTGGAAAAAATATCTGTGGACATATATAGTTTTGGATGTTGTTGTTTACGTTTGTAAATATATTTGAAGAAAGGAAGGAAGAAAGGAAGGAAGGAAGGAAGGAAGGAAGCAAGGAAGCAAGCAAGGAAGCAAGGAAGGAAGGAAGGAAGGAAGGAAGGAAGGAAGGAAGGAAGGAAGGAAGGAAGGAAGGAAGGAAGGAAGGAAGGAAGCAAGGAAGGAAGGAAGCAAGGAAGCAAGTATATAATTCTAAAAATAATAAAAAAACCTTTGGAAGTTGCATTAGGAACCTCAAGAGTTCATCAATACATCTATCAAACATTTTATACGATTAATCGTACAATTGAAAGTACAAATGTTTTACATACCTTACGATAAAGTCAAACTCAGATCCAGCAAGCATTATCACACCCAAAAGAGTTGACAAAGCACCATCAGTTATTGGTGAAAACACCTGCTCGATTGCTTTTTGCATACGTTGGTTCTTGTCACCAAGAGCAATTTGGAAAGCCTGAAGGAAGGTTGAATTACAATTGAAGAGGTCAGTACAAGAACAAAGTAAGCAAACTCTGACCAAATTCTAAATTCTCCTCCAAAATCTTATATTAATTTCCAAAACGGCTAAAAGGGGAATTCAGTATTTGATCAGAGATAACTTACTTTACTTTTGCATGGACCTCTTAGTCGTCCTTCCTCAACTCAAAAGTGATCGTTCGGGTATAGTGTAGGGCGCTCCCCTCTCCTCCCCTCCCCTGTATTAGTCCTGGTCGCATATTAATCTACATTAAGCTACATGGATTATAGTAGAAGGTTAAACAAGGAGTCAAACTCTTCCACAGAAGGCCCGCACTATCTGAGGCCTGATTGACTCAAGCGACACAAGCACAAGCACAAGAAACAAACGTAGACTGTAAATACTGCATTTATCACAAGCACTGCTAATGAGCAGTACACTACTGAGTCAGCGTATGTTGTTTGTATATTTCCATATGTCGCTGGTGTGAACCAGCATAACTACTAGTCATTCTTGCTGGTGTCAAGGGAACAGAAAAACCTTCTGTAAAGGCTTTTGTCAGTTCAAATAGTTTGTACACTTACTAGACACATGTGCACTGTGAACTCCACACCGACACCCACTGAGAGAATCAGTGTAACAGCAGGGACAGCGCTTAGTTTTATGCTAGCTAAACCCATGAATCCAAACACTTGAACTGTTATAGCGGTAAGGGTAGCAACCTGAAGAATAAACAACAAATTACACATAAGTAGCCTGCGTGCAGCCGTTTATTTACCCGTAATAAGCGACTTGAGTTTAGATCTGTGCTACCGTTGTCAAACAAGCAAGTGTGCAAAATTACCCAGATGGCCTTTGTAAGTGCGCTTTGTTACTTGGGCTTCCTCGTGGCCTAAGTGAATGCTATTACAGCGTCTTATTACAAAATTACCCAAATGGCCTTTGCGCAAGCAAGCTTTTTAACTCGGGCTTCCTCGTGGCCAAAGTGAACGCTATTACAGTTTCTTGATTACACTTTGAACAGTTTTCGAATGACCGTGAGAAAAGCTTCAAGCGGTTTGGCTCAGAGTTTCGATTCGTTAACGTCGAAGTCTTATTCAGTCAAAGACACTGCACGCACAGTACAAAACAACAATGAATTTCTTCATAGTCAAACAAAATCTGCTCCAGTTGCTCAGTCCCTCGAAATGCCACGCCCTAGCAGGGCTGATGCCTCTAGCTACACCTCGATACAGCCGACACGTGTTTTTTCTTGCATACATCGCGCTTTATAGCATACATCGCGTCCACACCAATCCAGACAAAATTTGAAAACGCATCTTTTTAATTTGTAGAAGTTAGCCTTGTCATCCAGACTAAAATGGCGCTTTTCTTACGTCTAAGAAAGCGCCGTTTCAGTCAATGTGGACAGCGAATCGAAGAACAAAAATGCGGTTTCAAATTCACTCGACTAGGATTGGATGCAGCCTTAGATTGACACCCCTATGAAGTACAAAGGTGGTCTCGAAAACTAAATTAAAGGACTCCATGCACAAGATCTCTTAACCCCCCAAAGGAAAGTACTTACTATGATCATTGCTCCCCAGACATTACACAAAACAACTAACATCACCAGAAAGCTAACGGCTAGGACAACAGCTATTGCCATCAGAAGGTTATGTCTTAGCCAAATGTACTGTTCCCAAAAGGTAAAAGGAATCCCACTAGGATAGGATGGAAGACCTCTTGACTTGAAGTTTTCGCAGATTTCTCGAACCTCCTACAAAATAAATAAGGAATATTATCGTATTTGGCCCCATGCGCGCTTGGTCACGTGATAAGGCACACAGATTTTTGAAGGTGGTCCGGAAAAAGAAAACGTATCTAGACTCGGGTCAGGGCTAGTCCAGTCCCAGACTCTCTTTCTTGCCGCTCCAGGACTCGCGGAGAAAGAGAGTCCAGTATAACTTGCATGCGCATGTCAGTTTAGTGACCACGCGATCACCTCATTCATGTGGTGATCGCGTGGTTACAAATCCTAAAGTCATCTAATGATTCAAGATGGCTGAAGAAGAAAGTGTTTTGTATACACGATATCAGTCTCATTTCGGAAAGCCATTTAATTTGTAGATTCAGTGAGCTATGCACTTGGAAAAACCAACTATAATCTTTTACCAAAGTTTGAGCAGTTACAGGCCATTTACGGATGGACAGTTGTGAAAGACGTATTTGTGAATTTTTCGATACGCATCACTACCACTGCTACCAAACACTGACATTTGCATATTGCAAGCTCGCAAAATACTAATTAATTAATTGATTGGCTCATTTTGCACATGCGCATGCAAGTTATACTGGACTCTCTTTCTCCGCGAGTCCTGGAGCGGCAAGAAAGAGAGTCTGGGACTGGACTAGGGTCAGGGCGCGCGCGCACGCCAAAAATAGAGATAAAACGGTCGAAAAAGGTCATATGATAAAATGCTTATTGCCTGTGTTAGGTCGGGAAGGACTGGAAAATATTTGGCGCCCGTTCGTTCGGTACGGACTTCGCTGTGCTTGTTCCATATTGTCATTATCTCAAGTCAAAATCTTCCCGTCCGGCCATCCCACAAAGTCAATAAGTACACAGTAGTTAATGTCAGTGTCCCCTTAATGAGATGCTCTTTTATAGTTAGTGGAAGGTGCGCTGTCCACCCTCTCCCTCCATCAGCTACAGTGAACCATAAACATGACAGGAACGTGACAAACAGCGATGCATGAAAATTAGGACGATGGAAGGAGGTATATCGGCAAAGGACACTCCTACTTTCTCCTAAGTATGGAGCATAGTTATTAAAACAACATAAACCAACCTTTATTACTGTGACATAATCACTGGTTTCTTTGAGGTCGACTATGTAAAACATAATCTGTGAAAACTCGATCGGTTTGGCAGCTTGGACTGTAAAACACAAAGTATAATAACAGTATCAGATATTATTGTTGTCACAGTTGTAAATTGCCACTTCTCAAAAACAGCAATCATCGTACAATATCTATTTATAACGGCTAATTTTTCGTCCGGCTGTTTGATGATCCATGGACTTTCAAACTACCATAGCCATTGTATAGAGAATAACTGCTGCAATAGAACGTAGGGGCGGATTCAGGGGGAGAGGGGCCGGGGGCATGTGGATACGTACCCCTTCTGAATATCTTTTTGATATTTTCCCTAAATATTCTCTATATCCGCTATACGGATTCCCACTTCTATACTGCTGCATGCTCTCATGAATGAAGAATTATCCTGGATCCGTCCCTGGAACGAGGGATGGGCAAACTAACTTGGTACATGTACTTGGTACTTGCCGATGCTGTTTAGCTTATACTGGCTACAGTTAAGATTTCGCATTTACTAATTTCGATAGGTCTAAAAAACAAGGCGGTCTAATATAATATACTTACTCCTCATATTATGGTATTCCTTGACATCTCTAGAATTGACCCAGTTTCCAGGCTTAGGACGGATATTACCCTGCAACAGATTTAAGACAGATACTGAGGAATAATAGGAGTATAGATTATAAAGTTATTAAAAACTAAAAACAATTATAATGAGTGAAAAGACAAGCAAAGCTAATAAACATCACTGGTAGCAAGAATGGTACAATTGGTTAGTGCACGGCCTTCGGTGCAAGAGGTCCGAGTTCAATACCCAATGACCTCGTATCCTTGTTTCGACTGCTTTCCTTTCAATGTAGTTTCAATTCGCCGCTTGAATATCCGTAAAAAGGAGTACTGATAGAGAGAGGTAGATAAAGGGCGCTACACTTCGAACGCCTTATGCATGAACCCCTATAGTCTGGCTCGGGAGAAACTGGGCAACCACTTCCCGCGCTTTGAAGTTAGAAATAAACTGAGCCTTTGTCTACCTGAGATGACGTAAAGCCCATTGGATCAACGTTATACCAAACGGTCAAGTAGTTGTAAAAAGCTTTAGGATTAATGATGCCTTCATCATCGACAAGCCGAACAGAGCGAACTTGCGATCTGTTAATTGGTATGTCTTCATTTCCAGTCTGGGCCAATAACTTGTAACCAAGGATTCCACTGTCGCTAGCATTCTTCCTCCATCCAGCGTATGTTATAGCACCTCTTGCCCAGTCTTCATCAAACGCCTTTTGAATGTCTAATAGTAAAGGTCATATCAAACATTGTCATTATAGCTTTATAATTATTATTCGTGCTCTGTACAAAATACTGGAACCTCAGTGGCTCCTATGCGTGCAGTAATAGCCGTTAATCCATGATTTTCAAATGCGTCATATTTACAGCCTTTCTACTGCTACTGCATGTTACCAACCTTTGAGCCAGTTTCTAAAGTACATTAACCAAAATGGTGGCAGCTTCATCTCAGGTGTTTTTACAACATTAGTTACCTGTAACGGAAAAACATTTATCGATAAATGGTCGTTGTAGAAGTAATCATGAACATGCATGCTTGAAGCTTAAGCTTGCTTAAGATATGTTCTAGTGTGCGTCACAAATGTAAGCGCAAACTCAATATCGCATATATCATATAGGTGTTTAAAAAGATGAGCACTGCTAATGAAAAGTAAATTAGTAATGGCGCGCGTTATTTGCTTGTGCTCATGCTTATATCAGTCGGTGTATGTTGTTTGTGTTTATGCTTATGTCACTTGTAAAAAGACAAGCACTGCTGATGAGCAGTACACTACTGAGTCTGTGTATGTTGTTGTACTTATGCTTATGTCACTAGTAAAAAGACAAGCACTGCTAATGAGCAGTACATTACTGAGTCTGTGTATGTTGCTTGTGCTTATGCTTATGTCACTAGTGAAAATACAAGTACTACTAATGAGCAGTACATTAATGAGTCTGTGTATGTTGTTGTGCTTATGCTTATGTCACTAGTGAAAAGACAAGCACTGCTAATGAGCAGTACATTACTGAGTCTGTGTATGTTGCTTGTGCTTATGCTTATGTCACTAGTGAAAAGACAAGCACTGCTAATGAGCAGTACATTACTGAGTCTGTGTATGTTGCTTGTGCTTATGCTTATGTCACTAGTGAAAAGACAAGCACTGCTAATGAGCAGTACATTACTGAGTCTGTGTATGTTGCTTGTGCTTATGCTTATGTCACTAGTGAAAAGACAAGCACTGCTAATGAGCAGTACATTACTGAGTCTGTGTATGTTGCTTGTGCTTATGCTTATGTCACTAGTGAAAAGACAAGCACTGCTAATGAGCAGTACATTACTGAGTCTGTGTATGTTGCTTGTGCTTATGCTTATATCACTAGTGAAAAGACAAGCTCTGCTAATGAGCAGTACATTACTGAGTCTGTGTATGTTGCTTGTGCTTATGCTTATGTCACTAGTGAAAAGACAAACACTGCTAATGAGCAGTACATTACTGAGTCTGTGTATGTTGCTTGTGCTTATGCTTATGTCACTAGTGAAAAGACAAGCACTGCTAATGAGCAGTACATTACTGAGTCTGTGTATGTTGCTTGTGCTTATGCTTATGAAACTAGTGAAAAGACAAGCACTGCTAATGAGCAGTACATTACTGAGTCTGTGTATGTTGCTTGTGCTTATGCTTATGTCACTAGTGAAAAGACAAGCACTGCTAATGAGCAGTACATTACTGAGTCTGTGTATGTTGCTTGTGCTTATGCTTATGTCACTAGTGAAAAGACAAGCACTGCTAATGAGCAGTACATTACTGAGTCTGTGTATGTTGCTTGTGCTTATGCTTATGAAACTAGTAAAAAGACAAGCACTGCTAATGAGCAGTACATTACTGAGTCTGTGTATGTTGCTTGTGCTTATGCTTATGTCACTAGTGAAAAGACAAGCACTGCTAATGAGCAGTACATTACTGAGTCTGTGTATGTTGCTTGTGCTTATGCTTATGAAACTAGTAAAAAGACAAGCACTTCTAATGAGCAGTATACTACTAATTGCGTATGCCACTGTACTAATTATTCATCACAAGAGATCTACTACGTATACTATTACATAGCGATAACACTTACACTTTTAAAGGCATCGTGGTATTTATAAAACAGCTTTTGTCCTCGGGGATAATCAAAAGCTTTCATGGTGACGAGGTACATGGGGTAAATAGAGAAATATTTCATTTGTGCTGTCACGAATTTGTGCTCCGCGCTTCTTCTAGGCACGACATCTGTAAGGTCCAGTCCATCTTTAACGCGTAAACAGCCAAAAATTCCAACAGCACATAGTGCGGCGAATGTAAACAGCACCAATATCTGTGAAGAAAAAGTACCATCTAGTAATGAGGTCACAATAATTGCCATATGAACGAAACCGATGAACACGAGTGGGGTGGTGTCACCCGGCATCCACCACCTCTGGGAGTTAAATTCAAATTTTATCACCGAATATCTCAAAAAAAAATCAGTAATAATGTACTGTATCAAGGCGTTATAATTAACGCATTTCGAAATAAAAGGGTGGCATGGTGGTTGGCCGAGCGGTTAGAGCGCTGGCCTTTCACCGCTATGGTCCGGGTTCGAGTCCCAGCTCGAGCGCCTGGATCATGTGTAAATTGAGTAAACAGTTATTTTAAACGATTAGGGAAGAGAGGGGATATGTTCCGGATCTAAAACAAATTGGGTACCTACTTTGGACCGACGTTTTTTGACTTTTTGAGTACAAACTCTTAAAGAAAGAACTGAAACTAATACTAGTTTAGACGCCGTATCAACCGTGTCGTGTCAAATTTTTGCAGTGAAATGAGAGGAAAGTTCGGCTGCTTTGAATAGCTTAGGCATTCAGCACACAAGAGATAGTCGGATAACACTAATGGTTCTAACAAGAATTTGAATGAAGAAAAGCCACGTGGAAGGTACGGCGTCTGAACTAGGCCCAACAAATCGAGATACAAACCTTAGCAGACGACTTTTGTAACCACGGTCCATAATAATTCTTGGCAAAGTTAGTAAGTGAGAAGCACTGCAATTTTTCTTTTAAAATTTTCCATTTTGAAGTTCTAGTGATTTCAACTTCCGCTGAATTCCCTCTTGGTTCACCTTGCCGTGAGCTACGCGTACTAGGCTGTGATGTTTGCTCTAGTGTCCTGTTACCAGGTCTTGGTAAACACCTTCGTCCTGTTGGTCCCTACAGCAGGAATATCCTGACGGCCGGTGTTTGTTTTGGGTACGATGTCCGCGCAGAAACTTGTCTCATTTCTGACGTCTTTCCTATCAAATCGAGGGCCACCTCCCACACGCGTTGCACTATTAACATCAGTAAGTTCATCCATAGCTACAAGTTCACTAACGGACAACGGCAACATTGTTCGATTATTAAGTTCCGCTACTGCCGACGCTGTAACTGTTACAGTTCCTGGAAGCGAAACGTTTCCTATGGCAGTAGGCTTGCATACTTCCTGGGAGCACTACAGCACCGGCGTTCATGGCGGGGGATGAAACAGACGAAAGTGAACTGTTTGAGTTGTGATATCTTCTCAGAACCATAGCAGTATCAGTTGAAGAGTTTGGTGTTATTGAAATCCTTTGGGGTCCGTCCCTGGAAATCAAACAGTGTATAAGCTAGAAGCAATTTACTTGGGGCGGAGGGAGCACAAGGTTAGGCTAAGGGACCGCTAATTGGAAAACAAAAACGAAGGCCCAATTCCATATGCGTCCGATGTATCTGATATTTTTGAGTACATTTTGTAAGAAGGGGATGTTACGAAGAAAGAAAGGAGTAGCTAGGGGAATGAAACAATCATTATTTCTCTAGAAAATCCTTAATTAATTGGGGATTAACTATAATATTTTGGTACCTTTGTAAGCAACAGATTAGGTCGTATCGCTGATCCTGTTTTCTCTTCACGTCGATGGCCAACATGGCGGGATATACTATGATGACAGCAAGGTAGTTGAACACAACGATAACGGCAGCCTTGGAATAATGCATATAAATACAATTAAACTTGGTAGAAAGGAAGAAGATCAGATGAGGCTCTCACGTTCTAAAACCTGGACGACGATGGCTCGCATAAAAATGAACGTGCGCACGACATCCGCGTCGTCGTTGTTTTTGGTTGCTTCTGTAACTTTTTCTTCAACGTTGCACATTGTTGCAGGGGTAGACACACGGTGCAACTGTGTTGCGCGCAGTGTTACAGAAGACGCTACCTTGCGTACAGGCCTGTAGTTCCCTATTAATATGGAGAGAATTTTTATGATACCTGGAAGGAAAAAGCTCTCAAGGCTGGAATAGGGATGATGGCTGCCATAAGAAAGGCGAACATGTTGTTGAAGGACGTCAGAAATATACTGACACCAGTGTTGCCCAAGGTGTAGCCTACTTGGTCCTACAATATAAATCAAATACAAATTTGAATGTAACGAAACGAACGAACAAACGAGCAACAAACGAGCAACGAGCGAGCAAGCAAGAAAGCAAATAGGCAAGCAAACAAACAAACAAACAGTTCACACACAAAAACAACACATAAACAAACAATTCAAAAACAAAAAATCAAATATGTACAAAGCAAGCAAACAAACAAAAAATACTTTACTGCGAGGAAATTTCGCGTTTTTATCCTTTCTGCTTACCGATGGATGAATTTCTCCTCGCTCCGAAATCGCAGCGTAGGTATGCGCCAACAGAAACATGTCATCAACTCCCAGGCCGAGAGCAAGAAACGGCAAAACCTGACAACATATGTTTTGAAGAAAATGATAAATGACTTTGCAAGGTTTGACAGAGGTTGGTGTCTGTTCATGTAAAATTGAACTGTTGATAGAAAGCAATGTGAAGTAACAGTAATTAATGGCAGGGGAAATCAAAGGAGTGATTAGAGTAACGAGAGAGCACAAGTTGAAACCGCAGAAAATGACTCAAATATAATTAAAGTTCAAAGGTGATTCTTCTAAATGTCTGTGCAATTAGCCAATTATGATGAGTTTGCAATTGAGTATAGTGAGAATTGAAATGTTACGGTTTATAAATAATATATGTACTTCTAAAAATACACAAGATCACAGATCATGACTCATGACTCATGTCCAGTTATTGTGTTTTAAGATATTATTCTTGTCAACATCGAAGAACATCAATAACAACATGTGGGTAGAGTGTTGTATAAAAAATCTTTAATGTAGAGATAGTGCGTATTATTTAAATTATTAGTTATTTAAATTATTAGTTATTAGTTATTTTTAGTTTTTTGTCATTAATTGTTTACTTAGAATTATGTTGTCAATCATTATTCACCATATATTTGATTCAAATCTTGTAACGTACTTCACACTGAAGATGACATTGGACAATGTCGAAACATGTCTGTGACTATTAAAAAGTTCTTCGTATATTTTAAGTGTATTTAAATTATTATTATTATTATTATTATTATTATTATTATTATTATTATTATTATTATCATCATTATCATTATCATCATCATCATTATTATTATTATTATCATCATCATCATAGCAGCGTAATAATTTAAAAACACGCATGATGTAGACTTGGATAACGATGATGATGATGATGATGATGGTAGTGGTGGTGTTTGTGGCGGTAGTGGTGATGATGGTGTTGAGTGGTGGTGGCGGTGGCGGTGGTATTGGTGGTGGGTAAGTGATTCTAATAGTGATATTCATGACAGAAACTGCAAACTTAACAGTGATCGTGCTCGCAGAATGATGCCAAAGAATAACAACCCCCAATAATGACATAGGATCGTTTCGATCACTTTGTAACTTCTTAGTAATCAACGCACGGTCCATCGAAATGAGTATACGAGCCATGACCCGTCTGATTGTGAACCAGTTTAAACTGCAAGTGGTTCTAATGCAGATGGCGTCTGCTTTGTTTAGAAATTCACTGTAAAGGACTTTGTCTTTGAACACGACATACCTGGGTGGAGGCAGCATTGAATGCAATGCCACAAATTGAACAGAAACCAAGTCCTGACGCCACAGCAACCGTAACTAATAAGACTCCTGCCACGCCCAATGCACCCTGAGACTGCACGGCATCATTCCATCGCTTGAGAGTCAGGCACGAATACACTAACTGAAAGAAAAACGATTTATTTTTCATTGGCACCTCTCCACAAAGACCATCTCTCTCTACAATGACCACCTCTGTACAATGACCACCTCTGTACAATGACCATCTCTGTACAATGACCATCTCTGTATATTAAAAAATAATGATAAATAATGAAGGGACCGTGTACGATAGCTGCACTGTGCTGATGAGGTCCAACTAGACCGAAATAGCTATCCACAGTTGCTTTTCGATTGTCTCAGTTTAAGCTCCGTGATGTGACAATATTGCTAAGTATCCTCCGTAGTATCAGCTCTGCATTCAACGTTCACTTTCTGTATATTACAATGACCACCTCTGTACAATAAACACCTCTGTACAATGACCACCTCTGTACAATGACTACCTCTGTACAATGACCACCTCTCTACAATGACCACCTCTCTACAATGACCACCTCTCTACATACTTATAATCAAATGAGTCATGCAAATAAAGCAATTACAACAACAACAACAACAACAACAACAACAACAACAACAACAACATTAACCACCTCTCTACAATGATCACCTCTCTACCTACCATAAGCACATATCCTATTGCCAATCGAGATGCACTTGTCTTGGAGAAATCTTTCAAAAGCTCGTCGAAAGATGCAGAAGCAAAAGCTAAAATACTGAATTCGTCTTTTTGCGAGTCTGTTATCGCGTTCATTTCCTAATATTGAAATCAACAAAGACAAGTGATATACTTGAGTCAGGATAGAATAAACACTGAAACATTCAACTCATTTTACAAGTAATCAGTTATATTCGTAGGGGCGCAATGGACAACGTTCGAGATCTCAAATATTCTGCTTGATACCAAGGCTTCCAGGAGTAAGCAAAGAAACACCTTCCTCATTTGTGGAAAAATGACGTCATTTATTTTGTCCTAGACCTGGAAGCCTCGGGACCAAGCAGAATATTTAAGATCTGGAACGTGGTCGCTGCCCGTAATACTGCAATATACGGTTATGCAAATAGTTGGCGTCTTTTAACAACACCACACAACGCAGTGATCTACAGAACTCCCAAAAGCCCAGGTTTGAGATACAGTAGACCCCCACTAACTCGAACTCACAGGGGAAGCTAAATATTGTTGGAAATAGCGGGGGTTCTGAGATAACTGATAGAAATTGACTGATAAAATGTCTCAAGGAAAATGGGTTTGTGTTCGAGATAGCGAGGTTTTCGAGTTAAAAGGGTTCGAGTCAGTGGGGTTCCTGTGTAAATGGGAATTCTAGAAAACCGGTAGTGAGTCATTCACTGGCAAACAATTTCTAAACATCAGTACGTTAGCGCAAAGCCAGAGTTAAATTTAAAGAAAACTAACTAACTAACTCGCTTTCGAATAACTGAACCCAAAACAAATTGAGATGTGGTCAAGAACTAAGCAAAGTTGAGTTGGAGAGGAATCAGGTCAACGGTCAGAGTGCCATGCACAGGCACATTGTTAGGCCTTGCGCTGGACGACGGTCATTTGTCGTAATTGCTGTTTGCTTTCGTTCGCTATTGAATCAACAAGTTAATAGTACCTTGGTGAACCGTTTCTGCCAAGCCTCTAAGATTCTTGTTGCTGTGGTAAGGTTCCATTCGATGTAACCTTGTTTGGCCCAGTCTTTGTCTTGATAGTATTCCAGTAGATTAGGCGCACCCATCAACAACACGGCGCTTTGAAAGGCTGAGGCACTAAATCGTGAAATGCAAAGAAAAGTTGTATTAGCTGTAAAATAAAGTGTTACTGAACAATATCGATTTTTTTTCCTACCAATAACTGAGTGAGGTGCAAGATTGCGGAAAAAATATGCAAATACATTTCACAAGAGGCCGACAAATGACTTACCAAATTTGCAATAAACGTTCTACAATCTCGCGTAGAACCGCAAAGAATCGCGCAGTTGGAGATGCCCGCAGGGGGTCGAGATATTTATTATTAGTACGTGAGGCCCAGATACATTAGGCACGAAAATCATGATAAATCATTTCTATTACCTTCTAATTGTGTCTGATCGGTTTTTCTTAACCCCGCCGACTATCATCTCCTCGGGCCACTCCATGTACTTTGCTGCGAAACCATTACAACCACCAGTAAGGACCGAACCAATGTCAGGGATCTGGTCATAGTAAACAAACACGTTTAGTCGTCGATCATCAAAAGTTGAAATGAAATAAAAACAGAATGGGTGAAAAGGGAAACGAAACTTAAAGGAAGATTGAATGATAAAGATAGTAAATAGTAATCAACGCACGGAAGGAAAGAAAGAAAGAAAGAAAGAGAGGCAGAAAGAAAGCGAGAGAAAGAAAAAGAAACAAAAAAAAACAAACAAAGCTAGAAAGAAAGTAAGTTTAAAAGAAAGAAAAAAAGGAAGGAAAGAAAGAAAGAAAGAAAGAAAAAAGGAAGAAAAGAAAGATAAAAATAACGACAGACAGAGAGAAAGAAAGAAAGAAAGAAAAAATAACGACAGACAGAAAGACAAGAAAACCAAAGCAAAAACTCAACGAACTCAATAATCTGTCACAACCGTACCCTGGCCAAACATGATTAATTGCCAACTCGTGACAGCACTCTACAAACCTACCAACGCCGTGTGCATCTGTCAGCAAAATCATTACAGCAAAACTTGAATCCTAATTAACGACTTTTTAAGTGTACAAACCTCCTTAGAGTTAAAATTTGGAGCCAAGGAAGGACACTCTGGGTCTTTGGGGTTAAGACATGGTTTCTGTAAGTAGCCCGTGGTAATTCCAGCCTAAACACAAGTACAAATATGTTTGAAACACCGCAATAATGTTAACACCAAATGGGACCCTTTTATCCCACATCCGGGACATCTATAGTAATTGGATTAACGCGCTTTAACCATCAGTGTGGGTTTAAGGCACGGATAGTTTTTGTGAAATAAAAGTTCAGTGACAAAACAAAAGATTTCCTCCAAACTGAAAATAGTCGCGGGACCCAACAGTGCAATATATATTCACTTGCATGTGGCATCTAGCAATTCTTGATTTGCAACCATTCCCAGGAGATTAAACAAGAGAAATGGCGGCCATGCTGGTGGACTTGACAAAAGCAAACCACTACCGTGACTGGTGGACCTTTTGTCCAATTCACTCTCCTGGGAATGGTTGCAAACCAAAAATAGACCTTTCGCGATTGTCTAAAGGAGTTTTCTCTAAAAACTGACATGATTAAATTCTTTTCTCGCAATACTTTGATCAACATGTTTGCTTCACACATACAAAGTATCCTATTTCCAGAGCGGCTTCAACTGCGAAACCATCGATGAAAAGTGAAAAAGCTAAGAGAGCATTTCTTAGAAAATACCATATTTTCCCATGTGATACTTTAAGAGATTTTTCTCAAGATTTTCTGCTAAAAACTGGTTTGGTTCATAGTCTACAAGCGGTATATGTGTTGATTAAGGGATGTTGACGCAGGGACGATCTATCATCAGCAACCCATGCTTTGAAATCGTAATCTCGATAATGTGAGCAATGCACGGAGAATACTGAACAGCCATGACGAGTCGCACAGTGATTAATTACTTCCGTAGCAAGGAGCTGTCATACGCACAGGCGACCGAGGTTTTCGTTACTCGACTTAGTCCGATCCAAGTTACGTAACACAACTAGAACTGAACCTTAATGTTATAAACATAGCAGAAAATTATACGTTTTAGAACGGTGTTTTAAATAACTCTAAGGAAAATTAACCAGAACACATTACCTGCTCGTTTGAAGGAGAAACGTTTTGGAACTGTTGAAAGCTGCAGAGAAATCATTCATCGCGGACACCTCTGAAAGGCCAGATACTTTGATCTGGTTTTAGTTGAATTCTCGGGTCGAATTGCAATGCGATGCATGTTTTTTTTCTACCTAATTAAATTATATTGCGGACAATCAGATCTGGTCCCGAGGGTCTAACGTTTATTATTATATTTTGAAAATAATTCAAGAGTTTTGATTGGCTAAGAGCCACCGGATAAATTACCATAGTCGCCGGCTAGCTGCCCAAATTTGGAGTTATGAAAATGTTGAAAACCATTATTCGAAGTTATGACGTAATTTTCTCGAATATGGAAAATTAGCTTGCGGTATGACGTCACGCTAATTTATGCGATTCATGCCAAAAGCGGGAAAACAACAACAACATGTATTCTTGTCAACAAAGCACAACTGAGAAAGAATTATTTTCAAAAATAATAAAACAATTATTGAATTCGTTTCTCGTAGGATATGGGGAATTATTAAGGCCTCGGTTTGTGTTATCTGCCTCAGCCTTCGGCTTCGGCAGATAACACAAACCTCGGCCTTAATAATTCCCCATATCCTACTCGACCTCATCCAATAATTGCTTAATACCGTAGAGCAAATTACTGTAAAAAACGGTCTCTGTCGTTATGTACCGCAAACTATTGTTTTATGATATAAAAATGGATTCATTGTTCAAAATAACACAAACAACTCTTCGGAGTTCTTTGCTTTGAGAATTGTTCCATTGTATAGGCCAAAGGAAAAATGGAATTACTTGTTTTATATAATTCATCTAAACCTTTCAACTAATTAGAGCGTGCGAAAGATTAAATGACGTCATTTATGCGGGTGTACTGAAATAACACACGGTTCTCGACCAATAAGAGCGCACGTAGTATACTGATCTATATAATAAACCACAAACGATGGACAAAGTTGACGCCTACCTCTCGAAACATCAAACGTATTTTTTCCATTTCCCAAGGGTAAAGGAAAAACCTTTTTTCGAAGTCGTTCAACAATCCGACCGGATTTAGACTTGTCCATTTTAGATATTTCTTGTCTGGATCTTCCCTGGAAAGAGAATAGGAGTTATGGAGGCTTGTCTTAACCAAGGACCCATAGGTTTAGTCGACACGTTACAGTTGCAGGGCATAAATCGTGTGAATCGTGCGTAAATCGTGCGTAATTCTTGACGTACGTACGTAAATTGTTCTGTTGAACATCTTGGTACTTACGGTAATATCACATCAGCCTCCGGACCATGGATCTTTGCTCCTTCCCAGAAACAGTCCAATGGAGTAATAATAGTACATGGTAACAAGTGCTGCATAATCTAAAAGACAAGGGAAAATAATTTGTAGTTCAAGTGATCATGAGATGTAAGATCAGTATATTTAATTTCCTATACCGAATCTTACATGTAATATTAATCATGACTGCGCAATTCGAGTTGAAGGAGACTCAAAGAGACACGGATGAAAAACGCATTGCGCATGCTCGAAGACGCGTTCGTGTTTACAAATAAAAGTATCGTCGATTCAACTGTACGTGTATTATGCGAATTTCTTGTCTATTATTTGACCAGGGAAAGAGAACAACTAAAGCGATGTTTTAGGAAAAAATAACCACTAACTTTTCACGAACAGCCTTAACTTTCAAGGTTTACTGAACCTCCAATGGTTTTATTGGAACTTCCGAATATGCGCAATGTGTTTTTCACCCATGTCGCTCAAAGACCATAACTAACGTTTTCAATAGGGTCGTTCATACGAGGCCAAATAGGGCGCGTTTTACATGAACCACTTTAGTCTAAGACGTGCCTTATTCGAGCTTCATTGATGAACAGCTCAGAACGCTGTACCTCGATGAGGCGCGTCTTAGACTAAAAGTACCGTTTATACGGAGAGGCTCGCGCCTTATTCAAGTCGCGTCTTAGATAAGATGCGTCTTATTTTCGCTGGTGTAAACGACGCTAATGAACCAAATCAAGCTAGTAAATTGCTTTTACACAGCGTATGGTACTTTCATATAGTTTTTACATGAGTTGATTTTATGTCGTTTTGCAAATTTAGAGTCAAAACGGGTTAATTATGAAAAGAAAAAGAAAAGAAAAAGAAAAAGAAAAAGGAAGGAAGGAAGGAAGGAAGGAAGGAAGGAAGGAAGGAAGGAAACAAAAACAAAAACAAACGAAAATTAAGAAAGGCAGTTCTTAAAAGCTTTGTGCTACCCTGGGTGTCCCACCAGATTTGTATGGTTCACGTTTCGTTAATGATTATCAGCGTTTTCTCCCTAATCATTAACGAAACGCAACACGACAGAAATCTCTGACACCCAGGGTTGCTCTGTGCAGTAACTCTTTCTCTCATATCTAATTCGTAGCTATTTAAATGGTGTTATCAGAAAATAAAAAATCCGCTGTCGAGCCGTCGATTGCACTTGTAAGTACTTCAGATGCAGCCGGTGCTTCTGCTAATTATCTAAAAGAATGCACCTAAAACGTGCAAGTTGTCATGAAAAATAAAATTGCATCGCAGTTTCTCATGACACGTTCAAGTGGATGCATTCGAAACCTATCCATCTGGATATTTTAAAGCCCGAAATGAGACGCACTTCGGAGTAGTAATAGTTTCTGGTGTAATGTTTCAAAAACAAACAACCGTTGTGAGAAAATATATATGAGTTGGTTCAGATTGAGAGTACCATGAGATATCGAGGTGTAGATGGAGAGTAGCGCACTATTTGATTGTACCGAGTGTGTTTTTATTACTAAAGATTTTGAAGTCGTGAAGTGGGTTGAGCTATCAATAATCTATGCGGCCGATGTTTGGAATTTTACTTGATACACTAGTCGTACTGTATACACACTTTCTAACAGTTTGATATTTTACCTTTTGAAGTAGTTTATCATCGAATGCAGGGAGATTTGGTGCATAACAAAGATCTTTCAGCGACCATTCTCTGCAAAAAACAAACAAACAAACAAAAAAATAAATAAAACGTTCAAATACATTTCTGTATTTGCTGTTGGGCTTGATGCCTGACTTTAGGCGACTGACTCTTCTTAAGGACTGACTCTTCTTAAGCAACCCTCCCACTTATATTACCCTTTTGCTTTTCCAGTGAGGGCGTTGGCCACACGAGGTCTCTAACAAATTAAAACTGAGTAGTAAACCATTCTCGAGTAACCCTATTAGTTTTCCAACAAGGGTCGTGGCCATGTACGAGGTCTCCGAACAAATTAATATTGAGTAGTAAACCATACTAGAGTAACCCTATTAGTTTTCCAATTGGGCGGTGGCCACACGAGGTCTACAAAGCTTGAGTAGTAAACCATATTTGAGCCGGTGATCTTTTTTTCTTTTTTCTTTTCAAACAAGTGCGGTGGCAAGGTCCCTGAACACAACTGACCTCATCTAACTCGAGGGACATTTTTCCTTTTCCAACAAGGGAGATGACGTTTACGAGATCCGTAAACAAATCTGAGTAAATCATAATATCTCACCTGTCAATTCCTTCGACCTTGACCTTGACCATGGCTGCCTTTCTTAGTGCCTTTAAATGCAGCAACATTGCATCCACAGTCAAAATATTGGTTCCTTTGTAAATAGGTGTTTGTATTATGACTTCTTGGGTCAGACCGTAGTCTTTGCCAAGTGCGGACTCGGTGTAGCGTATTTCATTTGCAAGTCGGCTTCCAACTGAGAAGAGAAATTGAAATGAAGATCTGCGTTAAGAACGACCTCAACTACATCGGTATGACAGTGGTTCAGAGACCCCGTCACCATTTTAACCTGAAATCTGTTTCTTGAGGCTCGCTATTTAAGTTTACAGAAGCAAGTGACCACCCATGAACGTTCTCATAAACTAACACAAACGTCATCAACACTGAAAATATTGTGTTTCCAAACAACCCGGAAAGTTTATCGAGAACTGAGTTAGACCCGCGGGCCCTATACCTGTATACCCGGGGTATACCGGACTTTCGAGAAACGCGCACTTGCACTAGAAAGACGGAGTCTGAGATAACGGAATTTTTGACATCATTCGTATCTTCGAGAGCTGAGGCGTAACGAGTTTTCACATCATTACTCAGTCATTGCACAACAAACATCGAAACTCAATCTTTTTTCCCGTCTCCTAACAAGGGAAGCCAACGTAAAGGCAGATTGAGTCTTGTTTTGAACTAATCTTGTCTCGAGTATGGTTCCTTTAAAGTGCACAACAAAATTGCGAAGAATGTGCAACTTAGAACAGCCCGAAAAATTTATGATAATGGTATGATTTATGACATAATTATTATCGGAGAATTATGAAAATGAGGGAGTTCGATAAAAAGAGGTGCCGTCCTTTGTGTCGAGAGTTTCTCGAATTAGCTCCAAATAAAGAACCAAAAGAAATGACGCTAGAGTTTAATTCACCGTAATATCATGGAACTGTCCGCCTAGACTGATTGCATAAGTCATAGTTTTCGCTCCTTTAATTTGAATCGTTGTGAGTAACCACCACAGGAAGCCCAAGAAGCAAAGAGACCGACTTACGAAATTTTGACAGACATGCATGTATGGAGATTTTCCTTTTTGGAGAGAGAACATTACCAGGTATTCTTAATATAGCTCCAAATACACTAACTTTCTAAACCCGAGGCATTGAAAGCTGTATGGTGTCCAAATAGTAGGTCCCTGCAAGAACACCTAATATAATATGCCTTGCCACCCGCGTGCCTTCAAAATTATTGCAATGAAATACATGGAAAGTTTACCCTGGGTACCAGTGGCCACAGGGTATGGAAAGTTCGGCGCCGAAATGAATTTGGATCTGCTGATTCGATTTGAAATAGCCTGGGCATTCAGTACACCAAAACTGGCCAAATAATATAGTTAAGAATATAATTTGAGTTGAGAAAAGCACGTGGAATCGAAAGTACGGCGTGTGAACTTGGCCTAAGATTCTTAAATGACTACAAATTTTCTCTAGTCTCGCACGCACGTGCAGAATTTTAACCCAACACGACCAAAGATATGGGAATACAATTTCGGCTGTAAAAAACATAAGAGCTAAACAAACAAGCTAAGCGCCACTCAGACTTATGTGGATGTTGGTTTTCCAAGCAGACTTTATTTTCACGGCAAAACTTAATGAGCTCGTATTTGGAAGGGAAACATCAAAAGGTACAAGTCACTTAAAGTATTAGTGGTTGAGATACAGTCCAAAGTGTTAACCTGGAATAGCCATTATGAGATTAAGAGAAAGTTTACAATAAGTAGTATGACATAGGATGGATTAAGGGAAAGACATTGTGATCTTGGAGGGATGTGGTGGGCAAGCTCTTTAGTCACAATTATTTGGGTTTTACATGGAAATATATTCAGTAACAAGACTCAAGTTTTAATGTAGAGAGCCGCCTCAATTGTAACCAGCAGGCAACTTTTTGAATCGTTTCTAGTTTTAATGAAGTTTCCAGTCACAATAAACCTACGTACGTAATGGGGTAGTATCTTATTGAGGCAGTAAGATGCACTGATTTGGCTTTGATATGTTAGGTTTCTATGATACCTTTCCCAAGTAGCACTGCTACACAGGGTAATTTTGACCAGTAGAACCAAGGGTATAATATTTAATCAACAAAAATGAACAAAAATGAAACTAAAAGAATGAAAGAAAGAAAGAAAGAAAGAAAGAGAGA
The DNA here is from genome assembly GCA_029948255.1 of Telmatactis stephensoni. NCBI lineage: Eukaryota > Metazoa > Cnidaria > Anthozoa > Actiniaria > Isophelliidae > Telmatactis > Telmatactis stephensoni. The sequence goes on from JALIZF010001525.1 coordinate 233,786, forward strand.
AAGAAAAAAAGAGAGAAAGAAAGAAAGAAAGACAGAAAGAAAGACAGACAGAAAGAAAGAAAGAAAGATAGAAAGAAAGAAAGAAAGATAGAAAGAAAGATAGAAAGATAGAAAGAATGAAAGATGGAAAGAAAGATAGAAAGAAAGAAAGAAAGAAAGATAGAAAAAAAGAAAGAAACAAAGAAAATAGAAGGAAAGAAAGAAAGAAGGAAAGCAATCAATTAAGCAAACAAGCAAGCAACAATTAAGCAAATTAAACAAGGAAGCAAAGAATCAATTAAGTAAGAACATTGCTCGGCTCGCCCAAGCGAACCTGTAATATGATTCATGCACAATTAGAAGTGCTATTTACTTTGCCATTCACACTAAAACACATACAGTGCAAACAAAATATTTCCGCTAAAAGAGCCCCAATAAAGGACATGTTAGTTCATGAATGTTAAATTGTTCCTATTCATGGACAAATGTCAACATCAAAGTGAAGCCCATAAACTCGCAACTCAAATTGTTTATCTAGAGTGGTAATCGAGTATGAAAAAGTCCAAAGTAAACACGTTTGGCGCCTGATTAAATGCATAAAGTTTTCTTAGTGACTAAGTTGATTTTAAAATAAAGACGAGAAATAAATCCTCTGTGACCCGGGTTTTCAGCTTAGAGTTTTAATTTTAGAACTTTTAATATAGTTAGCTAGGGAGTTTGAAGATGAAAGAAGAATGCCAGGAATCTGGTGTCTTAATTAAAGAATTATGAAGTCCTCTCTTTTATTCCAAACCAATTAAAATCCTGCAATTTGAGGAAACTAATGATTGTAGGACTTCGAGGCGTTCAATCCAATCAAATATGAAAGGAGATATGAGCTGCTAGAGTACAGTATGTCGAGAAATAAGAGCTAATTAATTTCATTTTCATATCAAGCTCGTAGTTAAGGGTGAGCCGTTTGAAGACACGAAGGTCACTTCTGGAGTTGCTGTCCATAGCGTTACAAATTGATTTTATCGATAAGATATCCCCAGAACATGAAAAATAGTGTCAGGGTGTTAAGAAGTATTAGATAGTGGTCTGCAAGTACAAAAGCCATGTTCTCTGTTAGGGTCACAATGGCGTCGTGCATGTCTTTATCCTGTCTACCACATGCTGGTTATTTTTGGCACTGACCGAACCGGAACTAAACAACTGCGACTTGATTATCACCGTTCGTAAAAACTACCTAATTCAATAGCCACAATTTAACTTTTTGTAATCGTTTTAATAAGGAAAAGAAATTTAGAACCTAAAGTGTCATTTTCGGAGACAAATGGTTTCTGTCGGTGCACTTCAGAAATCCGATCTCTGGAACCACAACTCAAAACCTTGAAGAATTTCATGGAGTTTTTTATGAAGAAAGTATGTATAACCTTGTAGAGTTGGAGTATTTGAAGTCAAGGGGGAAAGGGGCCAACAAAAACAGGGGTTTTAGTGATCAGGACTTTAAAACAACAATGAATGTCCATTAGGGGATGAGATAATTGATGGGTTGTTGAAGTGCAAGGGACCGCGTTACTCAGTTCCTAATATAATGACCAGTTGTGCTACACTTAGCCGTCTCTATGAGATTTTCATATGTTTCAAAATGCTTTACAGAGACTTGCTTATTCAATAAGCATAAAAATAAGTTCTTGACATAACTGGTGTAGAAGAAAAATACCTTTTTATAGAGGTCATGTCGGAAGAATAATAGCAGAACCGAAAACAAAACACCAACACATATTGATTTTAATACAAAAAACATCGAGTGCGATCATATTAGCTAGGTATTAGCTTGGGAAAAGCGAGAAAAGCATCCATACCTTCGACCCACAACTTTTCAGCTCTTGTTTCTAGCTTTGCTCGGGTAACAAGTCCAAAGGCAAAGACAGCCATGGCCACAAATCCAAGGAGAACAAATTTTCCACAATGGCGCTGCGAGATACATCCCAGTTTGAATAGTATACTTTGGATGTGAGCGCGAATCCTCAGTGCTAAACGATTGCCCCTTGCACGACCCTAAAATTGAGGACAAAGCATTAAAAACAAGATTCCAACGTGGGAATGGAGTTAAAGTTTATTAGTCCGGATGCAAGACCAGTTAGGGCAGATAGCGCGAAATAGTTTCATCTAAGTAATTACTTTTCATTGAGCTTTCGCTCTTATATATTAATACTTAGAATAACCCCAAACCAAGTCACTGTATCGATTTAATGTTTGATAGTGAGTGTTCTAATTTTGAGTGAAGGATGAAAAATGCCAAGGAAAGAAGCGTAAAATACACCGTACATGTGTAGTCTAACCGGACACGTGCCAAGACCACCCAAATACGGAGTTGGTGTTTTGTTATGAAAAGCCTCAGGAAAATATTGCTTTTGGGTCTCCAGAGGAAACGGGGCGAGGCAAAAACACATAATTTTAAAATCCATGGATAGTGAAAATATTTCCATGGTTCCACAATACTTTCTTCATCCTATACCATACTTGTGGGGACTGTATTTACTCGAGAGAAGACGACGGCAAGAATATGCACTAAGTTGATATGCTCGCGTACATACAGACCTTCAAGTTAGTTTATTTTTACAAGCCAGACAAAGCATTCCGAGCCAAACTATTTCTGTTCCAAAAACATGTCTTGTTTTCAATATTTTACAACTGGAACATGAATAATGGACTATGAGGACTAGAAACGATATTTCGAGAAGTGACAGTACACCGGACTCAGTTCCACACACTGATTCTGGAAGCATGAAAGTCTAGCTTTCTTCACCTGATACATCAAAAGCGACAGGCTCTCAAGCAATGCAACAGGACATCCATTAGGCAAAGCTTTCGTCCATAGATGTAATTACATGAATTAGGTGTCAGATGCCCGGCAAGAACAGATTTACCCACTCGAGACTTCAGAGCGGCTAATGTCCGGAGTTACGCCGACCGCCAGCGAAGTCATTTGGCATTTTCAACCTTAAACACGAAGCAAATGAGGCCCCGATGGCATGGCCTGCCTATATGTTACTATGTAGACTTCATTCAAGGTGGAATCAGCGAGCGAGTGATGGTATCTAAATTTGAGCTTGAGTTACTCGTGTAGTATCAACACGATGTGGCCAGCTAACGGCGAATCCTCCGGGGAGGTAGCGATAGAAATTGTCTAAATACCTCCACAGATTTGACAGATGAACTCCTAAATACAAAACAGAAATGCCAGGACAGAAACACAGACTCAAAAACCGGCCCTGGGTTGAGCAATCATGGCGTAAATACAAGTGTAGCCTTGAATATATGTAAACAATTGCGGCTGCAACATTAGACGCTCTAAGAGTAACATCCATCTAGAATGCGCTCACGAAATAAACCCCAAATAAATACACAATAAATACTATTTCTTGAGCTGATATATAGCTTCTTACCTCATCTATGTCTTGTAGAACGTCTTGAGCCCAAACATAGTTCTCTGGACTAGCCATCGTCGCATCCGATGTAAAGTTGACGTACAACAAGCCCCAAGTCTATCTTCGAGTATTCCCCAAACGAATCTCCCCCAAAACCTGACCATTAAATTTCGCAAGTTTGTTCCCAAGCTTGAGTTAATCTTCTTGCTCAAATGAATGTGTATATGGTTGATAGAATAAAGATCGTTGTGTCGTAGATTCCATACTTTGTGTGTTTCACACTAACACGCTCGTTATCTTGGTTCCTCTCAACTCTGTAACATGAGCGGACCCGAAGTCATCTCAAGTAAGTTAATCTCTCCACATTTTGACTTGAAACGTCACAGGCCTCTGTGATTGGCTCGCGGGTGAAAGAATTAGTCGGTAGCTTTGTGGACAGGTAATGAATTAGAGCCCCAAGACCACACACCGAGCTAGTGGCCTGTCAAACTCCAAGAATCATTCAAGCGACTTAGATTGCAAGAATAATACAAGAACCATGGCAAGGAAAATGGTCGTCAAATCACCCAAAATCCAAGCATTTACTGACTGCAAGTATCAGAACACCGAATTAACGTACTCTTCTAACTTCCCGTACAGCGTTAGACTCCAAGAATTTTAGGTCTAAAAGGAATTTGGTCGTGTTTTGGTGTTCATAATGATCGCAGGAGCTGGCGTCGAGTTGCCGCTAGGCATAGTCAAGGCACGATACCTCAGTTGTTGTGTCATCATACTATGAAATGACCTGGATGAACTCACACGGGGTATCTTACTAACATTCACTCGTGTTGTGCTTAGGGAATTCTCGTTGATATGAAACAGAAAAGCCCCTAAGGCTAAACGGGTTACTGAAAGTCACATTCCCGTACGAAATTGTTCAGTCGATTAATCAGAGATGGGAGGGTGAGGTGGTTTGTCCACGAAGTCTATCATTTCCACAGAGTCTATCATTTCCACTTGGCATTTTATACATTGCACCAAAACTTTTGAACCAGGTTTTTTTTCTTTTCCTTTCCTTTCCCTTCCCTTCCTTTCGTTTCTTTTTTAACTGTCTCAAAACAGCTCCCGAACATGATCCTTTGCGTTTTTTTCAATAACGACTGAAGTTTAACTGAATCATTTTTTCCAGGCACTTCGAAGTCTGCCGGACCAAATCTTCCCATATCAGTAGTTCCGGTATTGATAAAGATCTTATCAGTTTCCAGGTCCTAAAGCGCTGAGATGTTTTGGATCCGATAGCGCAGCAGGAGAGAACATGGTGGTCGTTGGGGTTCCTGTGTCGGAGTTAACTGCTCTTACGTCGTTCGATGTCCCAAGAAGTATTAAAGAATGAGAATTTCTAGATTGTCAAAATGCTGTATTTTTCCTGACAGAATCGAACTGCATCCTCCCTCCCTTTTTTCTCCTCTTTCATCGACACACGTCCTTGCTTTGAAAGTTCAATACTGAATACTAGCACGATTTTTTCTACGAATTCTGATATTTATTTCACAATATCCTCTAAATTCCGCATTTGTCACGTTCTTGACTTAAATCTTTCAGCCGGGTAAACAATTTGTCTACAAATCAGGAAGATGGAAGATATTTCACTGACCCTGATCCGAAACCCATGGATAGGTGACTTGCTGAAAAAGAGTTTTTCAAAGCGAAAATAACTTTAGCACCGTATCTAATGACGCAGAAAATATAAGAAAACAGAAAACATAAGCTAGCCTTCTTACAGCCTTTAGGAAATTGGGTAGGTGGGAAAGGGGGAGAGCAAAAGGTCTACGGGGCGGGAGGGAGGCGGGGGCAGGGTGTTTCGTGCGAATCCAACAATGGTGTTAGTCCCAAAACGTGGTGTTAACTTAGCTTTTAATTAGTCAAATTTAGCATTTATTAGCCATGAAATCCTAAGTACTGTAAAGTATACGGAAGCTAATAAAAATCTTGTCTTGTCTTGTCTTGTCTAACATTAATCTTGTGGTTGCTGTTATTGTTAATCAACCTCCCTAACAACACTAGCCCTAAGAGAATTATTTTCACAGAATTGTTTATTTGAATTTTGATTTCAAATTTCAAAGCCGTTCACATCCTCCCATTGGTCAAAAAAAACTAAAATGGACCATATCTGTAAAAGTATTTTTTCGAGAATTGAAAAGCTAAGAAAGGCCAAGGTTAAACTGGAAAGGGTTGTTATCATGTTTTAGTCACCAAAATGACGTCACAAGTGTGTATTGTACGCTTCCTGTTGTTGAATTTTTGCATCGATACGTGATGTACTCATAATCATGTACGACACTCAGCATGCTACAAACAGTCGTATTAAAAGCTTCTTAGAGTAGCGTTTATGTTGCATGTGAATACGTATTACAACTAAGACCGGATTGAAAAAAGGGGTTTAAAATTGATCATAAGAAAGGTAGTTTTTATTTTCATTGCTTTTAATCTATTCAATCGTGTATTTATGTTTCTGTTTCGCAGGTGCCAGGTCGTCGTTAATAACTAGGTATTCAGTAATAATAACTAGGTATTTATATAACGCATTTCACAGCGTCTCAATATGCTTTGCAATGTAGAAATCCTAATACTCTCACACATTTCTTAATTACTACATTAAATATTCTAAACACCCAACTCTCAACTCACCAGTTCGTTTTTGATGGAGGGAGGAAAACCGGAGGACCCGAAGAAAAACCCTCGAAGCAAGGGAGATAACGCGGAACTAACAAACTCAACTCACATGAAGTGCCCCGTCCGGGAATCAAACCAGGTACCACAGCAGAGAAGCGAGAGGTCTATAATAACTACTCGACCACCCTTGCTCCTCCTAACAATCTAACAATGGTACACTTGTATCCTGGCTGATAGCGTCTCTCAAGTGCACCCACACCGGTTTCATTTAGAGTACCCCCAAGCTGTACTGGGAGAGGAGGAAAAGGAAAATAGGGAGGGGAGCATTTCTTTATTTCTCCCCTTCGCCTTCCTTAAAGCCTGCTGTAAGAGGGCTACTGTAGATTTAATTTAATGGGGTTTTCGCGGCTAGTTTGCATCAGCCGACCCGACAACAAGCAGGTCTAAGCGGTCATGCAATTTTCTGTTCTGCAATTTTCAGTTTTGGCCTAAACGTAGGTACGTCAACACAAGCTCATGTGGCAACAGCAAAGGATGGTTCAGAGCTAACAGGTGATGTTCTCCCATTCAAAGATAGCTTGAAAAGATTCCAGTCTCGCCTAGGACTCTTTCAATTAAACCCGAAGAGTTTGATAGACGTGCTAAAGATAGCTCATTAGGATTCCCAAAATAGCTTGAGTACTCATGGGGATTCCTTCTCTTGATCTCATTTTCTCTTGATCTATTTATTATCCGTGCATATTCTTGTGCCCTAGCACTATGTAGGGTCAAGGTCTAGTATCGGGTCCTATCGCATCTCGTGTCGTTTATAAGAGCCATGTATCATGCTACATAAGCAGTGAAGTCACCGTCCAACTGAAACGGCATGGGCGAATTTTATTGAGGTAAAGCTTGGTGTCAGAGACTCCCCCCCCCCCCCTCCCCGAAGGCCCCCCCTCCCTCCCCGAAGGATTGGAAAGCTAGCTATAGCCTCTGACACCAAGGTTCTCCTAGTCCCTTAGCTGCTTGTGCTGTACTATAGGTCCTGCGCCAATCTGACATGCCAGGAATACATGACCACTCACCTTGCAAAGATTAAACATTCAGCTATTTAGACAAATTCATGTCCTATTTAGCTTGACGTCCTGGATCACATTCCATCCAGGATTCCAACTTATTGTTGGCAAACCTGCTCGCCCACGACGAAAAGCTGTACAATGTCAATCGAGTGGTATAATCTTTTAAATGATCCTGTTTTTAGGAACGCGTGCTTGATATATGGACAGGAAATCTTGCTACGTGTCCAAACAGCTTCATTGGAATTTAACTTCATTGAGACGGACAACTCTCTAAGCCGGACAGCTCCACTGGTTTCTATGTAATTGTATGTATAATAAATATTTTCGGGACAAAAAGAGCTTGTGAAAATATCACTCCCGTGACCTTCTGCCGTAACTGCCCCCCCCAAAAAACACCACCACCTCCCCTCCCCCCATTGTTACCCTGCACCCCCACCCACCCCATTTCGGCTGCTCACAGAATGAAATCCCCTTGCCAGTTCCATAAATACATGTAGATATTTCTCTTTTCTTCTATATTTGCGATCAGTGCCAGGAACCCATTATATTATCGTCGATTTGGACATGGACATTGATGTGAAGCCTTGCATGATCACGTGATGGCAGCCATGTTGAATTCCCCGGGATGGATGGCAGGAGGGCATGGATTATTAAGTGCTTTCAGTAATGTGAAAATATTTCCTTTGAGAGATTTGAGATGGTTCACAATTAATTTTCGATCAGTTTTAATGCTGCTAGGCCAAGAAAACATTAGCTAACAGAACCCGACAGTGGATTATTGTTAGGTCTAGACTGATAAGAGGAACTGCATGGTATTATGTGATAACCTCCTATTAGCACACTTTTGGTAGATGAACGACGAAATAAAAACGTTAGAGCTCACCCGATCGCAGACGACCTCATAAAGATAAATGCAAAATGAATGAAATTTAATGGGAAAGAAAAAAATTGAATCAAATGTATCTTGTTATTTTTGACTGGAAATAAGAGAAAAAAAGCCGAACAGACGTTTCGGCTAAAAAAGTGAATGCTCCCAGTATATGTATAATGCCAACGAACAACGATTTTAAGTCCAACTAAGTGGATTGCATGGCTTGGGCAGCCCTCTCCAGCTTCAATCTTGAAAAAACTACTTGCGATTACACTGCAAGCCATAGCTAGGGCGTTTCTCGCGAAATACGAGTTTCGTGTTCGCCAAAAAAATTCCTCTGGAACCCAGGGTACTTGCGCCGATACTCCGGGACTTTTTGATTTTTGCAACGATTTTTGCTCCTAAATCAATTCCATGTGATCAGTAACATTCAAAATTTTGTCAATCCCCCTTCTCCGTTCTCAAAGTTGTCTCGGTCGAGGGGTTACCGGACATGATTTTAACGGGACAATATCTGATTGAGGTGAAGAGAGAGTGAGGGAGTGAGAAAGATTGCTTGCTTTTTGAACATCAATTTGTTAAAGTGTTTGAAGGGTTTCGTCCAACATTGTAGCTTCCAACAGAATTGGGAAGATAGGCGAACAGATGGAACATGATGTCGTAGATGGAATCAGTTTCGCTCGCTAAGGCAGATAACATGATCGGCTTCAATTTTGGGGTCATAACTGTATCTCATTCCCGGGAACTCATTCCATTGTGAATAGAACCAAAATGGATCAAATGTATTGAAGCCAGCTGTATGAAAACTTGATAGGGCTTTGAATGAGGTTTTGTGGCCGCGCGCTTGAAAAGAACGTCAATTATAAGATTTGATTGACAAATGGTTTTAGTTGTTACAGTTTCAAAGGCCAATTAAGTTGGACAGAAAAATTCTACGTGCGTTACAAAACTATCTTGCGAATTTTTAATGATTAAGATCAAACCATTTATTGCTGAAATACCGCCATGTTTGCAGGACTTCCAAATCACAACAGTCAACAAAATGAACTAATAAAAATTCAATAATCATTACAAATCAGTGCCATAACTTGGACGTGTTGAAAGTATTAAGATACAGACAAATTGGGTGATTAAATAACGTCGTTCTTCAAGATCTGAAGGTATGTTGATCCTTTCATCAAAGTGATTGGGTTACAGAGTGAAAAGTATGTTCAGCATTTCAATACTTCCGAATGAGTTAGTGGTTTTCTTGACCCATGCATGCTCTTTTGGAATTCCTCAGAACTGCTTTCCAAGATCAAGAATAAATTGTTCATTAAAAACGAAGTAACCCAACTTCTTATAATAAAAATTTTACATCTCGAAGAAGGAGGCCTTAGGAAGTGGAGTAGCTGGGTGAGGTAGTGACATCTGCTGATTCAAACGTTTTTCAGGATCCTTTCTCTCTATTGTCCGATGTCTCCAATTCCTGCCTTCATAGGCCTTAAACCGCCCATCCACCCCTCTGCGCAACCTACCCAGCAATCAGATTTGTTCAGCTTCCTTACATGTAAAATAGCTTTATTTCGCCATGAAATATTTCCATATGCTACACGATCGCAAAGCCTCATGGGTATAGTCATCCAAGTGACGTCATTTCAGGAACGAACGGTCAAAACACCTCTGATTTCGTTTGCTACGTTCGCTAGCTACCCCTGAGCCGTCCACCTCCTGGTCGGACTATAAGGACTTAGGAGAGCAGTCCTCGAAGTCTGAAGTTCTGGCAGTCGATTTTCCAAGTAGTTAGCGATCTGGCATGCAGAAAGGCAACAATTTTTCCCTGATTTGAATCGTGGAAATAGGACAATGAATTAATTAATCATCTGGGTCCGTTTGCTAAAAGGTGGGTTAGCGTTAGTCCAAGGTTAAGTCTAAGGAAAACCTTTGCTTTAACCCTGGATTAACTAACGCTGGATTAAATAACCTTGGATTAACTAATTAGCTAACCCACTTTCTAGCAGCCGCCGGGCACTGACGAACTGTATATTCAATAGTCCCGAGACAGAATCATCGAGGATCAGTCCCTCACCCTACTCATTTAAATGTTGGCTGCCTCATTCGCAGTTGCGCTGCTGTTGGAGGCTACTTGACTAATAAATAATGTGGATTTTCTGTGTCTCAAACATTTCAAAGAACGTTTCGATTATTTGTTTTCATTTATTTTATTCCTTCTTCGTTCTTTACGGACCACGGAGACTAATCCTGTACCGTACGGTAGTTGATTGAGTTGGTTGGGGAACTGACAATAATTAAGAGCAGAAACTACTTCTCATTTGCAGCTTGCAAATATTTTTCTAAAATAAATATAACTCGACAAACATTGAGAGGCCGGCTAAAGCCCGGAGTCTACCCTCTCTGTGATCCCTGTTCTCATATGTATACTGATATATATATATATATCTATACATAAAAATATCTCCCGTCGACAGATCTGACCGCAGCTTGAATCATTCAATGCTGTTATAATTAGTTTCAGAAAACGAAAATATTTCAGCAAAGTATGGCATTCGGCTCAGCACAATGCGAACGCCTGGTGTGTGGTGTAATATCACACTGTCCTTGAGTGCTGCTAAAAGCTGCTGCTTTGTGGTCAGTTTAGTGTCCGTATCACAGCTACCCCCGTAGTGAATATCAGCGGTTGAATGGGTTGATTAGATTACTGAAAATGAAATACATAAGCACATGAGCCTGCGGTTTATAATGAAATTTTGTTAATTTATTGCAGTCCAGTTTAAATCCATTCATCCCCTGTTGCGCATGTTAAAAGGTATGTTATGTAGGGCTTTTAGAAAAATACTAAGAGCACAAATCGTATCGAATTTTGATTTTAGAGTATTCAGTGTAAATTAAGGGACTCTTGCTTGAAGTGAAAAAGGATGTGTTTGTGTGACAAATGTCCGTGTAGAGAGATTCCAAAAAGCAAGAGAGGAAGGAAGAGGAAGGAAGGAAGGAAAGAAGGAAGGAAAGAAGAAAGAAAGGAAGAAAGGAAGAAAGGAAGAAAGGAAGAAAGGAAGAAAGGAAGAAAGGAAGAAAGGAAGAAAGGAAGAAAGGAAGAAAGGAAGAAAGGAAGAAAGGAAGAAAGGAAGAAAGGAAGAAAGGAAGAAAGGAAGAAAGGAAGAAAGGAAGAAAGATTGGTGGATTTAGCTGAGGTTGTGTTTTCTTCGACTTACGATTTTCGAGTTACAAACTTCGAATTACGCGCTTTTCGAGTTACGCAAAATCTAGTTACGTAACTCGAACCCGACAGAGTAAAAGCATATTTTCGAGTTACGCACTAATTCCGTAACTCGATCCTAAAAGCTAGTCGACAAATCCTTTTTTCACTTTTGAAAATAAATCCGAATTCACGTCACAGAGAAAACAAAATTTCCATATCCAGAATATTTGCATGAGTTTGAATACGTGCTCTGAAACTACGAACCAATAGATGAGGAAGCAATCAAAATTTTAAAGGATCGGAGGGAAATAATTTGGAACAAAAAATTATCAAAAAATTGACAATTCGAAAAAGTGTATAAAAGTGTAACTCGAAAAAGTATTTGTCAGCATTTAGGATCGAGCTACGGAAATTGCGCGTAGCTCAAAATAAAGTTTCACTTCGTTGGGTTCGAGTAGCTGCCATCGAGCTATGCATGTCAAAGTGGGCGTTGTCCACTCGAAAATCATAACTTGAATTAATTCCCTCACACGACTTTAGCTGCAGTGTATGCCAAGCTTTTTGTACATATATCGGTCCTCACTTTGGGACGCGCTAGAGGTAATCTCTGGAACAACGCAAGCAAGTTATAATTTTCTGAGCCAAGATCATTTGTAAGGATTTCTTTCAAGTTCAAGAGGCAAGGCCATTAACAAATTTGAACATCATTATGGCATTTTGCTGCGCCCTATATTCAGAAGGTGACAACCAGCCTAGTTCTTTATAACATTTGGCGGGTTCTTGGCTTATGCAAACACTGAGATATTCATAGATCCTCAATTTGCTTGAGTACGTACGTGAACATGAAACGATTGCGCATTATTCCCACTGGAATATAGAATGTCCGACAAATAGATTTCAGAAAGATTTACCGCATATACTGTTTTTTCCCAACGTACTCTTAGAACACATAAATTCCAAGACAGACATAAAGTTTTCAACAATCTATGTATATTCGTGCTGTATACTGAGAAAAACTTATTTGGCTTGTCGGACGTAGCGACAGTAACTAAAATGGAACACAATGGATAGTGGATCTATGAATTATGGCCGGGAGCAAGGGTAATAATAATAATACGCACCGCTCGATTTTGTAATTTTTGGTAGTTTGTCAACTAATACTTGGTCTCAGATGCCTTCGCTTATTAAGCAACAATAGTTAAAGTAAAACTCAACTATTGAATTGTAAATTCTCGTGAAGTAACCTTGGCGTAGGATCATACGATGGCTTCATTCCCAAATTTCCAAAGATTTTCGTTTTGATACGAAAGCCTGTTTCGTCAATAGCAACACCAAGACACATGGTTTCATGGAAAGCAGGTTTTATATTTATTAGAATTAGTTATGATTTTATGTGATCTGCATTGATAAGATAAAACTTTATTAATCCTGGTGAATTTATCGTGATGAAATGAAGTTTTATCTTACCGTATCCTACGTCGCTATCCGCTAGAGTAGACAATCACTACCTCGTGCCCGGCGGGGGAGGACAAGAGGCAAGGGGGACTCCGATTGGATAAGGGCAGGGATGCTTGTCACACCTTTTAGGGTCAGAATCAGCGATCTGGTACCTTTCTTATATAGGGTGTGTCAAATGTTATTGGACTACTAGACTAGAGACTAAGCTGGTACATTTAGGTACCGGTGTTTTTCGTAATGTTTAATAAACGAGCAGGGGCCCGTTTCTCAAAAGACCCGATAACTTTACGGACCCGTTAACTTATTCAATTTTTTAGGTTAACGGGTCCGTAAAGTTATCGGGTCTTTTGAGAAACGGGCCCCAGGAGTTCAATTGAGTCAAGTTTAAAACCACGAAGCAGCAGGCCGATTGGTTTTAGACTTGCACGATAAACTTTATCGTGTTGAACACGATTTGTGAGTTTGTTCATCAATTTATCTCAGTAATATCGAATAAATATTTCAACTAAAATGCTTATTTTTACAAAGAATTGCTTATGACATTTTGATCATGCGCATGATGCACCCACATAAATCCCACATTTGAAACAGGTCTTGAATTTGTCAATAGGAAGTGCTGCTTCCGATGTTACGTGTTCTACAATAGGTCGTTATTAATTTATTCTTTTAGCCGCTCCTGAGCTCTGGTGTCAGAAAAGGTTTAACTTGTATCATCAGCATAGGGTCGAATTTAGCTGAACTGGTCAAGAAAATTTGGTAGATCATTTTTGTAAAAGAGAAACACTATTGGACCTAGAATTGTACCTCGCGGCACGCCATATAAAACAGGTCGAAAGTCTGATAGAACGGGAACTATAGCAAACTGGGTTCTATCCAAGAGGCCGGTACGACCTAAACCACATATTCTCTGACATGACATTTAACTTAGACAGTAATATGTTATGGTCAGTGGTGTCGAAAGCTTGTTTTCAATTCAGTTGTAGAAAGATGACACCATTTTCCTGTCAATATCAAATTACTATTCATTTGTCAGATCTAGAACAGTAGTAAGTACTGAATTAATAATATGCTATGTGAACTTATAGATTAGTATTTCAAATACACGAGAAATTGTTGAAATAAAGGATATGGGCTTATTGACATTATTTGGATCTCTATATGTTCGGTAATTGTTATATAGTTATGGCAATTTAAGTTTCAAATTCAGGTTTGTCACTGTTGATCATGACGATAAAAAAATCGACATTTAGACAAGGTACCACAAGTAAATGGAAACTGATTTTGTAGGCTCAGCGTTTAATTTTGAATTCATTAACTTCGATCTGATCGGCATGACGTTTGAAGGATAACGGTTCAAGTATATGCCCAATGCAAGTCCATTCAAATCATTCCACTGAAATTCCTGCATGGATTCACGTTAACTATACTATCACAAAATGATTAATGGCTTGGTGTTAACCTATCACCTCTAAAGCACTTCGCTACTGCATGATGTTCTTACAATTGTAGTCTACCTTGTAATCCGCACTAATGGCCATTCCAGACAAAGTTACTGGAAGATCTCATATCATTGTCATATCCATCCCGCAATCAACGGCTGGGGCTACTTCGATATATTTTGGACGCGTATAATCGTCGTACCTTTTAGGGGTCAAGACCATGGGAATTGGTATTGGCACTCACGATCGGGTGCTGGTACATTTACCGAAATAAGTGCCAGAGTTGAGTGTTTGCACATTTTAGTTAGTAAGAATTGCTTGATTCCTTCCAATTTTAGGGGAGAAATGAAAATTCCAGATATCATCCCTGACCAAAATATACTAGTCAGACTTATTCCTGTGCTTCTATCATAATTAACTGGTGCTAACCTCTTGTAACAAAATTAAATGCATGAGATTAGGAACCCATGGATAGTTTGATCGAGCGGTCAGAGTGTTGGTTCAGTTGCGTAATCCGGTGATGCCAGGTTCGATCGAGTCTCCGCTCTGGCCACTAGCTGCGGTTAAAATTGTTCTCGGTCATGGTATATAGCCCTCGTTCAGATTGAGCTCCTCGGCCATGTTTGCAAATAGTCAATGGTTTCCCTAGTTTTGCTGTACTTGTCATTTTTTTCACGCCTTTATGATAAACATGCAAAACTGAGTCTGAGTATGTTGCTTGCGCTTATGCCTGCGTCGCTAGCTTGAACGACAAGCTTATTTATAGTTTGTGGAAGTCTGCAGAGTACACAGAGGGTTGCATTTCTCTCCCTCGTGGTCTCATGCCTACGTTTCAACTTCCCTCAAATCTGTTTACTTCAATTATAGCTATAGATACCCATGGTAGCAAGGTTTCCGTTCTCGACAGAACGTCAGTGGAGGCTTCCGTCTCACGTTCTAAAACCTTGAGGACAACGGTACGCTATAAGAAAAGACGGTGCGCGCGACCTCCACGTCGTCGTTGCTTTTTGTTTGGCCTCAACTGAGGAAGAGAGCGCATGGGCCTTCCGCCCGATCACTTTTGGTTGAAAGCGATTTACCAAATTACTCATCACTCTAGTTCAAAACAATTTGTTTGTCTGACTGGCAACAAAAGTTCAACCAGCTACGCCGCGCGGTATCAACAGCTAATTTGTCAAACTTTTTAATAAAACGCCGGTACGACCTTAAGGCTCAGCAAAGTGGGAATCATTTACCGGCTGTTAGCAAAACTGAAGCGTTTCCAACTAATTAGGGCAAAAACTCCAATTCAAAACGACTTTTCTACCTGACTGGAAGCAAAAGTTCAACAATCCGCGCCGCGGTATCAACAGCTAATTTGTCAAACTTTTAATAAAATGCCGATACGACCTTGAGGTTCAGAAAAGTGAGAATCATTTACCGGCTGTTAGCAAAACTGAAGCGTTGTCGACTAATTAGGGCTGAAATCAAAAGTACAGACCGGCGGAAGAGGTATATTGCAATACTGAGAGAAGAGCGTTTAAAATCGTGTTCGGACGATGGCCATTATGTCGGTAAACTTTTTATTGTGGCGGAGCCCTGGTATCATTACAGACTATTTTAACGTACATTTCAATTAATGTAAGAATTTCTAAAAATATTGGTTATTTCAAGCTTCCTTGCCCAAATCGTTGAACCCTTTTTCTCGATACAAACACAGGTAGCCCAAGTTCACTATGAGAGATGATTTATTAGAGAATATAGGGTGAATCTTAATAAAAGTTATCAAAATACTGACAGTGGTTTCCTGTTGTTCTCAGTGACCTCCTGAGTGAGTTTCAGCGATTTTTGTTGGGTTTAGCTGACTTTCACTGACCACACATGTGTATTTTGATAAATTTTATTAAGATTTAAGGCAAAAAATCGTACGTTCAAAAGTCACCCTATATTCTCTAGTAAATCATCTCTCATAGTGAACTTGGGCTACCTGTGATACAAATAGAGGATCGATCTCTATTTATTTGCACCGTTCGGCTTGAAAAAAGACCCCATGTAATTCGAACGCCTCCGCAAATAAACTGATCCCTTAGAAATACGAGAAACGTCGGAATAGGACTACGGATTGGAGAACTGATCCCTGGAAATACGAGAAACGTAGGAATAGGACTACGGATTGAAGAATGGCAAAATACTTCATTTAAAAGTTGAAAAATATATAAAAACGTAAAAAATGAAAAGAAAAGCCTGGTTTTTTATACAATTCTTTAATGAGTAGTTCGCCCCAAGACGCATGATATTTCTTAAGAGAGGTTTTTTGTTGAATTCATTAAATTAAGAGGAGACTTTTTCATATTCAAGCACTGAGCAACAAAAAACCTCTCAGTCGAAGAATATAAATGTTGTAGAAAGCTAAAGCAATTTCTTTCAGAAATTTTAGGTTGTTTGTAGTTGGTTAGCTAGGTTGATAAAAGTCAAAATTAAGTGTTAATCCAAAGAGAAAACTTGCATCAAAAAATGAGGTTTAGGCCTCCGATCCAGTACTAGTCGCTCCATCATCATTTACCATATATTCTTTACATTCAGCTTGAAAGTTGCAAAATTTAAATATTAATACAAGATAACAACTTTGTACAATTCCAAAGACACTTTTATGTAAACGGACAGTTTTTAACTGGTAAAAATTTGAGTGTTAATCCAAAGCAGAAATTTGAATTAAAACTTGCAAGGAGGGCTACTGTTTTTGGCACTTTTAGTCATTATTACTCGATAAAAAATAAATGAAAACATACATACATGCATACATACATAAAGAAAGAAAGAAAGAAAGACAGAAAGAAAGAAAGAAAGAAAGAAAGAAAGAAATATTTTCATTTATTTAACTTCCAATGAGTACATAAAATATAAATAATAGATAAATATAGATAGACACGTTACTTATTGTTAAAAATTAATCTATTTATAAATGTACTTTTAAAACGTTCAGTGTTTATCTTAGGTCTAATTAAATATTGTTTTCTTAAATTATATCTGGACGATTGTTCTTCAGGAGCTATATCTAATAATGGATGGTTACTTATATTTTTGATTTTCTTATAAAGTCTAGTGTCGTATTCCCTTAAAAGATCTACAATATAAAAATGTTTGGTTGTGTACTTTCTCTTAAAACATCTGTCTAAATAAATAAATAAATAAATAAATAAATAAATGAATAAATAAATAAATAAATAAATAAATAAATAAATAAATAAATTAATAAATTAATTAATTAATTAATAAATAAATTAATTAATAAATAAATTAATAAATAAATTAATTAATTAATAAAGTACATAAGTACATAATTAAGTACATAATTAAGTACATAATTATTTATTTATTTAATTATGTATCAATCGCATTAGTCATGATACGAGACAATACGCATGTTGGTCAGTTTCAGAAATAACTGATTTTTGAAAGACAAAAAGCTTCGAATTCTACAGTTAATAGTTAATTATTATACATTTATCTTTTTCTACTTATAACGAGAATACAGAATTTACACTGTCATGTATATATTTTGATCTACAAGTTGAATCCAGTAAACTTTAGGATATAAATATAAATGTTTTGTTAGCCGCTTCAGCCGACATTGCAGCATCATTAAATTGAAATTCATGCTTATAAACATACGAATCTCCTAAAAATTTATCACATTTGCTATTGCCAAGCTGTTTTGTCATAAAAGGTTCGCAGTCCACTGTCCACGGTATCACTTTTGCGACGATTTGGGAATCATTTTTGTTTAGAGGGGGAGGGGGATCGAATCAGTTTTGCGGCAGTACTACATCCCCTCTCGGGCGGAGCTTCCCCATGTAGTCCAGTGTAAAATAGAGGCGACGGAGGGATGCAAAGCCCAAAGGAACAGTCAGACGACAGTTAGCTTTTCCCTTGAAAGACAATGAGCTTTTATCAGGTATTTTTAAATTCGTAAAACAGAAAAAGAATTACCATAGCTGGAAAGAGCATGTTAAAATTAGCAAGACAGTGAAGTTTGAAGGAATTACACCCAAAACTCGTGAGAATATGAATTTTTGAAAAGTGTGAATTTGTAAGAAAACCTTTGCTGGTAGGCATCTCTTGCCTATACCAGCGAATGTTTTCATACAAAATTTCGATTTTGGAAAATTCATATCTTCGTGAGTTTGAAAGTTACTTCATTCAAACTTCACAGTTTTACTAATTTTGACGTGCTCTTTCCAGCTATGGTACTTATATTTTTGTACTTTAACTTTTGGAATTACATGATAAAAGCTCATTGATTAAATATTTAACGATTTTACAGTAGGGTCTTCTAGCGTCGATTGGCGCCATGTCAAAAGCCCGTTGGACACAGAGGCCTTTGCAACGTAGGACAAGAACATTCAGCGTGACCCATGCAGGCGTTTAAAATCTATTTAGAGTAATATTGATGAGCTTATTGACATGAGGAACTCAAAGCCGAACAGCACTGATTTGGTCATAATCGGATAAACAGAAAGACCAAAAACCATTGCCAGAACGATTTTTCGCGAACTGCAATGATTTATCTCATGCCCCTCCATACTTGGTCTGATTGCAAATTAAATATCAAATCAAATCTTTTGCTTTATCCTCGGATTTCAGAGTAGCATTAATTACGACTAATATCTCCGTGATTCATTCACACTCGCTACCACTACATTCTATATACTCTGCATACAACACTCAACTCACATGTTGATTTTTGCTGAGGGAGGAAAAACCGGAGAACCCGCGAGAAAAACCCCAAACGCAACTCACATATGATCCGAACGGAATGAAACTGACACTCACCACTTTTTCTGTCGGTCTAGAAATTCCATCGATCCTTTCAGTAAGCATGTGTTTAGGGCGTGTTTATTAAAGTTGCAGTAGGTTTTCCTCTGGTAAGTCAAAACCCTAGAAAAATATTTGTGAATAACGTGTATTTTCATTCAATCTTGGCTGGCCTCTCGCGAGCTAACAAGATTACGTGTAGCTGATCTGTACAGGCCGAGCGCACGCTCTGGCACTCACATAACATAATATTAATAATAGTAACAACTTAACCTTCTGGTAAAAATACATCAAACGCTTCCCGATTTTAAGGCCTTTTGATTAACCCACCCTTAGCTCCTGTGAGAGAATTGTGTTCCATCCTCGGGGACCCAGGGCGAAGGGGGAGGGGGAGGACCGGAGGGGGAGGGAGAGGGGGAAGGAAAGGAAAAGGAGAAAAAAGGAAAAGGAGGCCCTTTTCCCCTTTTCCTTTCCTTCCCCCTCCCCCTCCCCCTCCGGTCCTCCCCTCCCCCTTCGCCCTGGGTCCCCGAGGATGATTGTGTTCAAGATAGCAGAGAGTTGAGGGGATTTCACTCAGGGTCCCCTATACCTTTTGCGTGAAACGTGAATGGCTGATTTATTTTGACGTACGTGAAACGTGATTTAAGGTCTAAAATCGTTTTGCGTCCACGTGAAAGCAACTTTTGATTTTTTTGTGTACGTGTGAAAAGACCAAATATTTTTGCGTGATTTCATTTTGCAAAGGGGTATTGAGGACACTGTCCACTGAGACTCTACTTTTACCCTGGCGACCAGGGGCTTTTAATAACTCACTCTGGGAGGTTCGTCGAGCCTCGAGGCTTCACGAACTCCCTTGGCCTAAAAAATCAAAAACAGAAAAAGGCAAGAAGTAGAAACCCGAGGGTAAGTCAAAGCCTCTGACCCCCAGGGTACTCTAGTTTCTGCTCAAGTTCCCCCCCTCTCCATTTACAGCTGATTCGATGTGGTCTCTGAGGTCACGTGACGGAAATGAGCTCGTCCCATACTGACCCCGCCTGTGCCAGTGCTACGAAATAGCCTGGACCCAAGGCAGTGTGGAAGTATCGCAAGCTTACGTGAGTTCTTGAAATACCAAGTTATCATGTAGGCGTCTTGATTATTTAATCGCTCGCGTGGCAAGAAGTGTGCACTCAATTTGACCACCCATGAGTGTTCTAGACGATTCAGTAGCCTAAAGGTTTAAGGTCTGCATATCGTTTGCCAATCAAACACTTGCCAAAGATGTTCTATGGATTCCTTCTTGATTTGCGTCTAACCAGATGGGTGTTCCAGATGGTGATTTTAGACTTGCAGCCGGTGTTATTAAACAGAGCAAAAATGAACAAAGAGATATGTTGTGGTTGTCTTGATTTATGGGTGACTGGGGATTTGACGTGCATTTAGATTGCTATTAGCACGGATATTGATTGTTGTTGACGACAGACATGGGAAACCACATCACGCATTTCCTTTCCATTCCTATTTTCCTTTTCCCGTATTATTCCTTTTCCAGATGCTGATTCGAGACTGTTTTAGCAACAAAATGCAATGGAATTGAATTCCATGGCGTCAGTTATATAAAATGAAGCTGTGAGCCGCTTAGTTAACAGTATGTTGCTATTTACAGACCAAACACTCAAGATAAGAGTCTGCAATCAATCCTTATTTGTTTAGCTTTAAATTCGATCTACTCGGTATCACAAAAGTCTATTGAAACATTGGCGAGTAAAGTAGGAAGCAGATAAGCCAAGGAATAATTGCTGATGCCCTTGAGCAACTCCGGTTTCATATCATCGCGTATATTTTTAAGATGGACCAAATGAAGAAAAACATTGCAAGCTGCAATTTACAGGATTTTTTAATATCACGCAATTATCTTTGGCAATGCGTGACTAGATAATCTCCTTCGCAGCCGTTTGAGGGATTGGCACAGACCCATCCAATACATGCCTGCAATAACTGCTTAACGCAATTCCAAGCTTTTTAGCACGTCCATTTAGTCCAACTTCACTGTGCCGTGTATAGGCCTATTTGTACATTCTAAAATGAAAAATTTACACTATTTTAGTGTCACACAATATCATCTTGAGAAGGCGCGACTACTGAGTATGTAGATTGGAATGAACCCATTTAGGCATTGCGTGCAATAGTTACTTAACGGAATTCCGAGCTTTTTAACGCGTCCATTTTGTCCAACTTTATGGCGCCGTGTTATCTTGATGTACATTCTAAGCTGAACAGATTACTTAGTGATAAAAATCACTTTGAAGTACAGTGCAGAAATTCGTGACCATTGTAAGCATAATTTGTTACCGGAAAAGAATTAAAAGATGGGTAGTTATCTCAGCCCACCCAAGTAGAACTTAATTTGACCACAACAGCTATTTAGGGTTCGACTTAGGGGTCCCATGTTGGGACGATTGAGACTTGGGGGGAGAGGTAGAGGTTGGCCCTCGCAAGTGACGCAAGTAACTGCCACTCGATCGCGATTTGAACCAGTTCAGCTAGATGAAGCTAGTATTTAGTATTGAATCAAACCACTATTCCTGTGCGTTTGTGCTTAGTCACGTTACAAGTAAAAACAACAACAATAATAACAACAACAATGACTACAACAATAACAACAACAATAACATACCGAGAAATGGATTTTGATCATTAAATAATAATTAATACATTGTCCTTTCGTAGATTTTCTTACTTTAACATGGTTCCCAGCCATTCTGAAATATTAAATTCCCTGACTTTTCACTGACTTTTCCCTGACTAAAACTCAGTTTTTCCTGACTATTTTGCACAAAACAAACACAACAGTTCGTAAGTTACTTCCAATATGGCTGCCTTTAAGTTGTATCCAGGCCATTTTTATCAAAATACGCCACACAAGACAAAAAATAAAAACGTTGGTGTATCTAACATTACCAGTTTGTTAAATGCTCCAAATAATTTATTCTCTTTGAAAGTTTTTTCTTTACTTAAAATAGCATCTACAAGAAATATTTTTTTAGTTACTTATACAAAATTCCCTGACTTTTCCCTGACTTGAAGTGAAAATCTCAATTTCCCTGACCAAATAAAGAATTCCCTGACTTTTCACTGACTTTTCCCTGACTGTGTTTTCCCCTGACTTTTCCCTGACCCCTGGGAACCCTGTTTAAGGTGGCTCGATATCGGTTTTTATTGACCAAGCTTCCATTTTTCATTCCACGAATTGAGCAACTTATTCTTGACCAACCAAAACGGTTTTTACACTGGTTATTAGGCTTAATTTAGAGTTTATATTTTTGTTGATTTTACTTCGATTTGTGTTGCCATAGCGACAGTGAACAAAGATGGATGAAATCAATTTTTCTAAAATATCTTTCGAATTCGAGCAGCTCTAGACAAGAGACTAAATGGGCAAAAAACTGCCTACTAAACGAAGAAATCAAGGTTAAATTCAAAACATTTTACCAAGCCGTTTTCGAATAAATTGCGAAAGCATAAATAGTGCGAATTTGCCAATTTCCGGTCCTCTATTCCAAATCACTTTAATCAAAGAGTTTTAATTCTATGTTATCTACTTTTCCTTGGTATGTACTTTGTTACATAGTATTTGGGTGCCTGAAATTCTTTGAAATCAAGAGATATTTCAGAAAAACTGATTTCAGCCTTATTTTTATATCGTTGCCATGGTAACACCAATTACACTGAAACTGACAAAAAACAAAACCTTGACCTCATGCAGTTTATCTACTGACAGGAAAATTATTGTGATTAAGTTAGGGTAAGCTTATCACTTAACAAGCTAATCAATAAACTTCATTGTTTTGAATTGTTTGTAATTTATTCAAAAACGGCTTCGTAAAAAAATCTAAATTGTGCCTTAATTTCTTTGTCTTAGTGTGCAGTTTATTGTCCATATAGTCCCTTGTCTAGAGCTGCTCGTAATCGAGATCTATTTTAGAAAAAATTGAGTCATCTTTGTTTACCGTCGCTATGGCAACACAAATAGAAGTGACTCATATACAAAAATCAAAACTTTGATTCAAGTCCAATAACTGGTGTAAAAACCGTTTTGGCTTGTCAAGAGTAAGTTGCTCAATTCGTGAAGGGAAAAACGGAAGCATTGTCAATATGAAAAACTACATCGAGCCACCTTAAGTAAAGTAGCGTGTGTCTAGATGTTTGGAAGATCTAGACGATTTGATGACGCGCATACAAATTGTGGAAACTAGTGAAAAAGTACATTGCTTACAAATTCAATAACTTAATTATTGTACATCAGAACCGCTATAGATCAAATTCGAATGGCAAAGTCAATTATAAAATTTTAGCATTTTTTGTAAATTCCTACTACGTCGCACTACCAATAGATAATTTTAAGGTGATTCCTTTGTAATAGATTCTACCAATAAAAATCGCCTAAGATTTGAGAATATTTTGTAGGTTTTGAGTTACTTATCTCGTAACTAACAAAAGAAGAGGGGGTCACCGTGCTTGTTTAAAAACGGCACTTTTTCGAGAGGGGAACGGGGCGAGTTTTGCAAAAATTGCTTTTCATCGCACCAAAGATAAAAAAAATTTCCAAATTGAGTTATGTCACGTTTTTATCATACCTTGAAAGAAAATGTTCGTAAAGTCGCGATGTTGTGCTTTTTGAATCATGCGCAGTAGGCGTGAGCGGAGCAAAACAAATGAGTCACCTTAAATGGGAAGCAAGGATGTCGAGTGGTTAGACCCCTCGCCTCTCACCGCTGTGGACGTCCCTGGTTCGATATTCCCGGACGAGGCACTTCATGTTAGCTGAATTTGTTAGTTCGTTATCTCCCTTTCTTCGAGGGTTTTTCTCCGGGTCCTGATCCGGTCTTCCTCCCTCCATCAAAAATGAACTGGTGAGTTGAGAGTTGGGTGTTTAGTATATTTAATGTAGTATAAGAAATGTGTGAGAGTATTAGGACTTCTGCACTGTACAGCGCATTGAGACGCTGTGAAATGCTCTATATAATATAAGTACCTTATTACTATTGTCATTCAATGGAATTAGTTCTCTCAGACTTGTTTCGATCCACTGAGCCCGATGATCTTTGGAATGAAGATCCATAAAGGTTTTCATGAGTCTTGACCGATCCTTAGAGCGTATATTACGTCTACATTTTGGAGTTTTTAGAGGAAAGTTTGAACCCTATTGTCCTCAAAATTACTTCTTCACATGCAACCCTCATGTTGCGAGTACGAGTATATTTTCGCGCCCGAATTCGAGGATTAGCAAACTATTTCCGAGCTTACAAGGAGACTGGTACTAGAGAGGTTGTGATGTCATCTCAGGAACCGTTCTGATCAAGCACTAAAGCTACAGTTCTTGAAATATTTAAAAATAAATCGACGTCAAGCAGTAGTTCTTTTTAACTCAAGCTTTTCGTTCCAGTCCTTACACAGGTAGCCCAGTATTGTACAACGTACGCATTAAACGTTGCTTGATAAAGATATTGCTACCCTTGCCATATACTATGCCTCCTTCCTTTCTTTTTATGCTTGGTCAAATCTTTTCTAAGGACCTAAAGAAATTAATATTCAAGACAATTTTCCAAGTACTTCAAAACCCAGACTGTAGTTAACAGCTACTAGTTATCCGGTTCAGTTGGTTTTAGAAATTGCCAGTGGCTTAGCTAGACGATAGCCAAATTCATAAGCTCACTAGACTAGTGCAATAGACTTTTTTTAGTCTCATTATTGAATAGTTTGATAAATTAAGTACATTTAGATAACTATTTAGGTGACGTCATCTAAAATATAAAGCCCGACAAATAAACGGTTTACTTGAAAACGACTAACAAATACACTATAAAGTCACGAAATTAGGTTAAAAAGCGTTGTAAAAGCTTAAGGTGTGGATGGAATTCTCTATTACGTAGAAAAGGGATTCAAAAACTGGGAGGAAACCCTATCAGATGAATAAACATGTTTTCAGTTTATTGACTTCAGGCTTGAAAAGCGCCACTGAGTCTATAGCAAAGTTAATGGTGCGCGATCATATTAGAGTACAAACACTAAAAGCGTCCAATACTTTGCACTATTTAGTACTAAATAGCACTAATTGAACAGTAGAAAAACAATAGAAGTAGTATAATTTAGCACTATTTAGTACTATTTATGTTGCACGCTTTTAGAGTGATTTTCACCGGATTGTGAAATAGTTACTAAGCTAATAGACACTAATAGACTCTGCACCCATTGTTTTCTTTTGTTGCAATACAACTATTAGACACTATTAAACACTGACTATTAGTAATTGTTTCACAGTCCGATGAAAATCACTCTAGTGCTTGTACTCTAACAAATCTCTACTGATCATGATAATAGAAATGAATTGAAACAAAATCCATCCGGATAGGATGTTGTCTCTTGTTATAAGTTTATAGCCTACTTTTTATGTAATTGTGGACCGGATTCCAGAACGTAACAGATTCCAAAGATCAGAAAAGAAAACAAAATCAGTTTATTTCGTGATTTAGTCTCCAGTTAGTAGAGCGAATTTGTATATCGCACTTTTACATGTTAATGAGCTCTGAATATTCTAATGAGCTGTACTTCCTTGCGAAAACTAATAAAAAATAACTGCAGGACACAATTAACTGCAAAATGTACGTAAAGCTAAGGGAAATAAAAAATCAGTTTTATTTTTCATTTTTCAAAGTCAGCTATCATTTCAGGGTCGAAAAACAAAACAAAACAAAACAAAAACTGTTTTCTAGAACTGTTCAAAGCTTAGCTTTGGTCACACCGGTTTACCTGATCGACTTCAGTTTGCAAAAGCTGATTAACACTGTCTACTGGATATTACTTTAGACATACTTCTTTTGTTAAGATGTATTTATACGGTGTTTTGGGCTTTTTCCTTGTTCTTGCAACTCCAAACAGCTCATTAAAATATAAGCCGAGCTCATTTATGACCACCGAATCATGTGCTCATGATCAACGACCCGAATAATGCCAGTTAGAGGAGGGGCGGGCTTGGCAGACATATATAAATGTGTGCAGACAGTAAACACTTTGCCATTCTCTGAGGAAATTCTGGAGAGAAAGCACAAGGTACTCGACAAAGAAGAAATATTGTAAGATATAATTTTATGTTTTAAATGTTTTATGGATTGGAGATTAGGTGAAGTTACTAGACTAGTAATTCACTGCGCATAAAGATACATAAAGATATCACATTGTACACACAAATTGTTTCCACTTGTTCGTACATCGGCGAAGTACACCCAAACATTTACTGCGTCCTGACAATTTTTACAAAGAAATGTATGGAAGGTCAAAGAACTTTCATGAATATCCAGTGAAATGTTTAACTGAATTTAATTGCGGGGGCTGAGATTTCATTGTGATTATTTACTAGTAGTATTGAATTTTGGCGCCAAAAATATTCAGGCGATAGAATGCTTCATAGTGTTTAGACTAGAAAACAAGTCTAGTGTATTTATAAATTTGAGACTGGAGTTTTTCTATCAAATTCTTATCTCAAAACTAAAGTAAAATGCGTTATGGTTTATATAATAGTATTTTCACTGGATATAGAGCAGTAGTAATCACGTACTAAACGCTTGGCAGACATATATAATAATAATAATATAAATAATATAAATATAATAATTTGGAACTTTTTCTTCTCTGAATCAAAGAAAAATTCTCCAATGCCATTCAACAAATACACTAGCTCAAAAAAAAAACTAACGTGTTTCCTAAGAATTTATCCGACTTCGATGCATTCTATAATTCGAATGTTTTGGGCGCCAAAATTTCATGGCTTGATGACCAAGTTGAGCGATTATGTGGAATCTGCAAGATTGATCAGTCGAAGTGTAAATTGAATAGACGCTTAAGAAACCTTTCATACGTACTTTTGAGAGAGTCTGACTACAGCTTCCTTATTTTTTCAATATAAATTCAATACACTTGTGCTTTATTTCAAAGATTTGGTTCCTTCAAGAAAAGATGTCCAAGAAACTGCTGTTGGTTTGCCTGATCGTCATGTTTGCTGGGACTTTGTAAGTGAATCGTGGTTTGAAAACCGCACTTGAGTTCCATTTAGTGGCGAGAACATTATCATAAATTATGATATGATTGAGTCGGTTTTCTTTGCCCTAGGGCTTTATATCGCTAAAAGCCTCGGTCACGGTATTAAACTCTTACAGATCTAGATACTTGTCGTCGTGCATGACGTCCTGTATTAATCAAGATGCATACCTCCCGGAGGGAGGAGGGCGTCTGATCAGAATATGGTTGGGTATGTGTGGCGCCGCAAGTTAAACCGTACACGCAAAAATGCGTCCCAACCAGGAAAAAAAACACTCTTTAACGAACCCTAAATGATAGGAACAAAATCGGTATTTGGACGGCATTTTCTGTTGTCTTCCCTTTACTCCAAAACACCGGCGGTTTTAACAGCAAGAAAATATCTTTTGTTTTTCGGAGAGGAATTTCCACGATTTTTTCAGTGGGGAGGTGGAGGTGGTGGGGGAACTGTGTTAATTAAGAAACTGGCTCTACGAATACCCTTTTCCATGTCAGAACTATTGTCGATTAATCTTGGGTTTAAATTGTGCAGGAGCCACGAGGAAGCAAGAAAGCCGTCAGAGGATTTGGTTATAGAGCGCATCATGCAAGGAATGTACGATAATGATCCTAGGCCAGCTCCTTGTGTGTCTGACTTTGATTGCGGTCATAATGAAAAGTGTCAACAGTAAGTGATCATACCAAGATGCCTTGAAAAATGAATGATGGTATTTATATAATAATGGGTATAATACCCGCTCTGATTGGTCGAGAGCCATATGTGATTACAGTACACCATGCACGACGATGTCATTGAATCGTACGCGCACTCTGATTGGTTGAATGAATATTATATATATAAAACAAATAGATTCCATTTTTCCCTAGGTCTGTGCTCTAATAGGTTCACAGAAGACGTCAAAATGTGGCGAGAACAACAGTCACACCACTCGACTGCGATAGTCTCGCAGCGTACTTAATTGTTCTCACCACATTTTGACGTCATCTGTGCATCTATTAGATTACAGACGCACGGAAAAATAGAATCTGTTTGTGAAATCATTGATAATGGTAGTATTAATAACAACTAATGATACAGTCAAAGAGAAATATGGCGGGAAAGTTGAAGTGCCTGATCATGAGTACAAGTCAGTCCTACGAGAGTCAGAGCACAAAGGATTCGAACCCTCAACTTCGTGTCGCCCGTTAGCCTGTAATGTAAAGTTTTCTACCAACTACTGAGGCCTAGGTTCAGACGCCTTCCCAAATATGTTCTGTGCTAAATTGTTGCAATGAAACACAACAGAGGAAAGTTCGGAGTCTAAATATATTTTCAGTTGCTCAGCTGGTTCAATTTAGAATTACCTAACCTGCCGAACTGTTAGCCTCCTCCGCATGCAACCTTTTGGGCTTCCTGTGCGAGGAGGCCCAGCGAAAAAGCGAACAGTTGCCCGCGGAGTGAGCTACCGAACTGTATGGCTTTCACTAGCGGAATTGGAATTGAGAACGGCCCATTAAGGAAAATAAGGCGTCTGAACTTGGCCTGAGCTATCGAGCCAGATGGAGTGCACGTGATCGTAGGCATATAATGAGAATGACGATGAAAATGGATGATAATGGTTGTATTGATGATGGATGATGACAATGAGCTTTGAACAGGTATTTTTAAATTCGTAAAACAGAAAAAGAATTACCATAGCTGGAAAGAGCATGTTAAAATTAGCAAGACAGTGAAGTTTGAAGGAATTAAATCCAAAACTCGCGAGAATATGAATCTTTGAAAAGTGTGAATTTGTAAGAAAACCTTTGCTGGTAGGCATCTCTTGCCTATACCAGCGAATGTTTTCATACAAAATTTCGATTTTGGAAAATTCATATCTTCGTGAGTTTGAAAGTTACTTCATTCAAACTTCACAGTTTTACTAATTTTGACGTGCTCTTTCCAGCTATGGTAATTACATTTCTGTACTGTGAATTTTGGAATTACATGATAAAAGCTCATTACAAACTTACAAATGTGTTGTTGACAAATAAATTGTTAATATTACCCTAAATATTTAATTTTTGATATTTGTATTTTCACAGCGGTCACTGTGGGTGGTAGTTAGATGTCCAGTATCGCAATTCATGTACCTGACTAATTCATCGAATCCGTCCGTTAAATTTAGCCTCCTCCGCAGGCAACTCCTTATTATTCCTCCTTGGGCTTCCTTTGTAGCGATTATTTTAAACGCGCGGAGACTGAGAACGAGACATGGAGAAAAGAGAGCCTTTCTCCCTTCTCTCCCCACTCTTCTTATCCCTTCTCGCATTTCACCTAAACAGGAAGCCCAACACCCGACCTGAGCAAACAGTGTTGCCTGCGGAGGAGCCTAGGTTAAATTGTCAACTCTTTGTTTAATTATTGAAACTAATAAAAGTAGTCTTAAACCTGGATTTTCGTCTCCTTAGCTGAATTGTACGACAAGTTATTGCAAAATATCGTGATGTTATTTTGTTTCTCGTTTTCATCATGTTTCGAAATATGCCGTTGTATAATGAGTAGTACATTATTTTGTTAAGTTACTAAATTGATTGGATATGTCTTTAAATAAGTCAATAAATAACGGGGAAATAACTCAGTTTTGGTGGAATTCTTCGAAGGCCAAAATCCCTTGAAAGCGTAGCTCCAGACACAGAGAAAATTTAGACAAGGAAAGACAGAGAAAACGTGATTATGCGCGCCAAAAAATTTTTAATTAGCTTACTGAAATTATTTTCCCTTGATTCAATATTCAAGTCTAATTTACCGTTTTAACTCGTACTATGTTTGTTGCGAGTCGGTAAACTCCACAAAAGACGCACAAGAATCTTGACTTGATTTATAATATAACAAAATAGAAATTGTGGAAAAGTGATTCTGAAGCTTATAAAACTCTCGTCATAACAATGCTTTTGCAGCTTGCCAAAAAGACTTCAGAAAACAATCCCTTGATTTACACCGTTTCAGTGTTGAAAGTCGAAACAGAAAAAAGATGCCTTTTCGATTTATTTGTTCGTAGACTAACTATATAGTGTCATTTAATAATTGGCATATTACGCGCGCTCTGATTGGTCGAACAAGCATGTGTGATTAGAGTACACACACATAGATGGCGTCATCGAATCTTACGCGCGCTCTGATTGGTTGGAATGTTTCGATAAATATTATATAAAACAGATAGATTCCATTTTTCCGTGCGTCTGTACTCTAATCGATGCACAGAAGACGTCAAAATGTGATGAGAACAACAGTCACGCCACTCGAATTCGTCTCGTGGCGTACTTTTTTGTTCTCACCACATTTTGACGTTTTAATTATAACATAGCTACATAGCTAATCTTACGCGCGCTCTGATTGGCCAGAAAGCTATGAACTATTTGCCCATGGGCTACACTGTGCGCGCACTATCTTTGTCATCGTCTTTTTCAAATCGTTCGTTTTTAAGATGGCTACGCCTCGTGCCACTCTTACGTTTGTTAATCGTTCTTTATCTTTTCTCTCGTGCGTCTATAACGCCATGGGCGCGCCGCTTTCCGTTGTCTAAAGTCATCATGTCATATATTATGCCTGCATCCTTTCCTCTTTTACTTATACTTGACAACCTGATCTCTAAAGAACGACAACTCAAACAACTAATATTCAAGACAATTTGCCAAGTACTTCAAAACTCAGACTGTAGTTAAAAGCTACTAATTAGGCCCTTCATGCTAATGGTAAAACACAACTGACACAGGTAGCCCAGTTTTGTATAAAACTTAACTTGATACTGATTTTACTATGAACGTTATGTGCTATGCCTCCAACATTTCTTCTTTATTCCTAATCAAACCTTCTCTAAAGAACTCAAGAAATTTATTTGCTAAGTATTTAAGAACCCAGACTGCAGTTAAAAGCTACTAATTGGGTGCTAAGTACGTCATGGTAATTGTTAAGGACAACAGAAAGTTGAGCTACAAAAAACAGCACTTGCTGGAGGATTCTATGTCACTCAGAAACTCGACAAAAACATCGAAAACTGATTATATAAAAGCAACATATAACGGTCGTATCTAGCCTCCTCCGCAAACAACTCCTTATTATTCCTCCTTGGGCTTCCTTTGTAGCGGTTATTTTAACCGCGCGGAGACTGAAAACGAGACATGGCCTTTTCCCCTTCTCTCCCCACTCTTCTTATCCCTTCTCGCATTTCACCTAAACAGGAAGCCCAACACCCGACACTGAGCAAACAGTGTTGCCTGCGGAGGAGGCTAGGTCGTATCATAAACCGACTCTGGTAAGGGGTTGTATCGCAGTCAAAAACCAAGACTCGGCTATGCCTCGCATTTCAAGACTTGCTTTTCGAATTCTCGTGGTCTTCAACGTCCAGCGCTTACAGCTTTTGCTTAAAACACATCTGAGTCGTTATGAGAAAAAGAATTTGTTTCCCAATCTCACACTCTACGTTTTATCTAGACTTGCCACAAGTCGTCCTATCTTATTTAGTCTTTATTTTAATCATTATTATTCGATTTTTTTTACACGCGAGAGGACGTCGCCAGTTCCGCAAAAGTCAAAAATTAAAAAGCGGGGCTGACAACTTTGAGAAAGTCTACGTTTTATCACATCTGAGGACTGGCTTAGGATATGGTTAACGCCACTTCCAAACTGAAGATATGGAATAGTTATCAGAAGTTGTTCCACACTGGGTATGAGTTCAACCAAATATCCAAAGTGGGCATTTTTCAGCACAATACCAGCATTCAATTTGGTCTTAGTTGACTAGACGTTTTTGAACAGGCTGAGTTTACCCTGAGTTCCAGAGTCCACTTATACACAGGGCAAAAGCCAGAGGCCTTTGCTTTATAAACAACTTTATAATATTTATTTTACACATTGAAAAAGTATTTGTGAATAAAAATTATAAATTCAAAGCGATTAAGAACCAAAGTCGATGTCAGTCTTTTCCATGGTATTAAACTCGTATGATCCACGCCCATCCATATATAATACATACTGCAATATAATAAAGAAAACATTGTTCTAATGTTGAATTCAATCATCATTCGATGCATGTGAAACTCATGCAGCGGTTTTAACGTAAATCCCAACGTTAAATCTACGTTTAAACGTTCTTTATTTTTTATTTTTTTATTTTTTGACGCTTTATTGCTGTTGTTGTAAATTTATCATTGTTTTTTAATTCTATCCATACCTCGTGATACTTCCACAACGACTTTCTGTGAGATACGGTAAATAATGATATCCCAACCTACAGAAAGGTTATATCCAGTTCACCAGAAATAAATGACAATGAAAAAAGAAAAAATGACAAGAAAAGGGGCGAATGAAAGGGAAGAGAAGGGAACGGAACAAAACGGAAAGGAAGGGAAGGGAAGAGAAGAGAAGAGAAGAGAAGAGAAGAGAAGAGAAGAGAAGAGAAGAGAAGAGAAGAGAAGAGAAGAGAAGAGAAGAGAAGAGAAGAGAAGAGAAGAGAAGAGAAGAGAAGAGAAGAGAAGAGAAGAGAAGAGAAGAGAAGAGAAGAGAAGAGAAGAGAAGAGAAGAGAAGAGAAGAGAAGAGAAGAGAAGAGAAGAGAAGAGAAGAGAAGAGAAGAGAAGAGAAGAGAAGAGAAGAGAAAAGAAAAGAAGAGAGAAGAAAAGAGAAGAAAAATGAAACAAAAGAAAGGATTAAGTAGATTAAGAGATTACCTCTCTACAATGGGTATACATAAAACCCTCAACATCTACGCTTACGGCACTTGTGCACTCGTCCAAAATGGCGAACTGTGGTTTGTGGTAGAACAGCCTTGCCATCTAAAAATGAAACACAACAAAAGCGTTACGGTTATGGTAAATTTATAGCACTACAATGCTTCCAGTCCGTACGAACTCTGCGTGAAACAGACCGCTCTGCCATGACTGTGTCAGTACCACAATGTCTACAAAAACATTTGAAATTCCTCTCGTAACCGTGTCGTGACGTGACCGTGCCGTGACGTGACCATGCCGTTTTCACAGTCATATGAAAACTATACTATCTGTAGCCAACAAGCTACACAAATGTTAGGGAAGCAACATATATTAGATACGTTTAGGTATGAGTATAGGTTTATATTTGGGCTTCCTTTAGAAACGGTTATATTAAGGGGGACTGAGGACTAGAAAGTTCCCCTACTTTTTAAAAGAGGAAGCCCAACCCGGAGAAAGATGCCAGCGGATGAGACTATATTGGGTTGTGATATAAAATGAATATCGTACCGCAATGCGCTGTTTCTCTCCTCCACTTAAGACATCCATCCAATCCTAAACAAACAAATGTATTTTATTTCATTTATTTCAAAAGAATTGAGTAATTACTTTAGATTTTAATGCCAACTTGATAAAGTTGAATCGGATCGAACTTGGGGAAGATCTTCTCTGGAATGTGTAAATCTACAATTACTGCCAAAATTATTTGAAGTTACCCTTTCTTTTTAACATGATTTGGAAGAACTTTGAACTAAATCTCTCCGCTCCCTTTGTACAACGTTGTGGTTTCTTACGTTGGCTACAGGTCAGTCAACCAGGCTACCTAGTTTAACCAGGCTACCTACATACTTACAAATGTATTGATACAGAGTACCAGGATATTAGCAGCAACACTGTACAGGGAGGTGGGGGGGGGGGGGGGGGAGGGGGAAGAGATCTTTCTTAAACTAAATTTCACGTACAACACAAAACAAGTCGTGTCAAGTACTTTGGCAGTGACTGTAGATAGCAGTCAGTAATATATTCTGAAAATGTATTGATTCTCGCTCTTCTGTATTATCCGTATTGTAATTATATTTTCACATCAAATCAACTGCTTCAGCTATGCAGGTTCTTTCAGAGAACTTGATTCAGCCATTTTTTAAAAATTTTATTACCTGAATAGTATCCCAGCCACCTTCCCTTTCGAGAATGTACCCAAGCTGAACCTGTGGAATTGACATCAAAATGTGGGTTAATTTCATCAAATTGGCGACAAAAATACGTATGAGCAAAATAAGGAAAGGAAAAGCAAAAGCGCCCTGTGGTGAATTCGTGGATACAATCTGGTAGAAGAAAATTGGAGGATCTTATTGATTTTATACGCTTTGTGAATCCACGAGTTAAAAAGGAATAACAGAAAAAAAAAGTTGTAAAGGGTTAAGAACGAAGAAGGGAAAAGTACATGCATTTGCAGATGGACGATGAATGGACGATGGAGGCTCCTACGGAATGGAAGGATGGATGGAGGGAAGAGACGAGAAGAAAGAAAACAAAGAGAAAAGAGAGTGGAATAAAAAGAAAAGAAAGGAAAGAAAGAAAAAGAGGATGAATGCATAGAAGGAAAAAATGGGTGATACAAGAAGGCTGGAAAGTATGATAGGAGAAATGGAAGGAAGGAAGGAAGGAAGGAAGGAAGGAGGGAGGGAGAGAGGGAGGGAGGGAGGGAGGGAGGGAGGGAGGGAGGGAGGGAGGGAGGGAGGGAGGGAGGGAAGGAAGGAAGGAAAGAAAGAAGGACAAATAGCGATAGAAAAATAGTTGACCATCGAGGAAAGAAAGGAGAAAGCGAAACCTGCACATAGACTGAATGAAATTAAACACAAACGGGCAAAAATGAAAGGATCAAACGAATGACATGGTTTGTCTTACCTGTGTCAAGAACTCTTCTAGATCTCTATCAGTGATACCTTTCCTCTCTTGATCAGCTTTAGTGTCAGGATAGATCACTTGATCACGTAGGGTTCCTAGTGTCATATAGGGGCGCTAAGAAAAGGGGGAACCAAGGTGAATAATGTGAAAGCAATATAAAACTACGCAACCACGAATTAGAAAACGAGCGCGCGTACTGTGTGGAGGCGTGGAGGGCGCAGTTGTTCGAAAGACAATTAGCACTAGCCCAAGATTAAATCAAAAGAAAACCATTCATTTTCACCCAGGATTGACTCTAATCGCCTTCGATCAGAGAGCACGCCGAGAGTTCGCAGTATACACGTCCTTCGGCCAGTGAGAGCGCGCTTAATATTTATGGTTATTTTATTAGGGTGTGATGTCAGTAAAAATAAAAATGATTAAAGAGATTAAAAGTCATGAATATTTACTTGTGGAATGTAGAACAATTTACTTGGGTTGGGTTTGGTGAGTTTCCCACCAAACAGTGGCCACAACTGAAACAAAAAGATATGAATAATAATTAAATCAACAGATATAAAACCTAGAGACCATAATACTGAGAGCGAAACTCAGTATTGATGTCTGTGCGATGTTCGCGGCGACGCCTAAGGCTATTTTTAGTAATTTCCCCATCGCGCGCGCAAGGCTCTTAAACAGAAGAATTCAAATGCCGAAAGCAAACGGTCCCGTCCGCGCGCACGTCAAAAATTGAGAGCCTTGCGCGCGCAATGGTGAAGTTACTAAAAATAGCCTTAGTGCCACGAACATCGCACAGACATCAATACTGTGGGTGTTTTCCATTTAGTGGAACCAACTGGCCAGAATGAATTTTACTAATTGAAGTAAAATTAAGTAATGGTGGACAGAGAACATATGTTTTAAAATGTACCTACCTCTCCTAGTATTCTAAATAAGGAACTTTTGCCACAACCATTTGGACCACAAACTAAGACATTCATACCAGAACCAACCTGTACCACGAAAAAGAACATTACCATCGTGTTTTCGTGGACATCGTTTTAAGGTTGAACAGCTGTTTGTAGCTGAGGAGTCGGTAGATTGTCAGTTGAGTGTTGGTATGGATGTCAGCAAATTGTCGGTAAGGTGTCGATAGGTTGTCAGTAGATTGTCAAAAGGATTTAGGTCGATTGGTTAAAAATAGAACTGTCGGTATGTTCTTAGCAAGATGTCGATACAATATCCGTAGATTGTCAATAGAATGTCGGTAAGTCAACGGTTAAGTACCGCAAAGTTGTCGATAAGGTTGTACCTCAAAGGTCATGTCATCCACGAGGACATCGCCATTGGGAGTCACTAACGGAACATTTTCAAACCTGAAATATACAGAAATGCAGCAGAGGTCTCGATAAACGGGATATCCCGCGGGACGATACAAAAAATGTATCCCGTGGGAACTTAAATATTCGTTTATTTACCTTATAAGGTGGTCTGTCTCAACGATTTGTCCACGTCTTCGGGTCAGCTCTGCAGCAGAAATCTTCCTACCCTCTAAAGAAATTCCAAAGTTCGTGTTTACATGTATAATCATACCAAAGAAAGCGAAGACAGATTGTGCAAAGGGAGCAAGGGTGGCCGAGTGGTTAAAAGCGCCGGTCTGTCACCTCGGTGGTCCCGGGTTCGATTCCCGGACGGGGCATCACATGTGGTTTCAGTTTATTAGTTTGTTCTCTGCCTTGCTTCGAGAGTTTTTCTCCGGGTCCTCCCCTCAGTAAAAACGAACTAGTGAGCTGAGAGTTGTGTGCATAGAATATTAGAATGTAGTGGTAGTGTGTAGGACAGTACAGTGTCCCCCCAATCAGTGCGCAAGCGCTAGAAGACATGGACACTTAAATAGACAGTTTTTATTTATAAAACAAGCATGGAAAACGTCAACAACAACAAGAGAAACGTAACTAAATCAAATATCTTACGTTTGAGGCATTAACTTACATTACGTTACGATACCTACGTATTACGCAAAGTAACCAAAATACGCAGTTACGCAGACTTATAGAAAGTATTACTGAACACAACGCAACAAAATTTACTATACAATACGTGTATATTACGTTTTCGCAAAGAAATTCAGTCGTTATCTATACGCACGTTTTACGTAAAACTAAAAGTGCAGTGAATTTTACCTGTTCTTTCTTCGTTCTGATCTTGTCTTTTGCTAGCGACGAGGGTTCGTTGGTAGATACCGTTATTAAGGTCTTTAAGTACACCCATGAGTTCTGACACCCTGGCAGTAAACCTAACAATGACACAACAGACAATGACCATCAATGATGGATGAATCGATAGTGAAACATTTAGAGCAGTTTTCGTACGAGCGTGAAACAGAACGCGCCGTGTAGTGTTAGATTTCGTATGACTGTGAAAACGTCACGGCACGGTCACGGCACGGTTACGGCAAGAATTTGGAATGTTTTTATAGACAACACGGTACTGACATGGTCACGGCACGGCGCGGTCCGTTTCACACTTATAAGAAATCTGCTCTATTGCCATGCTACAGTGCGACTAAATCAACAAAGGCTGAACCGCACACTTTTGATGCAACTTTTGATGCAACTTTTGACGATGAACAACATGACACAATTATGGCGAGTTCTATAGCCTAAGATGATTCTTATTAAGTCTTGATGTACATGTATTATGCACAAATATAAAGCAAATCATTAAACATGATTAAGCGACCGCTAAACTCATGCAACAAGGGCGGTCGATTTAAGGAGGTTCGACCGTCTAGTATTCAGTACAATTACTCACCCAGCAAGCCTAGTCATTTCCCTGCCAGCCAGCACAAGTCTGCCAATGGCTTCAGCCATCTTTACCAACATACGACCACTACGGTAATAGTCCTATCAGAACCAGTATGTAAAAACTTCAGTAAAACCCATAATAGGAACAAGTGTAACTCAGTTGGTTAAAGCGCGGCTTTCTGATGCAATAGGTCCCGAGTTCGATTCCCAGTGACCTCCAACTTGTTTCAACTTCTTTCCATTCTGTGTAGCTTTAAGTAGCTTTAAATACCCTTAAAACGGAGAACTGATGGAGAGAGGGGTAAAGAGCGCACCGTCGGCTTCCTGGAAGATTAGCTTGCGCTAAAGGAACGAACTATAGTCGTTTACTTTATCTTTATCTCTTGTTCGAAACCCAAATTATACCAACGAAAATGTGTTTCCTTTTGAATTCCATGTTCCCTCATCTTCTTATTGTTATATAAGGAAATCGTACAAATCGTACAAACTTTGACATCTTATTTTGAGTAACTCCAGTCAATCTTAGAGGTACATCCACTTTTTGGATCTCTCCCCAGTCTCTCACAATGGCCGCTAAGCAGACTAACCGATTATTGACTGCAACCTCCACTATATCGAACATTTTTCTGGGAGTTCGCAATACGGGGTTCTTACGTAAAGCTTACCTCCATCCTAACATTGTGCGGACTGTTGCGTAACTTGATGTTCGTGTGAGACAGGAACGGTCTACTGACTACGTAAAACCCACATATTGTAGCGAGATCTAATCAATAAAGAAATGTAACTTAATCCCACATTACGATAATAGTGGTTATTACTCGGGCTACCTCTGATAGATCGAATTTAGATCTGCTCGTGTGCTGCGGTCGTCAAACGAGCAAGTGTGCAAAATTACCCAGATGACCTTTGTAAGCAAGCTTAGTGTTACTTGGGCTTCCTCGTATAGTAAGCACGATGCATTGGTGACGCCAAGTTTGCTGGGAAATGGCGGTAGCCACTGTAAAACCCACATACTGCGGCACACGAATCAAACTGAATTATGGGCCACGAATTACCCCTTCAGCTCCTGTAGAGCGTTGTAAACAATGTTTTTCAATAGTCGGAGAGATTGACGAGTTTTTCACACCTCTAGCCCTCGGACTACAATAGGATATGAACTCACATTTAGCAATGATGTTATCGATGATTCCCATGCTAAACCTGAACTTAACGAAATCCTTCAGATGATCAATCTGTGAAAACAAGGAAGCTACTAGTTATATGTTATAATAATAACAATAAATTTATTTATTTATTTATTATTAATTTATTATTACTGATGTATTATGCTATCAACAGTTTTGGATCTGCTTTCACTATGCAAGCCAAAATGGGTCTGTATTCCCTTTATTCATTCCCACTTGCTCACTTTTTGTTCTTTTCTTCCCTTGTTGCTTATCCTCGTTGGTTCACTTTTCCTGCTGAGTGCTTAACTTCAGAATACCCGGCCACTTTTTGAATAACAATAGCTTTTGTATTCTTGTGTCGTTTTCAGAGTTCCGCTCTAGAAACGGTGGACGGGTATTCTGAAGTTACTCCCAGCTGAGTTTCCGTTCCTTTTGTTTTCCTTTTCCTTCCTCTTTGACTTTTATTACTTATACTATACCTACCAGTCGTCCAAATGTCGACTCAATAGTTACTTTTTCTCTCAAGTTTCCTTGATAGAATGCAACTTCTTCACTGAAAATAAAAATGGAGATAATAGACATATAGCGGTTTTCGGAGCAATTATAGAATACCCGTCCACTTTTAAGCACCTTGCATTACCTTGCTACCGCGGTCCGCAGTCCCGCAGTGATCGCCATTATTTTTGGGCAATGAGAAATGCATCGTGTCTTTTGAAAACAGTGAAAACGGCGCAATATGTGAAAGGGTCTGCTACCGCGGTCCGCAGTCCCGCAGTGATCACTATTCCTTTTGGGTAATGAGAAATGCATTGCGCTTTTAAAGAACGGCAATATGTGAGAGAGCTTGCTACCGCGGTCCGCAGTCCCGCAGTGATCGCCATGCATTTTGGGAAATAATGCATATATGGTGTCTTTTGAAAACGGCGCAATATGTGAAAGGGCTTGTTACCATCTAGCCCGGTTTTCGTATGAGTGTGAAACAGACCACGTGTCAGTATTGTAAAGCCGCGGCTACACGAGCGATCTTTTGCTTGCACAGGCGACGCGATTTTTTTGTGGTAGGTGCACGAGCAAGAAATGCTGGCAATAAAAATGGTAAGTTTAATGAGTAACACATGACCAGTTCATTTCATACCTGTTTGTTATAAGCCTAGAGTTGACATATCTAAACTCTCCTTCATGATGCTGCTCTTCCACTGTCATCTTCCCAACAGGTCGCCGTAGTCTAGTGTCACAAAAATAAATACAGTACATTTTGGATTGTAGAGGAAAGAGTACATAGAATCTCTTATGCCTTATGGTAGCGTTTTTTTGGGAATTAATTCTGCAATATGTAAAAAGGTTTTCAGTACAGTTTTATAAAACCCTCTGAGTTATCTGAAGAAATTGTTCTTGTGCAGTTCCAAAAATATCATACCCCCACCATGGAGGGAATTTGTAAATGGGCACCCTACCACTTGGAACTTCCAATTTTCTTCTATACAATTAACTCTGTAGTTGTTTTTTTCTTTACATGTATCTTCCAGTTTTCTTCAATACAAACTCCATTCCAGAATGCCCAATTCCCTCCATGGTGGGGGTATGGATATTTTCTGGAACTATACATTTTGAAGACACTGACATAGTTGTTGAGTTCTGTACCTGTAAATGTTGGTATAGTATAGTCTGTTCTAAAGACATACATGTTCATATACTGACAACATTGTGCTTGGTTATAAATCAACACAGATGTCAAACATTTAAAGTTTTCTTACTTCAGTTTTGGAACTTCAGTTAATGTAAGGGCATTGTCATGTAAAGTAAATGTAAAGTAAATGTATTTAATCTATAATCCTAAAACAATTGGTTTGCATTGCTTTTAATAATCAGCATTTTGGAAAAAGGTTGCAAAATTAGTTTCTTTTAACAAAGTTTTTTTCTCTCTCCAATGTTCACCAACTGTTCACAATTAGCAATGATAAGGTAATAAACTGACCTGGTCAAAATGGAGCCAGACACTGCCAGATAAAGTAGCATTATAGCAGGACCCTGAATACCAATTGCTCCACTCAGCTTTACTACATAGATAACAATGTCAAGCATAGGCTGCAACGAATGAAGAAAATTAAAACTATTATAACTAAACAGTCTTAAAAGCAGAAACTTGTCACAATTTTTAAATAAATGACAATATTTTAAAATTTCCATGCAGACATGTTTTGGCATTTCATATGCCATCTTCAGTGCACTGAAGATGCATCTCGCACTGAAGATGGCAGATGAAATGCCAAAACATGTCTGCATGAAAATTTAAAAATATTGTCATTTATTTAAAAATCATTATAACTACATAATTTTAGAGCACTGGTATCTAGAAACACATACAAACACAGCTGTTTCAGAAGAGAGTGCAAAGAAGAGTCTACAATACCTTACTGACATTAGAGTATAGCTCTGCAAGACATGAACAAAACTTGTCGACATCCTGAAATATAGAGGTAGAGAGGTATTCAGACATATAAGAGGTGCACATATGTTCTATGGCTATAAATACAATATTATGTAATCATAGCCTACAGAGACAAAATTGAGAACAAAAAGAAAGTCCCCCCTTCAAATACAAAGAATTCATGACTTGGTCTGTTTGCGGGCATTTCCCTTCCATTCCCTTCCCTCCCTTTACTTCCCTTCCCTTCTACTTTCTATTCATTGTCTTCCTCCTTCCTTCTCTGCTCCTCTCTTCCCTTCTCTCCTCCTTACTTCTCTTCTTTTCCCTTCTGTTCTCTTCCTTTCCTTTCCCTTCCCTTCATTTCTCTTCCCTTCCCTTCCCTTCCCTTCCCTTCCCTTCCCTTCCCTTCCCTTCCTTTCCCTTCTCTTCTCTTCTCTTCCCTTCTCTTCTCTTCCCTGAACCCTTTCCTTCTCTTCAGTTCTGTTCTCTTTCCTCCCCATCCCTCTCCCCTCTAATTGTCTCCTCTCCACTAAGTTACTTTCATCATCATCATCATAACCTTCACCATCATCAAAAAAGTTAGAATCCTCAAGCAAAATGCTCATAAAACAGTTGTCTTATTTTTGCACATTGTCTTCATTCTTTATAATGTGGCAAGTAAAAAATGTCTTAGAAGTAGGCTATAGCTAGTTACATGTAGTTCTCTTTTTGGTGGTGCAAATTCATTTTGTCCCTTTAGAATAAAACATGCATTCATTTATAATATGCAAAATCTAACCTGTGTAAGAAGCTGGTCAGGGTTAGATATTCTGTTATCTAGATTGCTCATCTTGTAATAAGTAAAACCACTTTAAATTAAAGAAAAAATGAATGGATTGATGAATGAATGACAGAAGGAAGGAAGGAAGGAGGGAAGGGAGGGAGGGAGGGAGGGAGGGAGGGAGGGAGGGAAGGAAGGAAGGAAGGAGGAAAGGAGGGAAGGAGCTAGGGAAGGAGAGAGGGAAGTTATAAATAGATTGAATGCTTTAGATTAAATTAAATCTAAAGTTCTTATCCGTTCAGTAGTCAATCCTTACCTCAAATATTTCTCAGTAAGATACAAGGTCAATCTTGACCTAAATTTCAGTTTCAACATATTGAGGCCATACTAGGTGAAAG
This sequence comes from Telmatactis stephensoni, assembly GCA_029948255.1. NCBI lineage: Eukaryota > Metazoa > Cnidaria > Anthozoa > Actiniaria > Isophelliidae > Telmatactis > Telmatactis stephensoni. The sequence continues at coordinate 275,893 of JALIZF010001525.1, forward strand.
AAATGAAAAATGTCCTTACAAGGCACTCAAACACAATGTATACTGTATGTGAATTCATTGTTAACAAATGAAGATGATATGCAGCCTGTATCTGTACACATTACATCCTATATGTAAACATCACTATCATTGGAAATCATCATCATCATAGTCATCATCATCATCAGATAATATAGGCAAGTAGTTTTGTGGACATACTGCAAAAATGTACCTTTAGTAGATTATTTACAATTGATATCTGTTGAAAAAATAAAAGATTTTAAAGGTGTACTGACATATAAAAGTTGCCTGTTGCTAGGGAAATTTGAAAACACTCTAAAATGCCTCTAAATTGTTAAATTGCTTTTACATTTTACAGTTTGCCTTCCTTGAGGTGACTTTAACATTTTGTGACATTGCTGCATGATGTAATCACATGACATCACAGCTATAGAACAAAAGCTATAATTTTCTTTAGCAATTTATATTGCAAAATTTGAAATTTACATTAAATAAATCTTGAGATTAAGGTGCATAATGCCACATATTCTAATTGATAAGGGTGTTACTGTTTAGTTTCCTGTAGTTTGCAAATGTTTATGAAAATGTGCTAATTTTAATCATATCAACTTAGCTCATAATAAAAATACATGTACGTACCATAGGCATAGTACAAGCGAATTCAAGAAGATTGTCTTTGAACCCTGTGTAGTCACTAGTGATAATGGATCTAAAGAAAATAAAGATAATAAACAATTCACATAGTGTCAAAGCTTAAATATGGTCATGAGTTTAATATTTATCACATTCATTTTAGAGCAGATTTCGTATGACTGTGAAAATGGCACCACACAGTTATAGCATGGTTATAGCACTGACAAGGTCACAGCACGGCACATGTCTGTTTCACACTCATATGTATCTGCTCTAGTATTCATAAACTGACCTTTCAATGACTGTGCCATTATGAATCATCCATACATCACAATATGTTCTGGCTATTAATGAAAGAGCAACTAACACCAAGTATCCAACCTGTAAGTACAGGCAAAGATGGTAAGAGAAGAAAGGAGGGGAAAAGGGGACAGGAGAGGAAAGGGGAGCAGGAGGAAAGGGAAGCACAGAAAGAGAGAGGAGAGGAGAGGGGATGGGAGGAGATGACAGAAGGAGATGAGAGGAAAGAACAGGAGATGAGAGGAAAGTACAGGAGGGGAGGGGGAGGAGAGGAGGTGGTGGAGAGGACAGGACAGAACAGGACAGATAGGAGACAAGAGCAAAGAGAGAAAAGGAGAAGAGAAATCCATGGCACATCAATTACCTCTGGTTCCAACCATCCTGGTATAAGAATTCTTATCAACCTCAGTAATCTCCTGTTTTATAATCAAAAAGAATTTGTGAATTCAAATAATGTAATAAAATAATCAATATCTTCTACATCAATATGACAATGATAACAATGACATCAACTGCTCATTTACAAAAAATGATGATCTTAATTAACCTGAGGAAAACTCCATCAACAGCTGCTCTTTCCTTCTTGGCTGCCTTGTCCTGAATAATTAAATACATTTTATTTTCTTATAAATCAACCCACCCTTGCATTTCATTTTCAAAACCAAGACTTCATCCTTAAATTGTTTCCTTCAAGTTCAAGACTCCAAGACAATGAATTTCACTAAAATGTAATCTTCATGTGGCTGCATATGCACTGTATGGATAGAAAGATTTTGAGGGTAGGAATTTTGAGTGTTGAATGTTAATTTTTATAGACATCATAGCACTGTCACAATCACAGAGTGCACTCATACAAACTAAGCTCTGGGGTACAAAGTAGAGTAGACTGCATGCATGAGTGGGAGATATATGGTATCATACTATAGCCATATTAGTGTTGTGATGTCTACATGTAAAAAAAACATTTTGATATTCCTGCTGTAATCCTGTTGTACCATGCGACTATATCATACTTTCTGTCATATAGAATCTGCTCTTATGATTATTTTGTGTTTGAATTTTTTCTGTACTAGTTTAAAGTTGTCTGAAGGTTGCTGTAAGGTTATGTTTTATTGGGTATAAAAACAAGGTGCTAAAAAATCTGAAAAAGTGGAAATTTAATTTCAAAACACAACAATTACAATTATAACCTTCTTGCTAATGAGGTCTATGGTACCATATTTATTGCAAAGACATAAAACTTTCATATAAGTCATATCAATATTTAACATTTGACAATCTAAAATTTGTGTATCTATCATCATTTCAAGGGAAGTGTCTGATCTGGATTGTGCAATGGCGCAGGATTGGCATAGTTTGAGCAAAATTGTCCCCAAAAATGTCTTCTAAGTTATTTTGGTGCATTTCAAATTTTTTGTCATGCACATTTGAAATGTACCAGCTAAAACTAAGTTCATTTCAGAAAACTGAAATGTCACCCATAAAGTTGTTGACTGATAGAAATCCTAGATCACCAGTTATAATGGGTGTCAAATTTACTGTAAAATATCCTGATATCCGTGATCATTAAATTTCATAAATAATTAAATCTTTCGATGTGTATCATGACGTATCATGATATACACCGATTTAAAAAAAGGTTGTCACCGCTAAGAGCGATAGGCGATAGGTAATAGGTCATTCCAAGTGCTTTGCGGTCTTGGAATGACCTATTACCTATCGCCTATCGCTCTTAGCGGTGACAACCTTTTTTGAAATAGGTGTATATCATGATACTTATCATAATGTATATCAAGATTTTTATCTTCTTGAAATAATTGAAGTATAAAGTATAAAGTTTTTTCCTCATCTTTACCGTTATCATTAAATTTCTCAATTTCATAAATGTTTCAATAGATCACACATTGGGGGAACATAATGGGAAAATGAGTCCAAGAATCTAACCTGTTCCAATGAAATATGGAGATCATGAGCGTCCATTCTATAAATAGGCATAATATATACAGTCAATTAATCAATAAGACTTAATTTATTAATCATGATTGAAAGCCGAAGTTGCAGAAATTAACGAGCTTTTTATAATTAAGACTTAATAGAATGCTGTCGGTTTGTCGTTATTGAAATTAAATTATTTTGATTCCCCTTTTAACCTAATTTTCCTCAAAGAATCAGTGTCTTCGTACTGAAATCTTTAAGCTTAAAAAAAACTTCAAAATTTAATAGCACAAACAAAAAGGAATTTTTGAGTGATCAAAGGTCGAACACCAAATTATATGTCTCCTGCAACCTCACCGTTTCTTTCTTTCCTCGTGATCTTTCAACTGTTTCCTCCACATTAGATAAAGTCCTCCAGCTGTAGCCGAAACAATAGCTGCAGAGAGCTTTGGGGTCATCCATTTTCCAGGATTTGCCGTCAGTAGTTTACTGAAGGCCACCATTTTGGATTTCAGAAATGGTGAAGAGATGGACTGGTACGAGTAATTGGTATATCTAGATCTAGATGTCAGATGTGGACTAAGGACGGTGGAATATCTGGAATAGACAAGATTCAGATTTATTTAGGGAAAATAAATGAATAAACTTCTGGAAAGAAAGGGATTAAAAAAAAAAAGAAAAAAGAAAAGAAAAGAAAGAAAAAGAAAAAAAGAAAAAGGAGAGCGAGAGATTGAAAAGAGGATGAAGTGATGTGAGAGCTGATTAGTCAGGAATGGACAGAGGACAGTGGATTATGTGGAACAAGCAAATTTCAAATGCACCAGAATGAAACTAATAAACATCAGAAAAGAAAGATATATTCCAGAGACAAATTTTTGAAGTGGAGGATGAGAGATAAAGCCGTCATAATGAGATGAATCTTGATCTATAATGGAGATGTTTATTTAGGACTAGAGAAGTACCCAGAGGTGGGTTATCGAAAAAAAATCACTATTTGTTTTTAATTCCATTAATCTTTGTTAAGTTTATGTAAACGACACTTCACTTTTTATAAATCCTATACCATCTGGAGTACATACATAGTTTATTTAAACACGGTAAATCATTAGTAAAATATACAATATCTACAATAATCAAGAGACTATAATACTAAGAGAGCGAAACTCAGTATTGATGTCTGTGCGATGTTCGTAGCGACTAAGGTTATTTTTAGTAACTTCGCCATCGCGCGCGCAATGCTCTCCAACAATAGAATGTAATTTTTGACGTGCGCGCGGACGGTACCGTTTGCTTTAATTCGGTTTTTGAATTATATTGTTTGAGAGCCTTGGGCGCGCGATGGCGAAGTTACTAAAAATAACCTTATCCGCCACGAACATCGCACAGACATCAATACTGAATTCTCTCTCTTAGTATTATGGTCTCTTGCAATAATATATTACCACGAGCCCATAGGCCCTGTGCTGTTTAATGACAGTTCTGCAGGCAGTATACTAGCAGTTTTATTACGTCAAAAGTCATCGTGACCAGCCTGACTAAGTACAGGTGTTATACACTGACCATCAGAGAAAGGAGTAAATCCCCTCAGGGGTGGGGACAGTAATTTTTGCTTCTTTCTGCAAGCGATGTTCACTTTAACTGTACAGTTATTAGTAGACTCGTCAATGAAAGCAGACCATCTTCCATAGGCGTTATTGTCGCTTGCTTTTTTCATTTTGCTATGAGTAGACATGTTTTTGCTACCTTTGGTGGAGGGTTTCGAGCCATGCGATGGAATTAATTGTCCTACGGAGTGATGTGTACCATACATTGGTGGTAGCAACTTCATCTCCTCGTATAAAATGTCACTTTCTCTTTGCGTGTTATCATCCGTTTCGCAACTTTCTGAAAAAGCTTTGACCTCATCGTCGCCATTTTTAGCATGTCTTTCCCTTTCAAATTCATTGAAAAAGCCATAAACTCCTGGTACTGCATTAATGTTGTGGTGTTCGATATCTGGGAGCTTAAATTTGATTTCTTCGCTGTTTCGCCGACGCATAATTGTTGCTTGGTATCCATAACGTAAATATACATCACGCAAAGATGGGACAGGTGGAAGATCTAGATGCAGTTTCAAATTCGTGACATGCTCAGTACACGGCCGAGGTAAGCAGCACCGCTTAGATACCGCCTTAGATTGTGTACTTTTAATGTTTGGAGCTTTTTTCTCTGCAGATACCTTATGGCCAACTAAAACTGAATTCGAAAGAACTGGCTTCTTTGGTGACGAATCTCTGTCCTTCAACTTAATGGTTTCTACAGTCTCAATACCGTCACAGACTTTACTGTTCTTTCTTTCGCTATAATAGCTCCTCGTCCTTAATTCATATCTATCTCTTTCCCTTTCCTTTGCCTCCGGCTTACATGGTTGCAATTTTCTCTCCCAGAGATTATCCAAGAGTTTTCTTTCCGTGTCTTTCAAACCTTTTTTGTTACGAAGAAGAGAAAGCAAATTATTCAGAATCTGAATTTCTTCGTCTTTGGTAACCACACAGGTACCAAACATTTTCCTGGGATTAGTTTTAGTACTTGTTTCTGGTGGAATTTCGCTAGCTTTCACTAATTCTTGAGCTGAAGCGGCGGCATGTGTGTCAGTATCAGAGTCCGATAGAAAGTAAGTGGCATGAACTCTGGCAACAGCATCCCTTTTTCTAAGTCTCTCTTCAGTTACACTTGCCTTATATCGTAAAGGATTTGCCTCTTTCAACTTATTAATAATTGGCTGCAGCCTTTGCTGATGAATATTTCGTTGAATACTTTTAGCTTTTGGTAGCTGTTGGACTTTGTTGGCTTTTCTTGTTCTGTCCCTTGCGATGGCATAAATGGAGGGGCGATGAAACTTGGCGTTTTGTAGCGTCATAATTTCTCGTAATTTTTGCTCCAAATTGGTTTCAAGATCAATATTTCGAAGAAGATCTGCTCTGAGCCCCAAAGCCTGAAAAAATTCTAAAGAATCGTTTGATTGAGCCGTCATGTTGTCTAGGCACCAATTGTCCGAATTGTGCAGTACGTGATTCAGACTTCTTTACTCTTGCCAAAGCGCACCTTTTTTTCCAAGCTCCTTTTTTTCTGAACTCAGTCGTACAATTTGAAATTGATTTCAAGATCAATATTTCGAAGAAGATCTGCTCTGAGCCCCAAAGCCTGAAAAAATTCTAAAGAATCGTTTGATTGAGTCGTCATGTTGTCTAGGCTCCAATTGTCCGAATTGTGCAGTACGTGATTCAGACTTCTTTATTCTTGCCAAAGCGCGCCTTTTTTTCCAAGCTCCTTTTTTCTGAACTCAGTCGTACAATTTGAAATTGGTTTCAAGATCAATATTTCGAAGAAGATCTGCTCTGAGCCCCAAAGCTTGAAAAAATTCTAAAGAGTCATTTGATTGAGTCGTCATGTTGTCTGGGCTCCAATTGTCCGAATTGTACAGTACGTGATTCACACTTCTTTACTCTTGCGCACCTTTTTTTTCCAAGCTACTTATTTTTTCTGAACTCAGTCGTACAATTTGAAAAATAAATAATATGCGAATATGCCTCTTTCGTCGCTACATAGTTTTACAGCGATGCAAAACGGATTGTATAGATCACAACAAACAATACGTGACATTACGGTATCAAAAAAGATTCAACATAAAGCTGAAAACAATAAGAAAAAAATCGTCAGATCATTATAAAAGTATAATAAACTTACATTGCTTAAGCTTAACTGAAGTAATTAAATTTATGATAATTACTTCTGCAAACAAGGTAAAATTTACAGCCAACAAATTGTTTAGTATTGTACTCGGCCGAGAACAATGTTTTGTAAATGTTTTGAGAAATGCGAGAAATTGGTGTTAATAAACAATAGCGAAACAAAGCGACCTTCCGGTCATCAGGTTCAAGTGTCAAGCTCAGAAATGGTTTTTGATTGTTTACACTAATCTCTCATGTTGTCGAAATGACAACAAAATGAAGTCTTGCTTATCATTATAGAGTCTATGTAAAGAAATTAATGATTAAAACACTTAATTTTCTTATGAATGTGCATTAGCTGGTCTTAGAGCTTAAACCACAGCTTTTTATTTCAGTTCATGATTATGTTTCGCGTTACACCCAATTTCAAAATTACGCGACCTAGTGGCGATGGCTTGATCTGGATTTTAAGCTTCTGTCAATCAAATTGTAACGACTAGAATTTGTAAAATTTTTAGCTTTCTAAATTCAGAAACAAATCAAACTTAAATTTGTTGACAGAACACTAGTATTTTCCGACTTTTCATGTAAATTGAAGCTTGCTTCAGGGAGAACGAATAGTCGGAGATTTGATTGACGGTAGTCAAAACACTGAAAAAGCCATTCAAGTGTCGTATGCAAAGGTCGCGTAATTTTGAAAATAGGTGTAAATATTCTGCCGAAAAGGCTATTAAAGATAGATAGATAGATAGATAGATAGATAGATAAATCGTTTATTAATAAAAACACTTTGCAGTCTTACAACTGAATTACGTGTTGGAACGAAATATATCATATATATATATGAGGAGTGACAACACAAAAGGGGTCTTAAAGGTTGACCATAAGATAGGCTGTAACGCACGGTGCGCAAGTCGACCCCGTTTTGGCATTCTCAGCGCTACAACCATAGCTGGTCCAAGGAAAAACACTGTACGCGTCCAAACATGCATCCCATAATGCATTTCTTCCGCTGGATCAGATACAGCGGAAGAAAAGGATAATGGGCATCCATGAAAAATTTGGACAGCACCCATCCCCTACTCTTAGTCTTAGAAATTTCTTAGAGGCCCCAGACGGCACCGATTGCCTTCTTTACAGTTCAAAACTCGCCGAAATGACCTTGTTGGCTTGGGGAATGCATCACAGAACGACCAGAGAAGCCTCAATACTCTGGAGATCACAGTTGAACCTTGTCGCCGTAATTACTGTGACTCTTTCTTCGTAAAGTCGCTTCCCACTCCTGAGTTCTTCCAGGAGATTGTCTCCGTCGTCTTTTCTTGCTTGATGATGCAAGTCAAGCGACTTCTGTGCTACAAAATGACTCGAAAAAGCACTTAGAAGCTGAATTCAGGCCACGATCAGTACGCTCACCGAACGTAAACCCTAGAATTCGTCAGGCGTCACTGGATAAGTGAGCCTTCAGTCTTCTAGAACAGCACCAAATTGACAGTTACCTTGACAACTATTGTTTCTCTTTCCCGTTTTTTTTTTCTTTTTCTTCTCTCTTTTTCTGTTTCACAAACACATTTTTTCTGTTTTTCTTTCTTTTCTCTTTCTCATTTGTTAGTTATTTCTTTTTTTAAGCTTGTTTTTGGTTCCCACTAATTGGCAAAAGAAATCCGAACAACTATTGTCTTTGTTTTCTGTTTTGTTTTTCCTTCTTACCTTCTCTCTCACCCAAGCGCGCTCTGCAGTTTTTCTGTTCATTTTTCTTTCTTTTCTCTCTGTCCCCCCCCCCTCTTTTGAGGGTTTCGTTGTTGTTGTTGTTGTTCTCTCTCCTATCTTCGCCGAGAAATGACCAAAAAAACCCTAAAGATTGCTGTTAAAGCGGCAAATCTGAAAGATGGTACATCAAAAGGGTCTTAGTAGACAAGACCCCTTTTGTGTTGTCACCCCTCATATGCATATAAAATGAAAATATTATACTAGTATAGGGTAAGAGATTTCTGTCCTAATATCAAAAAATACGATATAATTATAAAATCTATTATGTACTAAAATTCATTACTATGGCTTATAATGAAAGAATTCTTAAATCGTTCCGTTCTACATACTGGAGTATCAAACAATCTTTTATTTCTCAAGGATCTCTGTTGAACTGATTTAGGTGGCAACAGACTAGCAAGCTTATGATCATTATTATCTATGATGTCCTTAAATAAGTTCTTAGACAACATTTCTCTTCTGGTATATAATGTGGGAATATCAGCCACTTTAAGAGCATCTTTGTACTTTAGGTCAGGAAACACTGTTTTCATTTCGCGTCTCTGAATGCGTTCCATTTCGTCTGAGAGGTACTTGGGGAGACTGCGGTGAAACAGTTGGCATGAATATTCAAGGACTGATCATATGACACTACAATAGAATAGAATAAGATCATTAGTACCAATTCCAGCTCTCTTAAGTTGCCTTAAGAGATATAAGCGTTTGGATGATTTGATTGTGATGTTTTCAATGTGATCGTTCCATTTCAAGTCATTTCTAATCGTTACACCAAGGACTTTGGCTGATGATACACTTTCAAATTTCAATCCATTCAGCTCCACAGGGGTCAGACTGGGTGGTGACCGCTTGAAGCAGGTGGTGAGTTCCTTGCACTTGGTTGGATTCAGTTGGAACAAATTTTCACGAGACCAATCATTAATACTGTTAACAGCTTGCTGAAGGCGACTTTGCTTGGATGGAGGCACCACTTCCGAAATTGTCGTATCGTCTGCAAATTTCCACATCATAAAAGAATCTTCACATATTTCCAAATCATTAATCATAACTAGAAAGAGCCAAGGGCCAAGTCGTGTTCCCTGCGGCACTCCTGCAGATACATTCAGCCAGCTAGAATAACAGTTAGAGTTAAGCTTAACCCTTTGTTGTCTGTTCCTTAAAAAGTCAATGATCCAGTTAACAGTTGTAGGCTTGACATTTAGGCTAAGTAGTTTTGCTGACAGCGTGTGATGATCCACCAGATCAAAGGCTTTCCGATAGTCAAGTAAAGCAGTTCTTACAGTTGAGCCAGTGCCATCTGTAGCGCACAGCCAATGGTGGAACATGGAGATAAGTGCAAACGTAGTTGAGGAGCCCGGTATAAAGCCATATTGATAAGGGTCAATAGAAGATAACACTGCAGATTTCAGGGACTTTTCGATGACAGAGGATCAAAAGCTTATTCGATTAGTCAAATATTGATTTCAATGATACCATATATTAGTATCAAAAAATATTCACTTTCTAAATATTTTAACACCGCTTGATATAACTTCGACTTTATGTAATTTATTCGATTAGTCAAATATTGATTTCAATGATACCTACAGTGCAATATATAGGTTTTATGGTCACAAGTAACAATAACCTGAGTATCAGGCCCTTTTCCCAAAAGGGCCTGATACTAAGGTTAAAGTAACAACAACAGAGCGCTGTTTCTTCCCTTCTCCTTTCCTCCCTCTCCCCCCAAGTCCCCATCTTTGGTTATTACACAGGAAACCCAATTCTCTCTCTTTCTTTACCCCTGAGGAAACGCTACGCAGGCAAATCCCGATTTCAACTCATAACTCCCAACATTTTTGCTCTAATGAAGATCTTGGATGCGTAAAAACACAATAACTTGGGTCCCATTTAATTGTCCTATGTTGGATTCTCAAATCGCGATATATGTCATTGTGCTGTCAATTTTTGCGATAGTTAAATCTATGCGAAAACAACAAGTCGAAACAAATACGAGTACAATACATGTAGCATGGATGGGGCCGTCGATTCGATGTCTCAGCTAATTTTGAATGCCTAGGGAAGATCGTCGCCTAATTTAATTATCTTTGACTTTCCTGTTTTTCAATCATATATTTGGCACTTTTTAATTTTTGTTCCTCTCAAGATTAATTTTTTCGTAGAATGTAATGATTGAAAAGATAACAAAAGAAAAGAAACAAAGAAAGATAGATAGAAAGAAAAGAGAATAAAACCTTAATTCGTTTGGGCTACCTGTGTAAATTGGAAGATGTGCACCCCAGTTGCTAAGCAACCATCCACAACTAACAGCAGCCATTTTGGAACACAATCAGTTCGAAGAACAAGAACTTTGCTGCGTGGCCTCAAAAAATCACCTTCTTCTTCGAATCAATCATGGCCTCAAGGAAAGCAGAAAGACCAGAAATTAATTTTGTCCATAAAAATGCTATCTTGTGCGAAACAATCCAGAAAGAGCAAAGAAATCAGCAATTGTATACAAACTATAGCGTCAATCCATTCAAGAAGAGTAAGCTACTAGCTTCTATTTCAGCTTCCTTCCATGCTTTGGAAATTATGATTTTTGGGTGTAATAATAGCCTTTTGTGTTGTTTTGCAGTGTCTACATTAACTGGAAAGCCGAACTCTGTTCATGATTCAGCCGATGGAGAAGAAGACGGTGAGAAAGCTTGCGTTCGATTCTAAGTCAAGAAACACGAACGAAAAGGCCTATGCTTTTTGGAATTATATCTATTCTAAATTTAAATGAATACTGTATAATTTCCCTAATGGGATATATAATTACATAATTCTTAAACGTTTGAAAACTAATTCTTAAGTAATACGTTTTAGTCAAAATCCCAACAACTTTCAATCTGAATATAAACATTAACTTACTTTACCATCTTTTCATTATATATCTCATTATAATTCTGTTTTATTTATTATCTAGATAACTTTCTTAAGGTCATAAAAAGAGCTCATCAAACTCCCAAAGAAAAGTTTGATTTCCCACAGACTTCAAGTCAAGAATATGGTTGGAATACTGACCCTTTAGTAAGTATCATCTACACTTAATGCACCTATCAAAGGCTTGCCCCAGGATGGGGGGTACGGGCAACCCACAGGAATTTGACTTCATAAAGCTTTACCAGGGTAGGGATTTTAACTTCCATAACGAGCCCCTAGGTGGGGAATTTGACTCGTTCACCATCTTGAAAAGTGGAGTGGACCTAGAAACCAGTGGTCCACCATTTTGGAACTGATACAATTTCTTTACAAGGTTTGTGTTCCCTAGGGATAGCCTGCATAGCTGGCCTTGGGGGAGGGGAAAGGAAAGGAAGGGAGGGGAGGGGAAATGAAGACCTAAGGGTGGGGAAATTGACTTTCAAGAAACTGAAAAAGTCAAATTCCCCTGGGGTTGCCCGTACCCCCCCTCCCCCCATCCTGTGGCAATCCACTGATAGGTGCATAACAGACAACCCTCTTATAGAATTACCATCTGTTAGCAAGTAAATAAGTGCTCTATTTGAACAGTATGGGTATAAAACAGACAGCACTGTACCATGACTATTGTGTCAGTGATGTGATGTGTATAAAAACTTTTGATATTCGTGATGTAGCCGTGCAATGACCTCATTTTCACAGTTATAATAAAAGATCTGCTCTATTGTTGACCTTTACCACAAAGGACCAGGGGAGGGGAGGGGAAATTGGGTACTCCTGATGGACTATACAGAAAGCCTATGGCCAAAACCAGTACATTCATGTAGAAGGTGTTGGATATATGTACTTATGAATGAATGGGAGGGCTCGATGCAAAAATATTAAGCTTGAGGTCATGACAGTATGAACAAGAACCAGATACTTTCTTGTCTGCCCCAACCTAACTCAAGTAATAAGCATTTTATCATATGGCTTGTTTTGACCATTATATTTTATATTTTTGGCAAATGCACTGGTCCTGGTATGGTTTTTCTGGTCCGCCATCAAAATTCCAAAAGGTTTTCCTATGAGCATGCATGTACAGAACCAAATACAGGTGATATCTGATAAAAAGTATAAGGGAAACCTCAAAAATGAAGAGTATATAAATTAGCGTGGAGCCTCCCATGAAAACCTTGGTTGAGTACTCCCTGGACATGAAGGCTAAACCTGTAAATCACATCTAAAACGAATTTCAAAGCAAATGTTTCCTCCTATAGAGGGATTCCATGGTAGCTATGTTGTGGAGGAGAACAATGGAATGAAATTGAAAGAAAAAATATTTCATTTTGGCTTGAAAGAAAAGCGCTATCACATTGTATTTTGACCACAAAGATACAATCCCTCTATTGCTTGCCTTCGTTGCCTTGCCTTAGTTTATTTAGACCGATTCCATAAGTGGTAGTTTTCACTCTTTTGTACTGGTAGGTGTGATCAGCACAGGAAGCCCATCCAAGGAGCGAACACACCAACTTATGGAATAAGTTGATATACCTTACATTGAAAACTAACCATGGACGGCAATTTTTTCACTCTTCTGTAATACTCTATGTGATATTTCAATGTTTGTAACTAAAGTAATTACAATTTTCTTTCAGATTGATAAGACTTGGTATGATGAACGTCTTCACCATCCTAGAGAACACTCTGAAATTACTAAGTACATGGACGCAGCATGGAGAGTCAAGGAACAATCAGAGAATATGAATTAGACTTACTTTTAATATAGCTAACACTTCTATTTCACTGTAAACATATCTTGGTTTCATTCTTTAGTGATCTTGCAAGACTTTATGTAAACACCTACACTTTTGTTTTTTGTGTACAGATATGAATAAGCTATGAATAAGCTAAACTGACAGTAAAACCTAATAAATTTGCCAGAATTCCCGAAAAAGTTGATTGAAGATACAAATAAAAATTTTAATTTTTTTTAATGAGGCTTAAATTTCTTTCAAATGCAAAGAGCTGGAATACTCTTGTAAGTTAAGATTTCTTTGTAAATAGTTCACTATCACTTTTGTTTGCAGAACGACTAATAAAAAAGTTAACAATTATGTTTGCTTAACAACTTACAAATTAGTATTCATACATGCCAATCTTGGCAAAAATCACTAGCGTTTTCCTAAATTTCTTTGTTCAAAGTGTTAAAATGCGCGATTTTTTGTCCTTTTAAAAGAGCGATCTGCAGTACCGAGAAATTCCTTTAATTTCTTATCTTATCACATCAAAACTGGTGGTTACCATAGTGATTTTTGCCATGGCAACCCCACTGAAAGATATAGATATTCTAGTCGAGTAGCTTGTCACTAAAATTGGGTCAAACTGATATATTCCCGGACGGGGCACTTCATGTGAGTTGGGTTGTTAGTTCGTTCTCTTCCTTTCTTCGAGGGTCTTTCTTCGGGTCCTCAGGTTTTTCTCCCTCCATCAAAAACGAACTGCCGTGAGTTGAGAGTTGGGTGCTTAGAATATTTAATGTAGTAAGCTAAGATCTAGAAATGTGTGTGAGAGTATTAGAATTTCTACATTATATTGTAAAGCGCATTGAGACGTAGTGAAATGCACTATATAAATACCTAGTTATTATTTTTATTCTTATTAATTTGACAATCACATTTTAATACTGCCACGGAAACAAATATGGAAGATAACCATAGATCGAGAAGGTTGTACATAAACTTTCTAAAAAACTAATACATAAACATTGTACATAAACTTTATAAAACAAAAACGTTTTATTGACCCTCTCCCACAAAATAATCCTAACTTTTATAACTCCTGAAACTAGTCATAATCGCTAGTTTTAACACCAAAATTTAAAAGGCTGTCGCTCCTCAATAAGAACAAAAATAGCTAAGTATTATACCCAACGGCTTATTTCTCATGTCGATTTATACTCAATTATTTCTTCAAATTAAGGTTAAATACAATAAACTGATTTTTTTCTAGCTTATTAAAGTAATTGGTGTTGTCATACATCGTAATTAACGAATCGAAAGTCGTTTATGTCAATAGAAGGAAATAATTAAGACACTAATATAATTAGGTTGTTCAGCAAGAAAAGTGGCGAAACCTAGTTTACAAAGTCACTGTGATTTGAGCTGTTCAGGTGTAAGCATCACTATGGCTAACTCTCTTACATTTCTTGCCGCTTTTCTTGTGGCTGCATCCTGGTCGTACCAAGGTATAGTAAGTTTTAAAACCTCTCCTCTCCTCTCCTCTCCTCTCCTCTCCTCTCCTCTCCTCTCCTCTCCTCTCCTCTCCTCTCCTCTCCTCTCCTCTCCTCTCCTCTCCTCTCCTCTCCTCTCCTCTCCTCTCCTCTCCTCTCCTCTCCTCTCCTCTCCTCTCCTCTCCTCTCCTCTCCTCTCCTCTCCTCTCCTCTCCTCTCCTCTCCTCTCCTCTCCTCTCCTCTCCTCTCCTCTCCTCTCCTCTCCTCTCCTCTCCTCTCCTCTCCTCTCCTCTCCTCTCCTATCTAGAAGACCTCAATAATTTCGCGCTGCATTTCCCCCTCTGTTTCTCTTTGACTTTGCCATTCTTAGTTCAGCATTTTCAACTTTTTCCTACTTCTTTCCAGTGTTTTTCTTAACAGATTCTTGCTTTTCAATCTATTTCCATTATCTAGGTCAAGCAATGGCCTCTGATCCACCTCAACGTCAACTGTGGAAACAAATTAATCTTTTACCCGTTTGTTTTGAGGGACGAGGAAACAAATACGGTCACTTGATACACCTTGGCGAAAGCAGAATGATTGGAGCCATTAAACTGGTCTACAAAAAAGGTTCCATTCGATGTGCTCACAACGAAGCTTTTAAAAGCCGCTGGGGGTGCTATCAATTCTCACACGGTATGCATGCATAGAAGACCAGGATGTAACTTTCTTGAAACGTTTTCTGCGACATTGCACGTAACGCAACACAGTGTTGCATGTACCGTGCATTAGTTTAGTGCCACATATATTTATAAATTATTAATTAATTATTATTTTTCATTTATTTTATTTAAGTCAATATTTATACAGGAACATCCAGTGTAGCTTTGCTAGTTTAAATGGAACCCTGATATAACATAATAGTTACAAAAAAGTGGACTAGACATAAATTGGTTTACACATATAGTATATAAAATACAATATTTTCTCACTCCCTCCCTGTCCCTCCTTCCCGGCCCCATGTTGTGATTCACAGTCCGCACAAATTGAAATTGAAATTATTGCTTAATCAGTAGGCTGACTGTTTGGCTTTCGCTAAATTAATTAATTTATTTTATTACTGAACGGAGCACACTTCTGATGTCAGATATAGCGCAAGGTCGACCGCGCACACACCTTCATGGAATTTTTGTACGGAGGAAAATTCCATGAATCCTTTACTCTTGAATATTTACTTAACAATTTAGCAAATATATAATAAAACAAATAGAACAACTTTTTCCGTGCTCCATTCATTAACACAGTACTTAGGAAGTGTCTGGAGCACCCAAGAAGTGTGGAGACTCGCCTACGGCAATTTGTTAAATTGTGTATACACTAGACCTTAGAACTCAGACCTTATTGCTATCGGCTACAGAAAAGTGCCCTATATATTTATAGGTAAAAGCGATAAATATAAATGTGGATGTAAAATATTGATAGAAAGCAAAGTCGCTTGGTATTTCAGTAGTAATTAAGCAAAGAGAAATAAGGGAACGTTGAACCAAGGTGCCTGTGTACGCGCCCTTACATGCACCCCAGGGTTCGTAGGTTCGAGCATACCCGATCCTTTTACAATGGAGTCCCCCCCGGGGGGTTCGAGTCCCACTTGAGCCAGATTTTTTCCTCTCGTGTGGCCGTGGTGTGCAACCATGCACTTCATCTTCCCTTATTTCCCTTTGACAATGAATGCAATAATTCACTCTATTTCTTTCATTCCATTTTGTAGCCTCTATTAAAAGCAATCCACTCAATGTCATCATCACAGACACAAACAATAAAATTGTGTTTCCGATAAAGCATTACATAGCTACTGGCTGGGCTCGTCCTGGTCTCTGGTACTACCTACCGTTCACTGACTCATTACACTCTGATGAACTGGTCTTCACCAACTATTGCGACCCATTCTACCTCCCTAAATATGGGCAGCTGAGGATCTGGTACGGAGAAGATTTGAGAAACTGGTATGAGACGGACAACGTTGGTCGCGTCTGTGTTGATGTTTTTGTTCATGGTCTTTAAAAAACCTACAAGTTCCAATAAGAAATTGTTATGTATACGTAGCTTAGAAACGCATGGAAGAATAAAACCCATAATCTATGAAAAAAGCGAGTAAAATTTTGCAAAAATTTTGAAGTCGTTTTTCTAGTAATTCTTAGTTCGTACGCCTTTACCCAAAAGCGTGGGGACATTAGGCCTTGGGGGAAGTCAGGTCCGGACCCATAGCAATTTTTTTACCAAAGAAAAACTTCGGGCTAGCTAGAAATAGCTGACATCGCTAATACACTGCAGTGAACTTTGGACAAAGCTTTCCATTTGAGACGAACGGGCCAAAAGTACGACAAATGTACAGAAACTTACCCGCTAGACTCGATCCGAACCTTTTGTTCAAAGTCATTGGAGTGTAATGTCAATGTTAGCTATTGTGGTGAAAACTCACGAAGTTTGGTTGAATGCTGAGGCCAAGAACAGGCAAATGAGCCGTAAAGTAGGGCATGCAACTGTCTTGGTTACCCCTATGCTGGTTTCTGGCTTGCACGGGGGGTTCAATGGGGGTATAGCTTTGACGGTTGACGGTCAAAATTTTGCCTTTTTGACGGTTGACGGTAAGAAATTCGGTGTTTTGACGGTTAATATGCTGCATTATCGATGTATTACGCAAAATTCAATATCGTGAAGGATTTTTCAGTTCCAGGCCAGTCGGTTGGGGGTGGTTCGATCTAACTAACCCCTTAGCTCCCCTCCAACAGAATAAAATAGGCGCTTATATTTAGTCACATTGTTGCATTTCTCTCTAAATGAACCTTTGGTAGAGCTAGTGAATTATGGTTTTATCAAAACCCAGACCTTCAGCTATTAAGTATTTTTAAGGTCTTTAAGTATTATTTTATTTGAATTTTCCACGATTTTTTTGTTTATTATTTCTTTCATAATCTTTTTCTGTTTCTGTCTTTTCTCTCTCCTTTAATTAACAACTAGCTAATATTGATTTTGAGACAAAGAAAAAAAAAATTGGGCCCCTAGCCGGTTTCGAACCGGGCTCTTACATTTGCTCACTTGCTTCACAGTTCGAGGGTTTTCCAATTGCGCCACGGGATCAAGTAATTTGCACAACAATAGACAGCCAATTCACGGGATACACTAGGTTATTTTGTTCTCCAAATCCCTCAGTAGACCAGTTAGCCTAGTGGTAAGGTGCAGTTATTTACGGCCTAGGATCCGACTGTTTCCTCCCTCTTTGACTGCGAAGCTCGCTGCGTTCTACCGGATAGCGCGGAAGGGGCCGAAATCTCCATCCTATACGTAACATGCGATGATTCAGCTATTTGTCTGGATGCATGGTCCGATTTTTTGGGTTTTGCATAAAATTAGCATACTAATTTCTTTGGGTAATGGGTTCGAGTCCTTCCTGCGCCAACAACTTTTCTTTTTTCTTCTTTTTTCTGTTTTGAATGAATTCTATTTCTCTTCTCTAATTTTTCTTGGCTTAAAATTCAGGTTTCAAACGGAAAAAAACTACATAAACCGGCTTTACATTAGCTTGATGCTTTCAAATTTTGCGTAATTTACGGAAAAACATGCACATTCCTTGAAATAAGAGTTATCTAAAAAAAATTCATTCCACTTTCCAAAAGCCAGCGGGACCTCCGGATACTTATACAGGTCATTCTGAAGCGATTCCCTAATCCAGCCGAAAATGGTGGAAATCGAACCTCCCCTATCAATGTGCTTGCGACCAGCCAGCAGTTCTGCCGACAATATGAAGTTCAGTATGACTTTTATAAAGTTTTAACGGTATTGAAATAGTGAAATTGTTATAACGTCTTGAAAAATACGCGCATTTGGAAAAAATATAATAACTTAGAAAAATTGTTCCAGAGTGTATTTGACGGTTAATTTTTTTGACGCTTGACGGTTAAAATGCCCCTCATTTGACGATTGGCGGTTGAAATTTTGGCCGTTTGACGTGATTGTAACGTGCCGTGACCGTGACGTTTTCACAGTCATACGAAAACTGCTCTAGTCTCGTCACGTAACACTCCATCCAAAAATTCAGCGCCAAACAGGGAAAGAGTGTAATCATAGGCCATTTTGTTTTCTTGACATCGGGATTGATCATCTATACTTTGCGAACCCACGTGCACCGGATCCTGTAGCGCCGCACATCCACATTAGCTCATATTCTCAGGATCTACCAAGAAAGGATTAAAACAGATAGAAAGTCAGCCTTGTTGTATATACGTACAAGAAACGGTTCACGTTGACGATATGCCTACGATATAGATACAAGTATATCTCGCATCAATTTTATATTAATCTTAATTCAACATTTTTTTCCATTTCACTTTCATATTTAATTTTCATTTCATTTTATTTTAAATTTCATTTCTTTTTTTTTAAGTTTCATTTTTTAATATGTAATACCTGCTGTTATGATCAGTATTTATTACTATTTTTGATCGACCATTAATGTGTTAGTTTTCTATTTTTTCTTCTATTCGTTTTTCGTTTATTTAGCATATGAAAACTTTGTATTGTATATATTTTCTTTTATTATACATTCTCAAAAGAACGCACGTAATATGCACAAGATCAGCGAAAAATATGAGACCGTATTAGGTTAGTAACATTTGAATGGCTTCCCGGTGCAAAGCCGCGCGTTAATTAAACGACATCATTTGTATTGATTTTTACAGAATTGTATAATAAATATGTTATTGGTCGATTAACCAGGGTATACAGCTGTGAATTTTTACTTGTCACTTGCATTTTGGCTCGCCTAAAGGCTCGCCAAAATACTGCGTGACTCGTAAAAATACACAGCTGTATTAGCTGGTTAGTCGACCAACAACCTATATGTATTATAATTTCATGCCCACTTTTGTTATGTTATTTAGTATAGTAGCTATCTACCTCGTTTAGCCCTGTGGTCATTGTAGGTAGCCAGTACCTTAAATTCTGTATTTCTTGAAAATTGTTTATATATATAGGTACTAAATGAACGCGTATTGCAAGGTATGACATGCTCTGCTCTGCTCTGCCCTGCTTTGCTCTGTTCTGTTTTATTCTGCTCTGCTCTGCTCTGCCCTACTCTGTCACGCTCTGCTCTGCTATACTTAACTATGCTATATGCCATGCTATGCTATGCTATGCTATGCTATGCTATGCTATGCTATGCTATGCTATGCTATGCTATGCTATGCTATGCTATTAAAAAAATTTCCCAGTGGAGAAGTGGAGCTAGAGGGTCTGCTGTTTCTCTCTCTCTTTCTCTCTCTCTCTCTCTCTCTCTCTCTCTCTCTCTCTCTCTCTCTCTCTCTCTCTCTCTCTCTCTCTCTCTCTCTCTCTCTCTCTCTCTCTCTCTCTCTCTCTCTCTCTCTCTCACACACACACACACACACACACACTACAACTACATTCAACTATTTTATCAAACAATATTTAACTGATGTGTTGGTTTTTGCTGATAGGAAAAGCCGGCGGAGAAAAACCCTAGTGACATGGCAGAGAACAATAATAAATCAAATAAACTCAGCTCATACATATGATCCAGCGCGCGAGCTGGATCTCGAACGCGAACCACTAGGCTACCCTTGTCACCCAGTCTGTTTTGAAAGAGAAGTTTCTTCTCCCGGCCCTCTTTTTCTTAATTTTTCTTTGTTTGTCTAACCACCTCCGCACCTATGTCTAACCATTGAATAGCCTAGTTCTCTCGAGGTTCCAGAAACGACGGGTGCTTGAATGTTATGTTACAGGCTTCAAGTACCCATCATTTTTTGAACCTGGAAAGAACTAGGTTCTCCTATGGTCAGA
Organism: Telmatactis stephensoni; assembly: GCA_029948255.1. Lineage (NCBI taxonomy): Eukaryota > Metazoa > Cnidaria > Anthozoa > Actiniaria > Isophelliidae > Telmatactis > Telmatactis stephensoni. The sequence continues at coordinate 296,221 of JALIZF010001525.1, forward strand.
TAGGTCTTGAATCGGTCTTCTGACATTTATAAGACCATATTACTCGAAATTTACTTAAAATTGCTTAAAATGCATGGAAAATACCAGCGATTATATTGAAACAACGCTCTAGTGTGGATTTTAGCCATGACGATCTCATTTTAGCTGCAACTCATGGGTCGCTACGATCGTATAGCAGATCAAATGGAAATCAGTCTTGCAGACGACGCACGCAAAGCATTAGAGGAGATAACGAACGACCCTGACGTGCCTGTAAGAGACCGGCGAATAAGGTAATTTCTTAGCTACTTGTTCCTCAATTTTTGATATACAGGGGATATATATGTATATATTTGACGGCAGCCATCCGTCGATAGCAAAGATTGTGTTTCAGCGGCTGTGATTGGTGAAGAAACATTTACCAATCAGCTGTGCCGGTAGACCGCTATGCTACCCTCTGATCGCGTCTATTATCACTACGTTATGTGAATTAGGCGGAAGGATTTAGCTCGTAAGCTAGCTGGGAATAATTAGTTTCTACGGTTGTTTCTCTTCCTGGAATTCTTCAAAGTCTTCTTCATCATCAGTGTCTTTATTCATGGTCGCCTCGTGATGTTGGTATTCACTGATCAGATCGTTGAGGTTCGAGTCAGCCTGTAAATGGACAAACAAATCGTTCTTACTTCAATCTTCTCTCTTGAGCTCTCGTTTGGATGATTTTTCATTTGCGATTATCTTAACCATACTGTCTCGCTCGATCGTTCTTTAATGTTTGCTCCTTCCCTCCTTTCTTCCCTCCTTCCTTCCTTCCTCCCTCCTTCCTTTTTCCTCCCTCCTTCCTTTCTTCTTCTTTTCCTTCCTTCCTTCCATGCATATTCCTTCCTTCCATCCTTCCTTCATAATTCCTTCCATATTTTTCTTTGGTACAGGATGGTGATGTTATTTCTCAATTATAGCGTCTAATTATACTGTAAAATCTTAAATGGTTTATACCTCGGTAAATTCCATAACGTCCATGCCCTCTGCCGTGTACCAGTGAAGGAAAGCGCGCCGTCTAAACATGGCAGCAAACTGCTCTGTGAATCGTCTAAAGCCTTCTTGTATGGCTGTACTGTTGTACAGGAACGTTGCAGACGATGGGAGACCTTTTGGAGGCACGTCACATACAGCCGTTTTCATGTTGTTTGGAATCCACTCAACAAATTTAGAAGAATGTACATCCTTAATATAAGGAAAGTGAACTTTTTAGTTAGTTTAATGATTGCGGATCTTTATGAAAATTGTACTGAATATCTCTACAACAACTTTATAACGATTGCCCACCGAAGTATGGAGAGGTATATATCAGGAACGTTAGGAATGGAGATATCGTCTGACGACAAGGAAGGGATAAAATTGGTCGCACGTGGCCAAATTTACCCTATAGAAGACAGAGAAATGGCCCAACGGAGAAGTCGTCTCTAAGAACACTACAAGATCGACGCAAACGTCTTCTGATGTTGTACGTCTTGAACTTTTAATTTCTTGTAATTCATTGTAACAATTTGATATGGCATTTGGTTGGTACGGTGTCTAAACCTAAGCCTTAATAAATGTGTGCAGGACTTAAATTCAGATCTAGATGCTTTTAGTTTTCAAAAGAGTTTTCTCCCCTTTCCAATCACAATAACGAATTCGATTTACGTACCTGCATTTGTGAAATTTCCTGTTCCACATCTCGCATTGAGAGCCGTCCTCTAAACATGGCCGCCACAGTCAGATAACGACCTCGTTTTGGATCACAATCTACCATCATGCCTTGTGCGCTAAACATGTCGTTTGTTAGTTCTGTGACGTCATTCGCCCGGTAATTCTCGGTTTGTTTGCGAATTAGTGGCGCATGCGCGGGAACGAAGAAATGAAGACGGGGAAATGGGACCATGTTAACGGCGAGCTTACGAAGATCTGCGTTGAGCTTTAAGATAAAATATGATTCGATTTCAAAATGACTATTTAAATGTTTACTCTGCATCACTTTAATTATATGAGTTCTTGATTCTTGCATCCAACTAAATCCTTCCATCAACTCATCTTGAGCCCTGCATCTATTCATTCAATTCATCAATTCATTCATATCCATTCACTCGTCTGTTCGATCATTCATTCATTGATTCTCATACGTTCTTTCGTTTGTTCGTTCGTTCGTTCGTTCGTTCGAATTCGTTTGTTCGTTCGTAATCGGTTCGTTCGTTAGTTCGTTCGTTTCGCGGTAGTTCGGTAGATCGTTCGATCGATCGATCGCTCATTCATCTATATCAATTCAACAGGATCGAGCCCATGCTCCATCTCATATTAATTTATATGCTCGCTTGTTCGCATAGTTCGCTCATTCACCTAGTAATCCTTACCTGTCCTGGAAATCGTAACGACGTCGTTACTCCACTCATAGTCGCTGCTATAAGCTTATTCAATTCGTTATACGTAGGTGTACTCTTCTTCAATACATGATAACAAATATTATACAACGCCTCGTTATCGATACAAACGGTCGCATCTGTAATATCGATGAGATGGTGAAAACTTAGCGTAGCGTTATACGGTTCCGTTATAGTCTCGGAGACACGCGGTGACGGGAAGACGCTGTAGCTGGACACCAGTCTGTCGGGATATTCCTCGCGAAGTTTCGATATCAGCAACGATCCTAAACCGGAGCCAGTTCCCCCTCCCAGCGAGTGAGCGAGTTGAAAGCCTTGGACCGAGTCGCAAAACTCTGCTAGTTTTCTTACGCAGTCCATTCCAGCTTCAAGGAGTTCTGATCCCTCGGTGTAGAAACCTTTGGCCCAGTTGTTCGATGCGCTGTTTGTACCTGTACAAGTATAAAATCGTTTACAATATTGAAAATAAAAGTGACTGTATGTACTGTACAGAATACGAACAGTGGGTGGCATGGTTGGCATAGTGATGAGAACACTGGCCATTCACCGCTGTGGTCCGGGTTCGAGTGCCAGCTCGGGCGGTGGATCATATGTGAACTGAGTTTGTTTGATGTGTTGTTCTGTACCATGCCACAGGCGAGGGTTTTTTCTCCGGGTTGTCCGGGTTTTCCTCTCTCAGCATAAATCAACATGTGAGTTGAGCGATGAATGCAAAATATTTAATGTAGAGGTAGTGAGTGTGAGTGCCAGCAGATCAAGAACCACTATGTGGATATGCTGCTGTGAAAAGATTATTTATATTTATTTATTCATATTAATTTATAAAAGAAGGCATCTCTTAATCATCGTCTAGCCGCTGAGAAAATACGTCAAGCACTGTTGCTAAGGAGATTTGGTTATTATTAAATAGATGCTGTTATTTATTAAAGTATATTATGTGCTTTCTAAGAAGATATAGCTGCTAAGGAACCATGATTCCTAAGAGAAGATAAATTTACTGAGTTGCCAGATGTTATTACTATGGAGATGCGGTTACCAACTAATGGGTGCATGGGTGCCAAGGAGATTCGATTGCTTAGGAACTATAGTTATTAAGGCGATATGGGAGACATGGTTATTGAGGCAGGAAATATGGTTACTAGGGAGATATGGTTACTAACCATATACGATTGCTAAGGTTACGGTTACTAAGAGGATATTGTTACTAGGGAGATATGGTTATTGAGGATAGAGATATGGTTACTGGGAAGATATGGCTACTAAGAGCGGGATATTATTACTAGGTTACCAAGGAAATGGTTTTTAGGAAGATATGGTTACTAAGAAGATATGGTTACTAAGGAGATATTGTTTTAGGGAGATATGGTTACTAAGAAGATATGGTTACTAAGGAGATATTGTTTTAGGGAGATATGGTTACTAAGGAGATATGGTTACTAGGAGGTATGGTTATTAATAGTATATGGCTACTTAGGAGATTCCTAAAGGATCCTAAGGGTGTTTTCCATTTAGTGGAACCAACCAGGCAGAATGGCCTGATTTCTTAGGACTGATTCAAGCTGGAGCTAGGAATTGACATGTACCATTTAAGAACTGGCCATTCTGGCCGGTTGGTTCCAATAAATGGAAAACACCCTAAGACTGTCAAGTCGTTTTCATACCTGTGATACATGTATAAGGACTAAACAGCTTGCCATACCGTGAAGACCGTAAAGAGTCGATAGAGCCTGGTTCCAGGTCGATGCAAGCAGCACGTGGAACATAACGCCCATCTGTTGTGATCCATGAAAAAGAAAAAGGATTAGATACAGCGCGCTAGGTTGAGTAATAGTAAACCCCCAAGAGAGTTAAATTGCAAGACATTCAGTTAACAGTTAAAATTAAAATCAGATGGGTCCACTTCCTGAAATGTTGATTATAATATGATCTTTATATATACACAGCGTTTTGCAAAATCTTTGAGCCCTCTCAATATATATTGGGTGCAGTATGGGTAATGGGTAATCAGTAGACCTCCTTCGCTTGCCTCAATGTTTTCCCAATACAATCCTCTAATTGGGAAATATCATTCTTTGTTCAAGGTTAACATTCTTTCGTGCACGTCTACCTAATTAAAAGATTTCAAACAAAGAAATTAAATGCAGTTCCCAAGAGGACTGTATTGGGAAAACATTGAGACAATCGAAGGAGGTCTATTAAACTTTTCTAATGGATCTTTACATCAAAACTAGTAAAAAAGAAAGAGAATAGCCATTTCACACAATTTGAAAAAAATTCTAATAATTTTGCAGGGACTAATTAAACCTTTTTTTGAACTGGGTATTAATAAATAAAGTAGTTACCCATGATGCACCCGATATGTTTAGGAGGATTCAAAAAGTTTTTGCAAAGTGCTGTATTCGATTGTGTAATCTTACCATATTTCTCATCAAAGTAAACATTAACTTTATCGAGTTTCGATGGATCCTTGCCCTGAAATCGACCTGTGCAGTCTATGTCATGCTCTTCTGTTATCACCTCCCAAAACTAGCCACCAAACAATAATGACAAAAAATTAATTGACATAATTTACAAAAGTTAATTAATGTTTGTGAGAAATCTTTATTGATTTCAGATGCTATACAATGCTTGATTTGTTTTGCTTTGCATGTTTTGTTGAAAAACACACTGATAAAGTAAAATCCACAAAGCTGGCTCCGTTTCACTTGATATTTTGTCTAAACTTGTTTTTGCTTGTCTTTGGTGACAGCAGTAGTTTTTAAAACAACAGGTTAATAAACTTAATTTGCTCGACTGATCTCGCTGAAATTGGAACCTGCTAATGTATTTGTGATATAACTTAACTCTGGTTCTATTTCACGCCGGGGTTAAGACCACTGCATAGTCAGAGATGAAGTATCGTAAATTAAAGTAAGTAAAATAAGCTCAGACACGTCCTTTTTGCTATTTTGCTTACAAATGACAGAGTATTTTGGTAAACAGTATCAAAATCCTCACTAGTTAATCGCTTCAATTACAAGTTACCTGCAGTAATTGTCACGCTCAGTGGCTAAACCACTAAAAAGTCAACATTTTAAAATCTCTTTTATTTTGTTCGTGTCTGCGATATTTTCGATAGAATTAGTATAAAATGTATTCTTATAGAAGTTTTTATCCGAATCCTATCCGTATGGGAGTCTACACTCAGGGTCCCCTATACCCCTTTGCAAAATGCACGCGAAAATATTTGGTCTTTTCACGCGTCACGGATAATTACAAAAACTCTTTTACGTTCACAGAAAGTCAAAATTTGCTTTCACGTTGACGCAAACAGATTTAAGACCTTAAATCACGTTTCACGTCAAAATAAATCAGCCATTCACGTTTCACGCAAAAGGTATAGTGGACCCTGTACACTGACTCACACCTACATTTTGACAAACATGCGCAGACACACTTCAGCGTAAAATAGTGAAATACTAGCCGCTTAGACAACGGTAAAAGAGAAAATATGTCTTTGCTATTTTTTTTGTCAAAACATTTGTTTCTTAAAAGAGAAAAATGTTCGATTTGACAGGTGTTTTGGGATCGTTTTTTAAAATAAGTCCGAAACTAAGTCCATAAAAGATTTTCATTGATTCAGAAAAATATATGACTACATATATAAAAGACTGATTTGAAATATTATTACTTTGGTAAAAATAGAAAAATAAAGAAAAAATAAGACATTTTTCAACGGTTGCTGAAATCTTTCAAATATGTCTATAAAAAGCAATAATTACTAACAAAAATAATCACGATAAAAAATGAATAACAACAATAATAATAATGATCTCCAAAGCGGGAAGAACGACTGACCTGCTTGCTGAGTTGATTTCCACACTGTCCAACTTGAAGATGAACGATTTCTCTCATCTTAGTTGTGACTCCGTGCTGAACACCACTTCTCAAATCTTAACCCCGTGTGTATTTACATATGTATCAGCAATTCATTTATGATCTCTGATGAGCTTCCTACTCGATCAACACTGCTTCCGGGTAGGTCAGAAGTAAAGAATAGAATACCCTAAAAGGGTTGACAGCCAAGGTTTCTTTTTTTTCAATTACATCATTGCGCAAACGTTTCGAGTCTAATTCACAAAGAGCAGAGTTTGCTACGCTTGGACTAATAAATGGTGACAGCGGAGGGATTTCATAGGATTTTTACTGGTCACAGTTCGGTTTGCGCAAATAGTAGAACAAGTGCGTAAAATGACAGAGTTGTTACTGTCTTTGCGTCAGCACTTCTACAACATGATATGAGTTGTGTAGAATGCGTTCATTTGCCTATGCGTGACCAGTGGTACTAGTGGTATCCTACCGTGGGGTGATTTTATTTACTAGTAAGCCGTGAAAGAAAGTTGACTAACTACTGAGTACTAGTAGATAATGAACAATAGAAAACAATGGGTTTAGAGTTTACTACTATTATGCATACTATTTTTTCATGGGTTAAATAAAATCAGTCTACTGAAATTTTACGTTGCAGTTAGATAAACTGAAAAGTTCGACGTCTATAAATCCTGTCTAAGCCAGGACGTCACCATGAAACGCTGACTGAAAATAACTTTTGATGCAAAATTAAATACGTATGAAATTCATAACTTGATCAAAACCGGTCACTGATTGGAGGAAGGGCGCTCATAACTTTAATAAATAATAAATAAACTCTATTTATAGACGGAGCCAATTTAGCTTTTGCTAGCTAGTCTTCCATTGGGCCGTCTTCGATAGTCTTTCGAACTCACGCTCACTTCCTCTACACTTATATTTTGCATAGATCGCTCAACTCCCATGTTGATTTTTGCTGAGGGGGAAAAACCAGAGACGAAATCTTCATGGCATGGTAGAGAACACACCCGAGGCGAGTGGTAGAGAAGTGGCTGGCGTTCGATAAGTTGAGGCGTCTTCCAGTGCGAGGAGGGGAAAGGATTGAATATGTCACACACTTTTCGCAAATAAATCCATATTGCATTGAAGATATATTTATTGGATTTCATTACAAAACAAAATACAAAATACATGTACATGATACATGCAATAGCTTTTACTGTTATGCTGTTTCGCTTGGTTCTCTGCTGCATTATATATAATAGCATATTTATAATCCTGAAATAGACGTCATATAAAGCCAACTAGAGGCATTTCGTGGCAAGACATTGTACCAACATTAAGTGTAGACTTCGTATGACTGTGACAAACCAACGTTAGTCGTGACATTCGACGTTTTCACAGTCATACGAAAGCTGCTCTAGAACCTACAGCCTTAGGCATTGAAAATCCTTGAACCCTTCACCCTTTTCCTCTATAAAAGTTGGCTGGTTTGCCGTGGAGCGCAGGACTTCCAGAAGTTAATCAACTTATACTGGGGAGAGGGGGTGTTCGAGCTACTTTTGTCTAAGGCTGTATAGTACTGGTACGTTAGCACGACAGCTCTTGTATGGACTTAATGAGTTTCTACAACATATCCAAATTGAATAAAATTTACATTTCCTTTGCTTGCTTGACGCTATGTGGTAATCATTACATCTCTTTATCGTTACAATGTTTTTAACAAAATAATGAATATATACTTATAAAAGAATAAAATGTGTGCAGTTCGAAAAGTAAAAAAGAATAAAAAAGGCGAGGAAAAATGGTGTTCATGATTAAGTGATCGTAATAAGCCCGAATCGTGGAGACGTTTTGACCCCCTCTCTATACCAGAATCTTTTTCAAAAATCTTTCATATTTGAATTTTAAATTCCTTCGAGAATACAAACACAATAGTTTTAATTAGTGAACAAAAGCTACTTGAAAAGGATTCTGGTATAGAGAGAGGGGTCAAAACGTCCTCACGCTTAGGGCTTATTAGGTTATCGGAATTAAATGTGGTTCGGAGTGTTACTGGACAGCGCAAAGCTCAAAACTGTGGCCAGTATTAATTATTTGCATACTTTTGTCTCAACATTCTCCAATTAGCACTTCGGTAAGAGATAAGATAAGAGAATCTTCGGATGCTGATTGGATGATTGTTCTTTAAAAAGCGGAATGTGAATCAGTACATTATGGATGGTCATATTTTTGGGCCTTGAGCTGTAAGAATCCAAAGATATATTAAAAAGTCCTGTTGTAATGTGAATTCGAACAAGTACTTTTCCCAAAAAGAAAAATTCTACATCGACATGAATTTAAATAGTACAAAGGAAGTTTATCAGTTAGCGCTCAAAATGGATGAAGGGTTATCACGTGATTTTGTTTGAGCCAATCACATCACTTGTCAACATTACGTGATACTTATGCGGTTTGAACATGCTAGAGTTGAAAATGTTAACACGTGATTTACTTGAGCCAATCAAGTTCCCTGTCTGTAAATTCACATGATACTAATGCAGTTTATGGACGTTCAAGTGTTGCAAATACGATAGTTAACACGTGATTTAATTGAGCCAATTACGTTACTTGCTCAATATGACGTGATCATTCAGAAATTCGAGCTTCGACATTCTACACTAGAGTATTGTATAACTTGTAAAAAAAAGTTTTTTGGATGACATGAGCTTATAATTCTGCCTTAAACATTATAAAAAGATAAAACTATCCCTGGAGGAAATATTTTTTAAGAAGTGAAAATTGATCACGATGAGACCGAAATGAATGAAGAATGTGGGGACTTTTCCATGCTTCACATTGGCAAGGTGTAATTGCTTTTCTCAGACAAGCTGCTGAGGTAGCCACGGCATGTCGAAGCAGGGCCAAATCAGACATAGTCTTCTTGAAGAACTTTCTTACGATAACCAACTACTCGGAAAGCTGAGATTTGTTCTGATGAGCGGGAATCAGGACGATACCTGGAGGACGAAATAAGCAATTAAATAAGAAAATGTACTCCAAAAGGGAGTGTTTCTATTTTGATGTCATGCAATGGACTCAGTAGAGCGTCGTGCACTAAACTACAGTCACGCAATTTACAGTAGGCAAATTATAGTGAACAGGCGTACACTGCGTGAAGCTAAGTGCAATCTAATAGTGCAGTGTGTCACGCGATGTCACGTAGTGGCTGTGTTAGACAAGTGCAGATACATACGTGAACAGGGGATCTGCAATCGGCATATTTGCACATAATAATGACTGCTTGTAAAATTTGCAATCACACCACACCTACGAGCACACAAGCACACTAAATTAAAACGTACAGCACAGAATATTACTACAACACTGATGTAAGCATACTCTGCATTGACGAGCACGTGGAATCTTTTAAATTCATTTGTTCTACCATTGCTTGAGTACTAGCCTACGTAGCGGCCTTCGTGAAGGGACGGAGGAGAGATCGAGGAAGCTTTCCTTTCCCTTCTCCCTCCCCTTAAAAGAGGGTCACTACGCAGGCTACTTGAGTACTAAAGAGTGTTCTTCAATGCGTGGTAGCTACATGAAAAGGTTAAGGGTTATAGGTTATTTGCTTTCAAATTCACGCAACAGCTACGATTCAAACCTTCCTTACACTGACGCTAAAAATCAATGTTACATTAAAAGAAGCCAAGGTTTACCTTTCTCCTTCATTTGATGATATTCTTTTACGGTACGTATAGCCTCCATCACTTCGTCTTCGTTCTCTCTGTAAGGAGGCTCCTTCATCGTTCTTCCCATTACCTTTTTCACCTCCAGTCGCTACGGTAACCACTGATCCACTCTGCGGTCGTTTGTTGTCAGAGACTCTACGCTCCCTTCCGGGGTAGGGAGGTACCTGCTTTTGATTACCACGTTCTCTGACTTCACGCATCAGAACATCGTCAAGAGACTTCCGCTTTGATAAAGCGTATGGCGGAGGGGAGCGCTCTGGGTGGCCATTTCTCAAATGAGCTACCTCACTTCTCAACCCTGAAGGTCCAGCGGCGTATCTCGCATTTGGACCCTCCTGTCCTCTATTTTGATAGTCCTGTGGTGAAACTACAGATCTTGTGCCTGGGGCGCCAGAATAAGTTCCTGGGGGTCCAATCTTAACTGCACCTTCATGGCGCGTTCCAGACAGCCTATATGGATCAGATCTTTGAGGTGGAGGCGGGGCTCCTGGTTGCCTAGTCGACGCCGCAATCGGAAGAGATTCAACAACTTGAACGTTTTGTACCTGGACAGTTTCAGGAGACATGCGCGGAGTGATAGACATAGCAGGGGTTGCCACGCCCAGTTTTCTTCTATATTCTGCGTTTTCTTTGTTCAATTTTTCAATTTTTCTCTCCAGAGATCTTTTAGTGCGAGACAATTCTACTGCTTTTTCCATGGCCATGTCGCTTGCTTTGGCACTTTCTTTTTGAAGCTCTTCGGCTTTTTTACTAACTTCTTTGAAATTTTTCTCAAGCTCTTGTTTAGATTGTTCAAGCTCAGTATACCTCTTTTTAAACTCGTCATTGTTTTTATGTAGTTTTTCGACTGTGGCTATCACATCCTTGCTATCGTGCTCGGGGTTTTTCTCCGTGGTTTTCATAACCTTGTCAGAGATCTCCTTCAACTCGGATTTTAGTCGATTTAACTCTTTGTCACCGCCATCTTTCATTCCTATCAATCGTCTCTTTTCTTCCTCGTGTTTTTTCCTCAATAATTTTATCTCACTACTCTTGTTAGAAACATCTTTTCGTACATTATCCATTTCGCTCTTAATTGTCTCCAAAGATTCCTGGAATTCCTTTAGCTCTTGTAAAAGCGCCTCTTTTTCTGCTTGCGTCTTTTGTAGTTGATTATCCAAAGTGGTCTTACCCTCGTTGGACTTTTCCAGCTTTGCGCTCACTTGCGAAAGACACGCCTCTGTGTCTTGGTACTTCTGGTTTAACTCCTCTTTCTGGATCATGACTTCTTCCAGTTCCTTGATCAGAGATTCCAATTCTGTTATCTTGGTCTCGAGTTTAGTTTTTTCGTTGGCTAATTCTTGTATTTGTGTGTTCATAGTTCGCTTTTCTCCAGCAATTTTGGTAACAGTTTCTGACAACGCCTGACATTCACTCTCCAAGTCGAACTTGGCCTTTTTCAAGACTTCAACTTCATCTTTCGAGTTGTCAACATCGTCAACATTTGGTGCTTCTTTTTTCTCTTTTTTACTTTTTAGCTTCAGGCCTTTGGTTTTCTTGGTCTTTTCAGCTTTCTTAGCGGTCACATCTGGAGTCGCGTTTTGAGGTTTCTTGACTCCTCGTTCTTCATCAAGACAGATTTTAAGGGCGCTTATTTCTTTCACGGATTTTTCCAACTCGGTTTGAAGTTCTAAGTTTTCCTTGTTAAGTTTATCCAGCGCAGGTCTCAGCTGTTGGGTCTTGTCAGCATCCGTTGAGTCAGTTTCTTTATTTGCTCGCTCTTTTTCAAGAGAAGTTTTCAACTCACTTATTTCCTGCTCAGCTTTCTCTAAACTAAGTTGCAGTTCTGAATTTTCTTTGTTAAGTTTCACAAGCGAGGATTTGAGTTGTTTAGTAGAAGTGTCCGAGCTTTCAACCTTATTTTCAGATTCTACCTTGATGCTAGCTTGCTCTTTTAAGGTCTTAAGCTCATTTTGTAATTCTTCGATGCGTTTCTTGTAAGACGAGTTCTCTTCTTCGAGTTTTTCACAATTGTCTTCATTTATTTGAAGCTTTCTTTGTAATAGCTCTTTTTCTTTTTGAAGCGAACTGCGACTTGATGACTCCTAAAAACACATACAGATTTTATTCAAATTCTTTTAACCGCCTTCAACGTCATTAGGATGCGGTTAAAACACTCGTCCACTGGCTCTAGAAGGGTACGGTACGTAAAATATACAGCAGTTTTCTTATGACTGTGAAACCGACTGCACCGTGTATACGTAACCGTGTTAGCGCTGTAATTTCTAGAGTGGATTTTGTATATATGACTGTGAAAACGGCACCGCACAGTCACGGCACGGTTACGACACGAATTTCGGATGTTTTATAGACATCACGGCACGGCGCGACCGTCCGTTTCACACTCATACGAAATCTGCTCTATAAAAACACTCAAAATTCCTACCGCAATCGTGCCGTTTTCACAGTCATATAAAAACTGTACTAGAGCCAATTTCGAAAACTGTGAAAACGGCATGGTTACCGCACAGTATGGCACGGGAATTTAGAACGTTTTTATAGACATAATGGTACTGACACGGTCAAGGTATGGCGCGGTTAGTCTCCCACTCATACGAAAACCGCTCTAACGTACCTCAGTCCGTGTAGTCACTGTTAAAACCCAGTATTAAGAGAATTTCAACGAACCCTAGACGGGAAAGAAGGGCCCATGACGGGAAAGGGGGAATTTCCCAGCATCACCGTGGACTATCATCACCCACCACCGCCACCCATCAGTGAAACTTGTCATCGCCACCGCTAGAAGTACATATTAGATTTAGAAAACGCAATGTGATGCGGGACGTTATTCACACCGAAGAATAACGTTCAAAATCAGTATCGACGCGGTCGACTTTCGACGTCCTGAACATGTCGTCGTGATCAGTGTCGTTACAATAGTCACGCAATAAGCGTGGTATACTCGACACCTTATATTTCGTTCATTGTCGTTGATCATCATCATCATTAACATTTTCATCGTCATTCATCATCATCATGTCTTCACTAAAGTAAATCAGGTTCAAGTCGTCTGAATACATACCTGTTCAATGACATTGCAATTTTGCTTATCGTCACGTAATTTCTTGATTTCCATCTCAAGTTCAGCCTTCTCGAGAGCAAGACTGTCTCGTTCATCCTCGATTATAGTCTTTACTCGCTCCAGCTGTTCGTATTCATCCTTCATTTGTGCCATTGTCTGATGACAAGTCGCAAGCTCCTGTGCGATGTTATCCTCAGAAGTTTCCGCTACTTGGAGAAGCTTCTCAAGATCTGCGTTCTCACGCTTAAGCTTCTCAAAGTCTGCCGAACCTGCGTTTGCTTTCTCATTCAAATGCAAGCGTTCGTTGGCGAGTCTCAGCTTTTTGATTTCTTTCTCTAACATGTGATTCCTAGAGTTTGCGTGTGTCAGACTAACACGCATCGTTTCTTCATTGTCCATTAAATCAACGTAATTCCATTGTTTATCGTTAGGGGTTTGTTTATCTAGAAGAGTACGCAAATGCTTTACTTGTTTTTTAAGTCCATTACATTCACTTTCAATCGCCTTTTTTTCGATTTCCATTTCACGGGCGTTGATGACATGGTCTTGGATTTCCGAGACAGCAGTTTCGATTTCTTGGAGAAGAGAAGTCCTTTGGTCTTCGACCGCTGTCCTCTGCTCTTCAAGTTTCGACGTGCTCTCCAGTTGATCATCCATTTCGGCCAGACTAGTCTCCAGCTCCTGTATAAGTCTGTCTTTTCTTGGTATATAAGGTGTAATATCTAAATCCTCATCGTCGTACACTTTTAACTTATTTTTACGGAGATTTGTATTTAGAGTCCCATTTTTAGTATTGACATTTAGAGTCCCATTATTTAATTTAGTGCTTTCAGCGAGTACGGTTTTATCGTGTTTAGAAGAATTTACTTTAGTGGGACCATTCATATGCCTTTTCTGCATTCCTTTCTAACAACTCCAAAGTCTTGATAATTAGTTCTAATAGGCGTTGATGTTCTCAACGTTGGTTCAATTCATCTTATATTTCTCGTGACTTTCTAAAGTGTTCATATCAAATGTGCTGAATCTGAAAGAGAATGAAAGACGAATATGAGCTGTTAAAGGTTACTGATATGAATCAAATGACTCGTGACTAGACGTCACGATAGAAAACATTCCACTTCAGTGACTACCTACTGGTTCGATTCTGATCACATTAAGTTCAAGTTCAAGTTTTTTTTTCTTCACACACCAAGAATAGATAGTTTATACATGTGCATTTATACATTTTTTAACAAATATATATTGATATAGGATAGTAAAAAAAAGAAGAACACGATTTACGGAGCATGAAGCTTTCGAGTTAGCCAAAAATATATTTATTGATTTTGTTTGGTAATTAAACATTATACATTAAACGAATAGTACGAAGCTAAGAGAAACGAATTCAGAAAAAAAATTGATGAAGAAAAAAATCGAAAAACAAAAAGGTAAGAGAAAAAGACTGGGAAAGGGAAAAAAAAAAAAAGAAAAAAGTGCGTTTATTGGCAATTCAGAAGATACGACTTGATCACAAACATACACATCATGCACATAAAGAACAAAAATTCAGTATACCCGTTTCTCGAAACACCGGATTTTTTTGGGGGGAGGAGGGGGCGTTAATTTCCTTTTGACTGCGGAAGCTTACTCAAGTACACGGGAAACGACAGACTGATGACAGTATCGCGTGACCTTCTTTTCTTTGCATCTTCAGGTCTACCTTATTATTCCTCTATGTAAAAATTCATCTTTCTAACGAATGCAAAGACTGGATGACTGCATGCAGTCCGTAGTCATTGCCGGCAATATAGCTAGGTAATTAGCTAGGATTGAGTGTCTCAATTGTAAGAAATGTACAGTTTGTTAGCAAGTGGTTGTACTGAATTTTAATGCCACTTAGCTTTGAGGGTACGAGGAATTTGAAAAAGTGGTTATTAAGTGTCTTCAATTATTTCAATATATATAAATTTTTACAATAAATAGGAGGTGCCTGCAGGAAGGGTGACTTTGGCCAAACAGTCACTGGTAGCTTATGATTACCTAGTTCCTCATTTCACTTGTGCAATCTTTTCTGAAAATTAATCGTTTCAAAACAGAATTGTGAGACGAGTTACACAATCGGCAGGATGCAACATACCCTCCGTCACACAGAATCATTGGAAAATAAAGTGGCGCAAAAAATTACATCTCCGACTAGCAGGTTTTGCTCCACTTTTGCTGTTTTCTTGTTGTTCTTTTTTTTCTTTTTGTCATGTGCGTGTGTGTATTTGTGCAGCGAAATGTTATACACTTATTTCAAAAAAACGTTGTCATGGTTCAAAGCATCAAGCGTCAAGGCAAGCCCGAAATGATTGCTGATTTTGTGCCACTAATAATCGGTAATGTATTCAAATCAGACTTGTTATCAAACAATTAAGTGCGGTATGCTAACAAGGACTTGAAAATGTTCACATTTTGTAATTAGTTCAATAGAAACGAGTCTGATTTGAATGCATAACAAACAAAACCAGCATGAATTCATTTCGGTCTTAGCTTGACTCTTGTTGCTCTGAACCACAACAACGTTTTTTTAAATAAGCGCATATAAGTAATAGCAGAAGTAATCCTTAGAATATAGATGTTATGTGTAAAAAAATACTGGTAACCTATTGTACAAAAAATGAAATGTAAAATATTACCAAATGTAAACAAAAGATATAGATTAAAAACTTAAAGTTGCTACAAAAAGTAGAATTTGTTTTCAACATCGATTGCACCAGCTTCTTTTAGTGTTGCACTGCATTGTAATTATACCCCTTTTTGCAAGTTGTGCAACTTGTTTTTTTAATGCCAAATGCAGCAAAGACTTGCACAGAAAGGGACTTTAAACAACACAAACAACATTTCAAGCCAATAATCAAGATTGTGATTAAGCTTTAAAAATACACAAACTGTTGACCTTCTACCTACATCACTATATAGACTAGCTACCTCTATTACGTGTCCTTCTTAAATGCAAAAATCCTTTTCTTGTTGACACCAAGGTGTTTTAATGTAAAGCACCCTTATCGATGTCATCTGTAGCATTCAATATCCTAGTGTAATGTGTTGAAAAATCTGTCTAGACAACTCAAAGAATAAATCAATCTTGCTGACATTATCTTTGAACCCAGACATCACTTGTAATGCCATGGCTCATGTATTCTTTGAACACAGTCAGAAATTCAGAAAAAAGAAAAAAGAAAAAAAAAATTAATCATGGCTCAGTCTCAATCAGTAACTCAAAATACATGTAAATTAAAATTTGTCCAGGGTCATTTTAAACCCTTCCATTATATAAGTCAGTCAAGGTCAGTGACTTAATTGAAGCTAAAAATATTGTAAATTCCCTACAGCTAGCTGTTAATCAAACTATTTAATTTATATTCTATTAAATTGTATATTTATAGCAATTAAACTTTATCATCTATTCATTCAAGACAATAAGCTACAGCTTTGAGCAAATTTATGGAAAAGAATTCAATCGAACAGATTATTTTTTCTTATCATTTAATGATCGAGTTACAAGTTCTAGGAGTGGAACTTGAAACTCTAACATGTTGCTACAAAATAAGAGTACATTTGTGACCTTTAACATTTACATGCAGTAAGTACTTTAATATAGAGCAATTTTATCTGTAAGGCAATAACTGTAGCATTAACAGTTGTTATCATAACTTGGCTTCTTAAATGTCACCAATCCTTATACTACAGTTACAGAAAGGGAGTACCACCGAATCAATTTTTATAGTTCAATTTGGAGAATTTGGACAATAACTCCTAAGAAAATTAAAGTCTGCAAGCTTATAGTACATCATCTGGAAGAAACATTTTCTATCCTCACTTGATGGTCCTTAAACATGTTATGGCCATCTGTAGATTATGTCAAGGCCAGTAGCAAGTTTTATAAGCATGTAGTATCAAGTCATCAACAGTTTCTGATGTGCTCTCAGTCTCCTTTTCAAATGTTTCACATGAACTTTGAGAGATCATTTCAAACAAAAGAAAAGAAAACTTTAACAGCAGGGAACCCAAATTTATACACAATTAGCTACATTGTATGTAAAATTAAGATAAATTTTCATTCTTAGGATTCTTGAAATAATTTAAGGTCTAATTTGTTAATAGCATTAATAAAAGTACAATCCAATATCAAAACCAGCTATTTAGACTATATAATTTTCATTTTTCCAAAATTTGTACACAATTGGAATTATTCAGAATGCTGTCAAACGTGATCCAGGCATAAAGATTCAAATTATTCTTACTAAATTTACTATACTTAATTACTACTTCCAAAAGCATAAACATATACAGACAAAATTTATGATAATTTAAGAGCCCAAACTAGAAAATACATGTTCTAGACAGAATCAACACAAATCTTCAGTAATTTAGTTAAAGATTTGATAATCAATAAATCAATAATAAATTAATAAATTAATGTACCTGATTAACACTTCTTAGACCGCAGAATATAAACAATAGCCTATTGGAAATTATGTTGAATATTTATGGAAGAACTTGGAAATATTATACGTTGCGAAAAGTAAACAAATTGACTGTTATATGTGAAAATGCCAGACTTAATTTGGCAGTGGAAAGAGAATTTGGTTTACTTTCTCGAAGTGATCATGAGAAGAGTCTATAGGAGATAGTTGAGGCAGCATATGATAAACACACATTACAGTCGAACAGGGCATCAAATCCAGTATCAACTTCAATAACAATAAATTTTACATAAAGAGAAATCAAGAATTAGGCAATAATGGAAGATTTCCAATTTCAAATTTTGATAATAAAATGTATTTTAACTCACACAACAACCGTCTGTATTCACAACAACAAAGAGATTTACGGTGACCTAGCTATGAACAGTTCGAAAGGTTGATGTAAACAAACTCGCAGTTCGAGAATGGTTACCAATGTAATTGTTACCAAGCTAAAACACAACTTCCAGCTTGTAAATCCCGACTATACAGATCAACATTCTTCAGAAGATTTCAAAGACGATCAAAATTTCGGTGACGGGACGGCCAGAAACTCACGGATGTTTTGATCCAAGTTTTGAGCCGTGAGAAGTAGGTGGAATTTCGAAAATAAATCAACTAAATTACGCATGTAGAAACATGATTGTATTTACGAGGGCCTGTTGGACTTAAAAAGACAAATGAAGAAATGTTATCCTGAGAGAAAAATAACCTAATTTTTCTCATACTAAAATTTTCCATGCGTAAAAGTTCACAACTACACTGACAGATTTAACAAACTCGCATCTTTAACAAGTCATAAACAACGACAAAACTTACCTTAATTTACTTCAAAACATCTCAAACGCCAAGATAAATCACTCAAATATTAAAATCCCGCCTGATATGAAATATAAGTGAGGAAACAGTAGCTTACATTTTGATTTTTTGTGACCCCTACAAGCTGTGAGAAGAAAGCTTCGTGATATGATAGCTGTCGCGTTGACTCGGACCTCCTTGGCGCTGATTGGCTTGCCAATCAAATATTCTATTGCTATTGGTTCAAACAAAGAATACAGACATTTAAAGCCATTCAAGTGCATCTGAACGCAAAGGATTATTTCTTTGTATTCTATTATGCTATCAACTAAATAATTTGAAAGGTATTAGTACAAATCTTTTCAAATATAACTTCTCTCAACTTTTATCCCTTACTTCCGGCTGCGCATTTGCTAAAGTACATAAGTTTGAATATTTGTTGTGCCAAGTTAGAGACTCCAAGTTTAGCCAACTTTTTTCAAACAAATCATTTAGGTATTTTTTCATAAATATTTCATTATCATCTCCAAGGAGATAGTATAAAAATTTGCATCCAGCAGTAGTTTAATAACAAATACAATGAAATATAAAAAGATCATTATATTTAGCATAATAGCGAAAAGGGCCTTCTTATAATTCTCGGCTTTTTCATTTCATGAGTTTTAAACTGTATACTCTTGTTTCAAAAACACCTAACGTTTTGGAGCTATAGATATAGAAACAGCCTGTAAAGGCAGTACATTTGAAGAATGAAAACTAAAATAAAAGCACTGCCAAAAACAACACCAACTTACACGAAAAGAAACAATATGGTACTAAAAAGTGCTCTTCATCATGTTATTTATAAACGAGGCCCGAGGCTAAGCGCCTTTTTTTTCCCTTCTGAACCCCTCCCACTATCAAAGCTACACAATCAAAACAGATTAAAAACGAACTCAAGAGCACAAGCATCATTAGTAAAGCTAATCATAGTTACCAAAACAAAAGTTATATTTAACATTGTTATTGAGCCAAGGCTAGTTGCGAAGGCGTTTTCTAGCAAATGCTAGCTCGAAAATAAATTATAAATATTAGGAAGACGACAAAATGGCATTCAGCCATGAAGTACTGACTTAATTTCGCAGTCGGAAATTTTCTTTGGCCGGAAACAAAACCCACATTGTGTATCCTGCAAACTATGTCATAGTTGCGTGTAAGAGGCAACAATTAATCTAATGAAATATAAGAGATTAAAAATACATATAGGACATATAGTGCTACATATTTTGGGGAATGTAGTGACGGCTGATCTTCGACGTTCACAATGAAATTTTAGGTTCTGTAAAAATATAAATATACTACACACGATATTGTCACGTAAATTTAAGTCTGTTGTTCAGTCCGGCTGAACATTTAGTACATATCTAAAGAATGACGTTTCATGGATATTGATAATTGAACTCTCGCGGGAAAATTATTTCGATCTGTTCAAATGTATCCGTAGCGCATTCGAAAAATACATGCGCCATATTTACGTTTGTATAAGTTGCCTAGGCCCGCATGTAGGTCCGTACAAAGACGACGCAATTGAATAACCTTTAGGCCCCATCCACACGAAACGTTTTCATTTGTAAACGCTTACTTTTTGAGCGTTTACATGCATGTCTCGTCCACTCGAAAACGCTTGCTCGTTTTCACCGTAAACGCCTCTTTTCGAAAACGCTCATCTATGGTTTCCGTATGGACAGTCATAAACTCTTCTTTTCGAAAACGCTGGACCATGTGACTCATTCCCAGTCCTTTTAAATCAGGATGAACAAACGTTTGCGCATGTTCATTGGTGACAAGGTTAATGTTTTCACAGTGTTTTCATCGTTCTCGTACGTGTGGACAGGCAAAAGCAAAGTGAAAATTATATATCATGTGGCCGGACAAAGAACATTTTATCATTTACATTCACATAAAACGAAAACGTTTCCAGGTGGACGCGGCCTACAACGCATGGGCAAAATTACAATTAATCAAATCACTGACGATTTTTTCACTATACAAAATAGCGTCGAAAACGCGCAATTCAGCTTTCCGGAGTTTCCCAGAATTTCGTCATGATTCAGCACGCGCAAGTAAAGTCAGGGTAAAAAAATCTTTAGAAATGATGGCATTCATTGGGAATTCTTGCATTTATACAAGCAAAACGTTGGGTTATGTAATTTTAGAAGTAGTAGAAACGTTAGTGAATTTCCTTATAGCCCTTCCTATCAGTGTACTTTTATCGCAATTTGAAGGTACTACACTCGTTTTCTGCTGAATTGTTTCAGTATATTTAGGGCTTGCTATTTTACCCTGCCCTCGCTTGCGCGAGCAATCGAAATGAATTCTGGGAAACTCTGGGAAGGTTCATTTACGTAATGTGATAAATTATCCAATGAGAGTTAACATTTATCGTGACGTTAACAATCAACCATCGAATCGAACTTCGTACGTAGCAGTCTAGCAGCGTTTAAACCCTTATTTCAGTTGAAAACCATCACTCAAGTTGTGGACCTTGATAATTTGGTAAGTAAAAAGTAGTTTTTACCAACCTGCGTTCCCTTGTAGGTTGGTGGCATTAGTGTAAATAAATGATTCTTCAACCAATCTTTCAATCCGAGCTTTCGGGCTGAAGCGCCCATCTTCAGGGATGTACAAGATGTTTCAAGATCATTCAACGGATGAGTGACGATATCAAACATCTGTACATCCTTGAAGATGAGCACTTAGCCTAAAAGTTCGGATTGAAAGAATAAATTTTGTTTGAAGAATCATGTATTTTCCACTTTTCCCAAATTGTTTGATTCGCTGTTTTGCGCGCCAAAGTTCTGATTTATGGATTTCTCTTTCATGCAGGTGAGTTAGTCCAATGAATTTCTTCAGAGGAAGAAGAGAACAGCATCGACAGAAACCACGCCCATCAGGACGTCTTGTCAATTGCTGGCATACAATTACAAATGCGATGTTTTATTGTATCTTATGTGATAGTGGAGCTGATGATGAAGAGTATCAAGGTAATCAGATGGAGAGATGTTAACTTTCCTTGCACCTTTATCTGCAACATTGCATGCAACACAGACTTGCTTCGTTGTGTCCATTAGTGCTACAGCTGCGCGCATGACACATTGCAAGGGTGGACACACGATGCAAACGAGCGCCATTTTCTAGAACAAAGCATGATGGAAACCGAGTTCTTGCCCTTCTGCATTTCTGCATTTGAAATCGAAAAAAAGTCTCATTTGCACTTTCAGATTTTAACCTCAGAAAGGAGATGTCCATATCCATAAATATTGAACCATAAAAAACCTTTCCATTCATTAAGAAAAGATTATCAAATTTCAAACTATGGATTAGGAGCACTTTAACGTAATGGCTAATTGCACATTTCCATTATCCATCTTTTCTGAACTTCATTTTTTCTTCAGCAAATGAAGATCACGTTCACGTCCCGTCGCTACCCAAACAATCACTT
Source organism: Telmatactis stephensoni (assembly GCA_029948255.1). Classification (NCBI taxonomy): domain Eukaryota; kingdom Metazoa; phylum Cnidaria; class Anthozoa; order Actiniaria; family Isophelliidae; genus Telmatactis; species Telmatactis stephensoni. The sequence goes on from JALIZF010001525.1 coordinate 318,021, forward strand.
CGGTCTGTCAGCGAGCTGTCTCAGACATCCAGTACGATAGAAATCAGCAGAAAAACTGACAAGAAATTAATTCGCAGTCGTAGCAGCCAAAAACTCCAGCAGGCAAACTGGAGAACAAGAAAGTTTCAGATAAGTCCCTCTGGCTCATCACTAGTGGGGGGATTTTGGAAAGTGTAAAAAGTAGTCTGCCAGCTCAGTTCTTCTTCGTCAAGTGAACGGTCCTCGGCCGACAAACATCACCAACGGTTGGAGCGTCAACAGTCGAGAAGACAATACGCAAATACTAGGATGAAACCATATCACATGAGTCATGGTCGAAGCAGACAAGTAAACCTGAAAATGCCTCCTTCATCTAATCGGCGTTAACTTTTTTGCAGCTGAAGTGAAAGGATTCAAAACGATTTACGAGTGTAGTTTCTAGGGCAGGTAACACTTCAGATGATGTATCACCCGCAAGATCAGGTTTTGAAGGGAAATGGTAATTCAGGGACGACGGGTAGTGCATTGGAAAACAGCTGAGTTGATGAAGAAGATATTGAAAAGACTGTCAAGGTAAGCAAAAGTAATTCATTTGAAAAGCAGTACTTAGAAAACTCTAGACTGAAAATGTTTGGACTCTATTCAGGTTTCGACGGCCCCAGCTCCCTTTTATTGTCTATTAAAAAGCCCCAAACAAGACGTAACATGTGAGAGCTTACTGGGTACCACCGCAGGTTCTGCCATAGTGGACAAGATGGAGTTCAACATCCTGCTACCGACATGTTGGCGAAGTTTAAAGTGGAACAATAACCGACGTGTATAAGTTAATCATAGGGATGTGAAATGGAACCACGATTTTGGCCTCTAACTTCCCTCATAAAGCTGCACTTTCAATAGAACCTGAAGAACGACGCCGAGTGACGATGGACAGCATCACTGCTACAAACCTCTACGTTTACAAGAGCTTTACATACATTGTCAATGTTAAGATCCTCTTGGGCTCATGGATTAAGACTGCAGATACCAGGAAAGGAGAAATAAAGACTACATAGAATCAAACATCCATTGATGACCGGCCTTATTAGACGACCAATGTAACTAGCTATTTGCTTTGGAAATCATTCAATCCCATCTACGATCAACTACTATAAAAAGTACCGTTTTTCTAGTGCACTGAGAGAGAAGGTTCGTCTTTGATTATCATTAGTACAAAAACTTTTGAGGGATAGCTTTTTGGAACATTTTCTAGACGTATATTTTATCATGGAAAAATAAGAAATTAGTTTGTTACAATTTGCGCATCAACGCGAGCCGCAAGTTCTGCCAAAGTACGTTTCAGTCTCGCTGTATCGTTAAAGAAGCACAAGAACACATCTCTTTCCATGGCTTTTAAACCATCTGAGCGAAGAACCTGCAAAAAATAAATCACATTTGCATTATTTTTGAAAATCCTGAGTAATGCAAGAGCGCAAGTTGTACGTTACCTTTTTCTTTGCTTCGACATCTTTTATGATGTCCTTGATGGATTGTTCTAAAGAGGATAGCAGGTCCTCTAGTTGAACCAGCGAGTCTAGACGCTAAAAGGAGAAATATCGGTCGATTTAGCCTCCTCCGCAGACAACTCTTTCTATTGGGATTCCTTTTTTTTCCTGGCCGGGGAAGAATGGGCCCCATTTTTATTCCAAAGGAAACCCAAAAGAGTTGTCAGAGGAGGAGGCTAGGTCGTTTTTAGCTCTAACTGAATGTAACATAATGCAAATAAGTTTTCTACTTATTGCCACGCCTTGTGCTCCTCCACAGCCAATGATATACAGTTCAACATTTGTTGAGCAACATCGTTTAACCGTTGTTGGCAACAAATGTAGAACCGTGTACCATGGTGTGTTGAATGTGAAACAAGCTTTTCAACATGTTGAACGATGTTGCAGAAAATAGAGAAGTGTTCTAATTCTGCAACAAGTTGCCGCTTGTTGAACGATGCACAGAGTTCGACTGCTGATTCAACGCCGTTGAACATCGTTCAGCATTTGTTGACCAACAAATGTTGAACGATGTTGAACCGTGTATCATCAGCTTTACACTACCAGAGAGATGGAGAGGCGGCCAGGCTACATAGCTTGACACAACTCGAACCATTCTATACTACTCCATAGGGGAAAACCCTAACAGGGGACGAGAGGGGGCATACTTTGCCTACACCAGAGGAAATGAACCATTCTACACAAACCTGTAATCCAATGTTTGTAAATCCTCCAGCTTTATTAGATTTACCGTACAACACCTTTAGACACTGCTGTAGTATCTGTTCTCTGTAAATCAGAGTAGGATAAGTGTTAGTTTGCAGGAAACGTGGGTTGTGTAGCGTTTGAACGCCAAAATGACTTCTTTTCAGTCGTGTTCCAGTGTTTCAGATTGCCGTCGGCATTCGAAGATTTACCGAAGTTTTTTTCAAATGTTTAAGAAAAATGCCCGAGTACATTTTTTAACGTACATGTACATGGAAATCTATTTCCGTGGGGACTCAAATGTTCATGAAAGTTACCCACTACAAAAATGTCCGAAACAAAACAGTAGTAGGCAAACACCGATCCTGGGACAGGTGGTACAGTGGTACGGTGGCACAACATTGTGGTACGGCGGGTACGTCTATTTTTAGCCATAAGGTACAATGTGGTACGATGAAGTCGCCCGATCCTGGGCCAGGTGGTACAGTGGCACAACATTGTGGTACGCGACATCATGCCTATTTTTTAGGTGGGGGGGGGGGGGGGGGGGGTACGATGACACAAGATTACGTCACACCTATATTTCTCCTGTACGTTTCCGCATCATTTCTTAGTTTTTAACATGATGTAATTTCTAGCGCACAACGTTGCAGAAGTAGAACTCGGTTCTGCTTTTGAAAATCATGCACAAGTTGCAGGGGTGTACACAAGGTGCATTCTTTCTTACGCGTAACGCTGCAAGAACAGTTGCATCGCATGTCTGGGCCGTAACGCTTCACGTAATGCTTTACTTACAAAATGTTCAACGCAACAGTTGCAGGGGTGGACACAAGGTGCATTCTTTGTTAAGCGTAACGCTGCAAGAATAGTTGCATCGCATGTCTGGGCCGTAACGCTTCACGTAATCCTTCACTAACAAAATGTTCAACGCAACAGTTACAGGGGTGGACACAAGGTGCATTCTTTGTTAAGCGTAACGCTGCAAGAATAGTTGCATCGCATGTCTGGGCCGTAACGCTTCACGTAATGCTTTACTTACAAAATGTTCAACGCAACAGTTGCAGGGTGAACACAAGGTACATTCTTTGTTAAGCTTAACGCTGCAAGAATAGTTTCATCGCATGTCTGGGCGGTAACGCTTCACGTAACGCTTTACTTACAAAATTTTCAACGCAACAGTTACAGGGGGTGGACACAAGGTGCATTCTTTGTCAAGCGTAACGCTGCAAGAATAGTTTCATCGTATGTCTGGGCCGTAACGCTTCACGTAATGCTTCCCTTACAAAACGTTGAGCACAAGGTGCATTGTTTGTCTAGCGCAACGCTACAAGTAAAGTTGCATCGTAAGTCCGGTCCGTAACGCTTCACGTACTTCACCGGTGGGTGTCCGGGCAGTAACGATTCGCGTAATGTTTTACTTACAGTTTTCTGAGGACATTTGTCTGGGTTTGTTCAGTAGATCCTACGGCCGATACGAGTCTTTGCAGACTCTCCATTAGGCTGTTACTCCAGTCCAATACTTGACTATACATCTGGAATAAGTTGGCGTCTTTCTGTGTTGGACTAGCTTCTAGTGGTTCTAGCATTTTGTGTACACGACCAAGAAAGGCATCGCGACTATCTATGGTGCCACGCCTTGGGTCAAGTGTTTGAAGGACTGGGTTGTCCATCTCGTTCTTTATTTATGTTTCATCAAAGAAAATGTTTTTTTAGAGCGGTTTTCGTATGAGTGGGAAACTGACCGTACCAGTTACGGTCAATGCATGGTAAGGTTACGGCAGGAATTTCGAATGTTTTTGTCGACATTACGGTACTGACACGGTCACGGTACGGCGCGGTAAGTTTCCCACTCATACGAAAACCGCTCTATCGCATTTGAAGTAACAGTAATAACTTACTACAGGCGAATAGGGAATTGACCATTAGTCACGTAATAGAAGTTGGCCGTTTAGTACAGAATAAAGAGAGTAACCAGTCTAGTATTCATTTTGGTGTTCACAATTAGTGCACCACTTGTGTTGATTGATTGAATGATTGATTGATTGAATGATTAATTGATTGATTGGTGCTTGGATGAATGGCCACTTATTATAAACAGGGGGGACGCTAAAATGTAGAGTCTACCAAGGCTCAGCTTTGCCCATCTGAATGTTACGAGTTACAGACTCCATATACCCATCATTATCATCATCATCAGTAGAATGATCAACATCATCATCATCACAATGATTTATCAAACCATCATTATCAAGTGCCTCTTACAGGGCTGTAAAAATGTAATACAAGGATACTATTCTTCTTTGATGCCCTGACAAACTTTGCTGCAAGCCAGATTCAACAGCACTCAGTAATCGGTGTGTTTCTCTGGTTTTAAAGGCTTCCACCTCAAGAGCCATGGATAAAAATTCATATCTAGATCTTTGACAAAGTAGCTGGTTGATGACCTAACCAAAAAAACATGACAATATTTTATTGAATGAAGGCTTAGGGAGTACATGTACATGTGATTCAGGCCAATGGGGAGATGAGAAGGGAAGGGACAAAGGAGCAAATTGACAACAAAAGGGTAAATAAAGGTGATTCAGTTTAAATCAAAGGAGCACTGAATTGAAAACATTTGAGTTCTTCTTTGTTAAAAATATCGAACTAAGGCTAGTAACAACCTGGTCTTGTTTTGAGGTAAAGTAATCTTGTCTTGAAATCTTTAAGTTGTAGTCTCCTTTGAGGATTCTTGTTGGTTGTAGCTCAGCTAGCTCATGTATTAGGGAGGGTAGTGATTTCTCTGTTATCTTAAGAATTTCATTTTTGACATCAGATAAAGATGATGATGTTTCATTCACTTGATCTCTAATGGATAAAAAGTAATGCATTCTTAAAAGTATGAATCAGTATGCAAAAGGAACAAACTGCAAACTGTATTATGTAGACACTTTGCCATGACAATTCTCCTTGCATCAATATATGGCCATGACTCTAGCCTAATTGTCATCCACTTTCCTTGTTCTCCCCAGGAGCTGTTGACTGACTATCTGAAAATCAGGCTTTCACAATGGTAACTTTCAATATAACCCCAGGGTTCGAAACAAAATTCCAAACAAGGGTTAACTTCAGTTAACAGGCATATCTATCTTGATCATAATCATCAACTGCAGTTGTGTTTTACAGCCAAAAGGTTTCTAATGATCCCTGTTCCTGAAGATCCAGATTGTCCAGTTCTGGAAAGCATTAATTTTATATTCAACCTCTCATAAATAAACATCTAAAAATCGTCATGGTAAATTTGGTAGAGATGTACTTGGGGTGGTAACACACTCAGAAAATCACTGTAAGACACTGCCTAGGAATTAAGCTAGTCCTACAGGTGTCCAGTTTAGAGGGTCAGAGTTTAATGTTCTTAAGAATACGGTACCTTAGAGTAACCAAGTCCGCAGCCTGGTGATGTTGTAACATGGATTTTTCTTTTGCGACTCTTAGAGCCGCTTGAACACCAACTGCACTTGCTTCAGCATTGATTCTTTTAGTTTCACTTGGAACAAAACTTTGACAAAATAAGAATGTGCAAGTTAGACTGGTAATAATATTTTGCTCAGAAATGAGAGCCATCTGTGGTCCTTGCCCAGTTGCATGGATGAACTAGAACTATCAAAGTCTGCTGCTACAGTATGTGCAAAGCCTGCTGTTGCATGCTATGTCCCAAGAGAAGTTACATGATGTGTTACATGGATATGGCACGCAACACACTGTCTTGCACAATGTGACCACCCCACAACAGCTTTGTGCATGTTCAGTTTCAAGAGTGGAATCGAGTTCTACTTCAGTGCAAAATTTCCTGCAAAGCTGCCCATAACTGATACAGGGTGGACACACAGTGAAAAGTCTGCTGTTGCATGTATGTTGCAAGAAAAGTGGCATCATGTGTTGCATGTGTAAAAGAGTACTGTATGTACAGAGGGACTACGTACATTGATTTTAGCCTTGCCAGCTCCTTGCAGTCATTGAGTGTCACTTCCTCATTCTCTCCTAAAAAGATTCATGCAAATTTATATATTCATTCAGGCATGCAGGATATCATTTGTTATTATCATCATCATGAAATACATTGAAAAGAAATGTTTTAAATGATATCTAATAATATATATTTATATTTTTATAATATTATAATTACTTTGAAGTGAAAGTATAAACTATACCTCTTATTAATAACAATGTTGGGTCACTTATCTCTAGCAGATCATAACGAGACCTGTCACTCCTTCCTGCCATGTCTGCTATGCCCTAAAAACATGAACACAGTCCAAATACATTGAACATACAGAAGCAGATCCAGGATTAACCTTTAGGAAACAGTACAGCCTTATGAAAATTCAGAAACCATCCAGAGGATATTTTGGACAAGTTCATGTATCAAAAGACAAGGGGGGGCATATATTTTTGTGCACACATAGAGTAGATTTCATATGACTGTGAAAATGGCACTGCACAGTCACAGCATGGTTACAGCAGGAATTTTGAATGTTTTTATAGACATCATGGCACAGACACAGCCAGGGTACGGTGCGGTACATTTCACACTCATACGAAATCTGCTCTATTTTTATGTACTGTGTGCATGTATGTGGAAAAGGAGGGACCAGCAAAAATTGAGTATTACATTTTTGATTTACACCAGCCCCCTTTCCATGTAAATAATGACCAGTCCCTTACTATAGTAAAAGTCTTGAGCACTGGTGACTTTTGATGGAAGACAAATCACAAATCTTGTGATGAGAACTTGTGCCCTTTGGGCACTTGTTTGGTAAGTGGTGAATACTTCAAATTTAAGGCTCCTTGCTTTTAAATCACTTTTTAATGTATTAAACCTTTTTTCTAAATTGACATCTAAGTGCAGAAAACCTCTATTTACATCTTAATCATTTTAATACCTCAAAAAACTGTTTCTTGGTGTAAGATGTCAAGTCTGTAGTAAACAATTCTTCAGATTCAAAGTATTCATTGTAGCCAAGTTGTGAAAGAAATGCTTTGTTGGACTGCTGGCCTCCTAAAAAAAGAAATTCAAGCTCAGGATTCTCATTACATGCAAGTTTTCTAGTAGATGGCTAGGATGTAAAAGTATGCAGCAGTCTTCACTGATCTTTCAGATTTGCTAAATGCATGCATGATTGTATAATTATATATTGTCTTTTCACTAAAAAGTGAAAAACTCTAAAATAATTAAAAGTAGCCACTTTTTAGCTGGTTGCCAACACTTCATGTGAGCCCTGCAAGCTGAAATCTGTTTTATCTGACTCTGTATATTTTCAAATTCATTTGAAAATACAAAACACACTTTGGCATTTATTTAAGTTTATTTGCTTCTGTATAGCGAGTCAGTAGCATCATCACCTGAGTCAGCATAAAATTCTGTCAAGTTAGATATAGTTTGTTGAAGTTCACTGATTGCATTATCCATCTGCAACACAAAAGAAAAAATACAATATACACTGTTGACCATAATACACTGTACAATAAATCCTGTACAAATTTACATGTAAGAGTATACAGTCAACTCTTGCCTTGCAGACATGACCCCACTATTACAGATACCCCAGTATTACGGCCGCAGAAGCTATAAACTACAAAGAAATGTAAAGTGTATAGTAGTATGGAAACAACTCCCACTACTGCAGACTCCCCATTATGGAATTGCAGACACTTCATGAGGTCCCAATATATATTTGGTTGTTTTTCTCTCATTACAATGTATAACTTGGACTTATTGAATGCCTGAACTCTTGGAATGTTCATTATTTTATTATGTGCAGTATTTTGACCTATATATTATGAACTCAAGGTGTATCAAAGAAAATGTACACTTTAAATCAAAATAAACTAGAAATCAAGAGTGCATAGTAGTATAAGATATGTGAAACCTAACCAATGAAAATTTGGGTCAGTTTCCTCACACCTTGCTGACTCTCACTATTACAGACACCAAATGACATACAGTCCCCAGTGCATCTGCTACAGAGAGTTGACTGTACATTATACCCTCCTGGATGCACTTGTGGGGATGGATAGAGGGTGCAAATCCTACATATCCTGTATGTGTACATGTACATGCTGCACAAGGATTTGCCTGCAGAAGCTGAGGTTATAGACTTTACCTGGTTGCTGATAACTTGGCTTTTCTCCAAAAAGGCTTTATACTTCTGTTTTTCTTTCTTCTCTAATTCACTTATTTGGTTCAGTTGATGACCTGTTTTTGCTTGATGAAGGCTTGGTATTAAATTACAAAAAAAGAAGCCTCAACTTTATGGAAACTGTCGTATCGAACAAGCCAAAAGGAGTGGCAGAAATACACAAGAACTACAGAAACTTTATCTGAGCTTAGAGCAGATTTTGTATGGGTGTGAAACAGATTGCACCGTACCATGATTGTGTCAGTGCTTTGATGTCTTATACAAACATTCAACATTGCTGGGCTCCATAATGTAGCCCTGATGCCATGACTGAGCAAAGCCATTTTTACAGTCATATGAGATCTATTCTAGATGTCATTTGACCATTATTATGGAGGTGCACATTGAAAACTAATTCAAAAGTTGTCATTGGATGCAATGGCTAATGGCTCATTTTGAGAAAACACTGAAGAAGTAACTCCCTTAATAATGTGCGAGAGTTAATTAATAATCATGAACAGTTTATATGCTGTACTTGGTCCATATAAAGGTAAAGTGCTGCAACTTAACTGTAGAGTAATAGAGCATTTTTAAATACAAAATTAAAATTTTGTATGACCAGGAAAACGACATGGTCACTGTTCGGCATGGTTAGAGCAATATGTCATGGTGCAGCATGGTAAGTTTCCCACTCATATGAAAACTACTCTAATATTGTAGTACCTTAACTTATTTCGCTGGAAAACAAGATTATGCAGCCTTTTTTCAAAAAGTTCATGCTTTTGTTTAGCAGCTTGGAACTCTTCTCTGTAAAAAGTCAAACATTCTACATATTAAAAATATACTTGTGATAAAAAGAAGTTTAGTTAGTGTACATGAACATGAACATGTACCTTAATGACTCTATTGGAGTGTTTTCTTTGCCAGAGCTTTGCATATATGATATAGCTTCACTAAGTTTTTCTCCCTGTAATGAAATATCCCAGATTTTTAACAAGTTTATGAATTTATTAAACAAGTCTAACAGTCTAAAGTGTAACCACTTTGGTTGCATTAAGTGAATAAAAAGCTACATTTTACAAAAAAATTAGCAGGGTAGGAAATATACAGGCTGGAATAACCTTGGAGCAATACATTTAAGCAACAAAACTTCTGGTTACTAGCTTTTTTTATAGACTGATTCCATATAAAGTCATTTTGTTTCTTCGATTCTGCTTGTTCCGATTCTACTTAACAGTAATGTTGTATTTCATAATTCATAAAAGAAAACTTCTTTTATGAATTATGAAATACAACATTACTGTTAAGTATGTTAAGTACTGCATGGCTACTTGTGCAAGTTTTCTATTTAATAGAAAACTTGCACAAGTAGCCATGCAAACTGAATTCACAGTATGCACTGCTATAACTTTCAATTTGGTAGAAATCTGACTATAGTCTATCTCCAATTTAATTGGTATTGGCTCGAATTAATTCACAAATGTATATAGAATAATAATATAATATGTGTAAGAGCCGACTGCCTATAGTCTTGACAACATGTAATATACTTCATAATAATTACAAAGTACCTCAATAATTCCTTCTCCTGATAATACCAATTCACTGTATCTACAATAAGGAGATCCAAAATCAGTGGTAAATAATTATTGAGTTATTACCATACATATAAGCTCATTTTAAAATCAATCAGTAACTCATGATAATGATATGCATGATGATGCATCATTTTTTTTTCACTTTCATATTTCTAAATAAAGTAAAGTTCTTTATTCAAAAATTCAAGCCAAAATTCAAACTATAATGAATTTATCCAGAGTAAAAAATTAAGTTATCATTCATTTAACCAACCTCTTTAGTTCATTATCAGTAAGAACGTTATCCCCAACATCAGATTCAATACAGTCAATAAACCATTCCAAAAACGACAAACAAGACTGATTCTCAAACATCCATTCAAGACTTTCTCCCGTCAAGTCTTTAGCTGCTGGACAGCCAATACGCTGAAGAGCACGAACTAGCCGTTCTCCGTGGCTCATTTTAATTCTGTTTGGGTCGTTTTTGAAGACTTTTTGGGCGAATTTTGTCGATTACATTTTTGTTTTGACTTTTGAAGTTTTCGCGCCGAACTAACGCGCATGAGCAGATTAGTACCAACACAGGAATCCCAAACGGGAAAATTTTGGAAATCTCAATAATGAAGAGATAGTCGAGCAAGTTTTAGAGGCAGAATTATATTTATCGCTTTAGAAATATTTATTAGAATATTTTATATTGTTTTGGCTAGAGAATTAGCTATTTTCACTGAAAGCGCAAGTTACCATCTTGGGGTTCCTTTGTAGTTTGTTTCTAGTTCCAGTCTTTCACGGATTACAGTTTCAAAGATGGCGGACGGAACAGAGAAAAAAGCAGCAAAGACTGCTGCTGAACTTGACCGAGAACTGGATGAATATATTGATAAATTAATGGAGAAAAAGAAAACAAAATATGCTGATGGATTTACTGAGGAAAATTGGGAGCAGGTAAAGGGAATGATCCTGTTTGGAATAGCAACAGATAGAGATGGTCAAAAAACACATGCAAGATTCGGAGACTCGCGATCGATTCATGCATATAAGTCTTACTTATAGTTTAAAGTAAAGTCTCATGAAGAAGATTAAATTAGTTATGATGATGATTATCATCTAGAGGATAATAGCACTGTGGATAAAAATTTAACTGCAGTGCAATAATGAATGACGATAATTCAGGAGCGTACCCAGGGGAGGGTATCAGAGGTTCAGGAAACCCCCCCCCCCCCCCCCCTTTGCAACCAAACTTTTTTACAAATGAGTTTGTAATGGCTGAATAAGAAAACACATTCAGGGATCTAGACACCCCCCCCCCCCCCCCCCCCCTTACAAAACTCCTGGATACGCCCCTGTAATTATTTTCTCGAGCTCTAAGTGGTATAATAATAATAATAATAATAATAATAATAATAACTTTATTAACAACTCTATTCTTATAGCCAGGCACAGGTGCCCTGGGCAACCTCAATATATTTTGGACAGTGATGAACATCGTACTTTTTAGGAGAAAAAATCACAGGATTTAGTACCTTTTTACCAAACTGTTGTATATTCAGTAGTATCCAACTCATGTCTCTTCTTGTGAGGCATTGCAGTAATTGGCTATATTTGCAGTGGTGCGGGATAAAATAGTTATACAGTGTTTTCTCATAGCATACTGTGGATATCCCACTTGTCACTTGTATAATTTTCTTTAGTTTGTATATGCACTCACCTAAAGGCTCGCATGTATACTAGAAAATACTAGTTACTCGTGGGATATTTCATGGTATTCCACTTGAAACCATTGTATAACTAGTATAAAGACAACACAACACTAACAGTCATGGTACAGTGTATTTATTCATACAAAAACTGCCCTGAAAGGCAAATGCATACATGGCAATATTCATCCTTTTTTCATCATTTTTAAAGGAAATGGAGAAGATACCATTTTTTAGAACTAAACCCCTTGAAGATGATGAAGAGCCTAGTCCTGAATTCGCAGCATTGCAGGCCTTAAAATATGAAAATGAAAATCCAACAGGTAAATCTATATCAGTAGACTTTGCCCTGACACACACACACATGTACGTTGACATACATGTAGTAGAGTAGACTAATGATCTTATAACTGTGAAAAGTCATGACACAATAGCCATGCATGTCATTGTCCTTAAGCTATCTCTTTTGACTCATTATGTATACCACCAAAACAATCCTGGCTACACTACTATACATATTATACAACTAAATTACAGATTATGCCAGGCCGCAAAGCGGCTGAAGTATAATATGAATTATACAAAGAAATAAGACGGAATACAAGATTTCTGAAGTATAATTCTATATTTCTTTCAGCCAAAGCAGAAGCTTTCAAAGATGAAGGCAATTATGAATACAAAAAGAAAAACTTTAGAAAGGCTATCCTTGCATACACTGAAGGAATCAAGGCAAATAGTGATGACAAAAACCTAAATGCAATTCTTTATACCAATAGAGCCACTGTCAACTTTACTATAGGTAAAATGTTGCACTCTTTGTTCCTTCCTTCCTTCCTTCCTTCCTTCCTTCCTTCCTTCCTTCCTTCCTTCCTTCCTTCCTTCCTTCCTTCCTTCCTTCCTTCCTTCCTTCCTTCCTTCCTTCCTTCCTTCCTTCCTTCCTTCCTTCCTTCCTTCCTTCCTTCCTTTCTTCCTTCCTTCCTTCCATTCTTTTTATGTATATGTCTTCTCTACTGTCATTCCTTCTTCACTGAACCCTTATTTTGCATTTCCTCTCAATTCCATTTTTATATCAAACTGAAGGAACAAGATCATTATTTTGAACTCTGTACATAGGCAATAATAGGTCTGCCCTAAAAGATGCTTTGGTAGCTCGTAAACTTGTTCCAACGTACATGAAAGCTATCATTAGAGGTAAGCTACTGTTTATGTAATTAAATAGATCTTTGGACTCAACTAAATAAAAGTGCTATCAGTCATTACTGTAACATTTGTGATTTTCTTTCAAAACAGGAGCAAGTGCTAGTTTTACTCTGAAGTTGTTTGATCATACAAAACAGTGGTGTGACGAAGGTTTAAAAATATCCTTTTTAACTACAAAATCTAGGCATTTCCTCTTCGGTACTTTTTCCTGACTATTTCTGCTCTTTCCAAGTAAGAAATTGTATTGTCCTTAAATATACAACACATTGAACCTAATAATGAAAAGCTGCAAAGCCTGAAAAAAGATGCTATCACTGAGGAGGTCTGTATGATGTGATTGTAGTAGATATCCTACCATGGACCAATCAGATCTTTTAATTCTGAAAGTGCTAACATAACCCCTCTCCACGTGCCCTTTTCCCCCTCTCCTCTCCCTTTCTTTCCCCCTCCTCTTCTCTTTTCTCAATCCTTCCCAATGGGAAATCACGGTCCCAAAGGGCAAGGGCAAGGGCAATGGCAGATCCAGTGAGAGGGTTTAGGGGCTGCAACCCTGACTATAACAGAGAGAAAATGATGGCTAACTAGAATTAGGCTCCACTTTTGCTTTCACTGCCATCATACAACCCCCTGTTTGGGATGGCACATACGTAATCCTAGATCCACCCCTGGATTGAGATTCAGAAGCAATCAATTGATTTACAAGCAATCAATTTATAATTATTATTTGTGTTAGAAAAAAGAGGAACGTGACAAAAGAAAAGCCAAGCAAAAGCTAAAGAAAATACAAGCAGAACAAACAGCATTGATTGATGCTATTCATGTAAGTATATATTAAACTGAATGGTTCCAGTTCCATTCACCGACTGACTGACTGACTGACTGACTGACTGACTGACTGACTGACTGACTGACTGACTGACTGACTGACTGACTGACTGACTGACTGACTGACTGACTGACTGACTGACTGACACCATCTGAAGCAAACTATACCAATCTTCTGCAGAAACGAAACATAAGATATGAAAAACCTTCAACAAAAGATGATGGCAGTGATGATGATGACGATGATGATGATGAGGCAGTATTAACAAAAGAGCTATCAAAATTGGGCCTGGATCCTCAGCACCCCTCTGGGGCAAGAGTCCAGTTGGATGAAAATGGCAAGCTGTATTGGCCTGTGTTATTTTATTATCCAGAATACAAACAAACTGATTTCATAGCTGCATTTTGTGAAGATAACTGGTAAGTGTTTCATTTCAAATCAGTGCACTTTGCTGTGGAATTAGACTCGCCCTGTTTCCTTGCCACTTGCGTTCGTTGCAATCAAATGCGCCACTACACGATGTAGAAACACACTCAAGTTACACAATATGGTGGAGAAAGTGCGCAGTTTCTTCTTCATATTGTTTCACAACGCATTGACGGTCCTTTCATTCGTCCTTGATTCTCTACCCTGCTTTGCAGACTTTCTCGATTTTCAATCGTAAAAAAGTGAGTCTATTAAAGCTATTTATTCTCACACTGATTCTTGATCACTTTGTCATGCAAATTATTTCCAGTTCCAAGAAAAGATTGACCGACTAGGTTGTACTTATGCGAAGGGTGAACAACGTGTTCTGTTGGATAAATTCTATGAAAATTTTCTGCTCTTAAGTAAAGGATCCATTTTTTTGCAATTATATACAAATTGTTACATTCTCAAAATCTGCTTTATATGATATCTTATGTATTAGAAAAGACGAATAAAACAATCATTTTGTATCTATCAGTTTTATGGAACACTTCCGAGTCATGTTTGGTAGCGACCCGGCACCGTGGGATGAAGAAAACAAGTATGAACCAGAAAAACTCGAGGTATGGAAAAAGTAAATGAAAAATTGAGAGCCTGCATAGCTGCATAGGGGAGGGGAGGGGAGGGGAGGGGAAAGCTTGAGGAAAAAGGTAAAAGTATCTTTCCTCTCCCCTCCACGCCCCTCCCCAAAAAGTGTAGGCCAAGAAATTCAACACATACATATCAACTTTTTTTGCTCGAAAACACGGAAGTTCTAGCTTTTGATATGCTTAGTGATTTTACTGAATTCCCTAGAAGAAAAATGTTACCACTTTTCTTAATATTTTCTATTTTCTCTTTCCATTTTATTCTGCAGTGCTACTTCGAAAACCAAGGAAACCATACTCTTTGTCATGTAACGAATTGGACTAGTCTCAACGACGTTCTTTCAGACAAAAGGTAAAGAAAATGCCTTCAGTCTCCTTGTTTCAGCTTCTCAAATGTGCCTGCCCGCTTGCTTGCTCGTTCCCTCGTTCGTTTGTTTTGGCACTTTTGCATAATAGTAACGAACTTACAGGATAAAAATCTTTCTCTTCCCTTGTTAACCTTCAGCATGTTTGTCTAATGATTTACCGGGATTTTTCTTGTTAGGTTTTTAGTGCGACAAGGTACTGCGTCCTTCATCATTCTCGTCAAAGACTCTCCATTCAGAGCAGAATTTCTTTCCAAATATTCAATAGAATGACAAGGAAAACGCATTTCTAGAATTAATATTAACAATATTGGAATTTGTTTAAGTGAATAAAGACTACTGTATTACTGTTAGACTTTATTTTTTAACGTTATTTAAATGAATTATATATTGTAAGCATACATACTTTTAAGAAATAGATTCCATTTTCGAATTCCGTGTTACATCCAATAGATGTAACAAATGACGTCAAAACGTGGCGAGAAAAAAGTACGCCACGAGACGAAGTCGAGTGCCAGACTGTCGTTCTAACCACATTTTGACGCCTTCTGCGACCCACGGAAAATGGAATCAATTTGTTTTACAAAATATTCATCGAAACATTTCAACCAATCAGAACGCGCGTCAGATTCTGTACTGTAATCACACACAGTTTTTGACCAATCAGAGCGCGTGTAATATACCAATTATTATATAAATGTGGTGGCCATTCAATTTCATAGGGAATGGAGCAAATGGTCACTCAATAAAAGTTTGCAGAATACAGGACGGGAGTAATTATTTGCTGGCGCTACTCATTTACAGTTTGTAAATATTTTTACATTTTGGCCTTAAATTTTAGCGGGAGGGAAGGGCACAGCGAGAGGCTTGGTAGTATAATATCAAGGTATAAAGATTACTTCTTCGTACTATTACATCTACAAAGTGGTCACTTAGAAAACTAACCATTTTGTGGTAGATGGTGTCTACAAAATCTATATTATCTATTTACAATTGCAACCTTTTCTCGATTAAGGAAAATTGATACATACAGTCAAGAGCACCGTCAAAATGAACTCCAGAAATAGAAAGAGCACTTCGATATTAGTAGAAGTGCAAAGTTTCAGTTTATAAGATGAATAAGAGAAAAAAAAATGTCAGCAAATTTAAGATTAGATATTTTCTTAAGATTCGTTTGGAAAAACGCGTTGGATGGCAAGTCGTGCCATCTTAAATTTATTGTCATTTCTCCTGTATTACATCTTATGAGCTGAAACTTCACCTTTATTACTAATATTAGATGCTCTTTCCATTTCTGGAGTTCATTTTGACATGTAGTGCTTGATTTAAGGGGGTATGTGGTCCACGTGACCTGTTAGTGCAAATGGCCTTTTGATTTGTATACATATTGAATATAAGAGGCCAATAAATTCAATAAACTTTTTTCATAATTCTATGGCAGCTAGGTATTTTATAATAGAAAGGGGACTTTGGATGGCTAAAATTGCTCGAGCTCCCGAACACTAAATCGATTTCGAATATTACTCAGAGATTTATCTAGAGGACTATTGCAAAACGATGACGTATAGACCAGATTCAACCAATCACGCCTCAATTCAAGATTTATATTTTGTAATTAATCACTTCATGACGAATTCATGACGAATCATGTCACTCCACTAAGTTACGTCAGCCAATTAGAACTCAGCAGGCATGTGTGAAGGCATCAGTGTACTCGTTGCCAGCTTTACGACGCTAAAACAGCCCAGTACACCGCGTTAAATATCAAGAAAGCAATCGGGAATAATATTTTGCACATCTGGTTGAAAATGTTTCCCATGTCGCTCTTGGTCACGTGAGCTGGGATGCCGCAAAGGGTCTTGGTAAAACTACGGTTCACAACATACTTGGACTTCTTGTGATGAGTACGACTGCGCATGATTGGATAGACAGCACCCTGTGAGTCAGCCACGTAGTGTGAGATGTGGTTGCCAATGTCTTCTGGCGTCGTCATCTGGAAAAAATTAGAATAGTCAACAATTATTCTCACCTAAACTCTGGTATGTTTGTTGTTGTTGTTTATGTTGTTTTCCTTGTATATTTGTTTGTTTGTTTGTTTGGTTGGTTGGTTAGTTGGTTTTGAGGGAATTAAGCTTGTTAGAGACCCTTGATTTCCAGGGCAACGCCGTCTACCGATATATCAATGAAAGCGATCAGTTGTGCGTCGATGTATGAGCATATCTCATACTTCTTTAATAGTTTAGATTGTCTAGCGTAAAACAATTCACGAATCATTGCAGGCCAATCAGGATTGTCCCTCAAGTCACGTGAATAGTCGCACGAAGCATATCAAGATTGTCTGAAAACGGCTTGGGAGGGGGAGGGGAAAGGAAGGGATAGTCTCTCGATCCTTCCTTTCCTACCCCCTCTTCTCAGAGCCGGCCAAGAAGATAAGGAAGGATTCCTCACCGTTGGAGTTGTAGTAGTTGAGTTGGGGGTCACGACAGGGTGTGATCTCTCCAGGGGCAGAGAAACACGTTCTTTTCTTGACATTTGGTTCAGCATGAATATCAGAAGACACATGATCAGAGTAGTGAAGACAAACAAGAAAGATCCCATTAAGTACCAGTCTATCATCTTCGGGTAGCTAACGCGTGGCATGGTCGAGTTACTGGACCCGAGCAAGAAGACGATGGTCAGAATGGTTGTTATCCCAAGTGAGATGCGCTCACCAATAGAGTTACAGTCCATCCAAAACACTATCCAGCTCATTATCACCATGACAACACAAGGAACGTAGAAGTTGATGATATAGAAGCCAAGACGTCGTCTGAATGTGAAGGAAACCTTTAAATTCCTGTAGTTTCCTGATGGGCGAGAAAACGTAATGGAATGATTTTTGATCGTTAATTCAGTTTCTTTCAGTCTGTTAAGGTGTTGGGTGGGTTTGAGCTTGAAATCGTCCTTAAAACTACTCATTGTATGTACTAACACCTGCAGCGCCAAGTTAATTTGATATAAGCTGATCTTTCCTCGATCTTTCCGCGTTTGACGTCGTCGATAAATTATTCAAAATGGCGCCGCGAATTGTTAGAAGGGTGTATAAGGCTACGTTTTGGAAACGGTTATATTTTGGTTAAGCTTCTAGCACTCAATGAAACAGCCGTTTATTTTCGTCAAAAACGACGTTTAGTGTGGATAGCAAAAATGAAGAAAAAAGATAAAAAGTAAAGTAAAACAAAGCGACCATATTTAACGTCGATAACTCGTAACAGTAATTCAACTGACAAACCTGAGGTCGACGGTGCGCTCATTTTACTCCCCTCTCTCCACCAGTGCTCCGTTGTAAGGGTATTTAAAGCTAATCAAAGCTACACAGATTGGAAAGAAGTCGAAACAAGGATGTGAGGTCTGGGGGGATCAAACTCGGGACCTCTCGCACGGAAGGCCGCGCACTAACCAACTGTGCCATTTAAATTGAATTTATCAGGATTAGAGAAGACGTAGCCTTTAAAAAGACCATCCTTGGGAACCCATGGCCAGCGGTATTATTCTGTCGCTCACTCATAGAGAAAATAGCCCTGGGTGGTTGTCTGTTAGAACTCGTTTCTGATTGGTCAACTTGATCAGGTCGACCAATCAGCATTTATTATATAAAGAGATTTACAATTACAGTTAAAATGACGTCATAATGATTAAGTTCTACAAGACAATGTTCCCAGGGTATTTTTTCTCCCGAGTTCCCGAGAATGAAAAATACGCGATCTGTATTAATCTCTCTACTTACCAGCAACATAAGTCTGGTCAATCTCCTCTATCTCCCACTTATCCATGTCAAACTCAGCTAGCTCCTTATTGAATATCGTGATTGGATTACGACCTTTCCAGTGAAATGCAACATGGTTATTCGTGTACGCAACTAGAAAGGAAAAATATTACTGTCAATAAAACGTAAATGCTCCATCTGTGTTGGTGTTTGGATTAGATTGTTTGTAAGAATGCCCAGTGAATCAGTAATTCTTCAAACTCACAGCTTTCTAGAATGAGAGAACATTTCTGCACGTCCATTGGAAAGTTCTGTAGGTACATCTGACAAGAAGCTCGCACCAGCATTCTGATACAAAAAAAAAATTAATTTATTCAAATAATAGAAGGATTTTAATAACAATGGCTGACAAGATCGAGCTAATTTTATACACACATACAATAAAATGAGACGAGGGTAATGGGACGTGACAAAACAGCTGACGGAATTAAGAAAGGAAGGCGATAGAAGAAAAACGCGAGGAAAATGCATGAAAAATATATACATATAATCAAGACATTCTAAACTATATAAGAAGACGTGTAACGTTCTGTTACGTTGTTCTGAAAGAGCCGGGTACATATAACACTGAAATATACTTACAATAAACGCGCGCTCTGCCTGTTGATTAGCACGTGGAAGCGTGTGTCCAAAACTCAATAGACAGCATGCTAGCTAACGTCAATTTTTCATTTTTTCGTCTTTTTACTATAGCGTACGGCCTATAAGTTTGCATGGCTATGATATGGATGCACTTGGTCGGCTGCTAACAACTCGAGAAGCTATAGACACACTCGGCTACACCACTCTCCCGTGCTAACCAATCTCCCGCGTACATGAATGCTTAGTAGACGCACGCTGACTGTTGACAATTTCTTCAATTTTCTCGATAATGCACCCCCCTTGAAGACGATAATTTAAAGTGTTCCCTTGGTTAAACTTCACTCTCGCCCACTAAATTTGTAATATAAAGCGCCAGCGCCCAGGGCGCTTAATTTAATAAACTGAAAGCCCTGCCATGCAAATTAACCCCCAGCTCAATCACCTTGCACTGAAATAGACTTCACCATATTTGGAGATCAAGGCCAGCTGGTTTTCTGGGTGGAGCTCATAATCATTATTGTTATTGAAATACGTATCGGGGCGCCAGATTCTATCCACGTCTTTGCCCCCAAGAGATATGGTGCCGTCCATGCCATGAGCCAATCGGATGTCAGTCCATTCTTGACGTAGAAACATGGACGTTGTGAACTCCTGGAAGTGAGAATATGAAAATCCACAATTTTTGGAATAGTTGCCATAAAATCAGACGCGAAAAAAAGAAAGGACAATTGTAGAGATTTTTCGCACATCACCAATGCCAAAATAAAAGTTCATATTAATAATGTGGCAATCTTTAAAACTTAATTTTAATATCCAGCCCTTCACAAGCCACCATCTACCCCAAGCATACCAACTCCACCTACACCCTTCCCTTCAGGTGTGTCATCCCCTCCTCTACCCTCGACGTGCAACTTCACCTCACCCCCCTCCCCACAGGCCGATGTACCAAACTGCTAACTCTCATACTATACTACTTCTATGTGTTATAGAAGAATCAAGAATAGTTATATTTTTCTAAAATTTTCTTGAGCACTTACCATATTTGTCTCTTTGATACTTGTAAAGGCTTGAACACCTATACTTAGATATACGTCGCAAGGATCCTCTGTAAAGAATAAAGGCTTTGTCTGAGGTGGACATTAACAGGGTCCGTTTACGGCTCAAATGACCCAAAAGGTCCTGATAAAGTTTTCAAATGTTACTCAAATCGCGCAATGTTTTCAATCTCTGTAATATACGGAACGTTTACAGCTACTCGCAAGCTCAACATCAATCAACGGGCCCCGCGTCGCACGCGGCGATTAAGAGGCCCCCACAGTCCCAAGGCTATAGACCTTGGAAACAGGTAACTCATATCAGGCCCAGTCCACACCGAAACGCTATGTAAATGACTAAAAAGTTGTCTGTTCACACAATCGTTTTCACTTTGTTTTTGCCTGTCCACATGAGAACCATGCAAACGCTGTGAAAACGACCTCATAGGTCCTGGGCACTAATGAACATGCGCAAACGTTTGTTTATCCTGCTTATGAAGGACTGGGAATGAGTCACATGGTTAGCCTTTTCGAAAAGAAGCGTTTACGACTGTTCACACGGAAACGATAAGTGAGCGTTTTCGGAAATGGTCGGCACTTTGAAAAGAGTTTTCAAAATAAAAGAAGCGTTTCCGGTGGTGAAAAAGATCAGTGTTCTCGTGTGGACGGGACATGTAAACGCTCAAATAATAAGCGTTTACAGATGAAAACGTCTCCGCGTGGACGGGTTTCAGAATATTGTTTGATTACCTCCAGCGTTTGGTCTTGCTCTTCGGTCATAGTTTTCGGGGTGCAGCATTCTCTCGGTTAACATCGTGGCGTTGATGATTTCTGTTCTGTCCATGTAACTGCTCTCTGTAACTACACTTAGAAACCACAGGTTTTATCCAATTAGTTTTTGTAATCAGTACTAAATTCAGTTACGTTACAGGGAAACGAACGAGTAATGAGGAACGCAATAGTCAAAACCACCAGATTTGTAGTTCGTGACGGTATATGCACTCTGATTTATGATTGCGATTACTTATACTAATGTTGGTTCGTCAATCCTGGTTGAAGCTGATGGTGATGCCGTTGATGCCGTGATCTTGGTGTCTTAGCTAACAAGACCTGGTTGTCAGGCTCAAAACTGCATATTAAATTAAACCAACATCTAGCATATTAAGCCTTGAGCTTTTTTCTCAAATTCATCCTTTATCTACACTCATCTGGCAAAGGTGTGTATAGTATAATGGCTGTACTAGGTTCGTCACGCAACGTTTATCTTAACAGAGAAAAAAGTTGCGTGACAACCCTAAGGACGTCTGCGTAGACTGAGTGAGTCAAAAGTCATACCTTGTCGAGGAGTACGTCTACGATGATGATGATGATCATGATGACTGTAGCTGTAATAATGACGAATGGATAATGATAATATTGACAATATGTACTTTTTGACTGAGTTGGAGGGCCAGACGGGAAGGTATTTGGCTCGAGGTCATGCCAGTACGTACAGAATGAACGAGAGCCCAATGCATTTTATCATATGACCGTTTTTGACCACTTTATTTCTATTTTTGAACGCACGCGGGGGTGCGAGTAAGGATACGGTTTTTTCCGACCACCTTCGAAAATCCGTATGTGCCCCGTCACGTGACTATATCTAAAGGTTTTCTTAGGAGCGCGCGGAACCAAATACTGGTCACATGATAAAAACAATAACGTTAGGGATGGTGGTAACGATGATGATGATGATGATGATGGAAATGATAATGATAATAGAATGAATGACACCGCGTACAGTTCCGAGGTTTGCTGAGAAGTTCGCAATTCAAGTGGAGATTTTGAAGTTCACAACAAACTAATAACGAACTTCGTTACAGTCAAAACTGTATTTTGTGGCCAATGCAACGATCAAAGTCCCAGAAACTGGTCTTGGTGAGGGTGGCGTACCGGGCTGAAATCGTCACGGAACGAGTTTCAGTTGAAAAGCTAAGATCTTCATGTCATCTCCGTTGACACGGGTGAAAAACGCATTACACATACTCGGAAGTTTTAAATAAAGCCATTGGACGTTTAGTAAAAATCTTGAAAGTTAATGTTGTCCGTGAAAAGTTAGTGCTTATCTTTTCCTAAAACATCGCTTTAGTTGTTTTCTTTCCCTCTGGTCAAATAATAAACAAGAAATTCGCATAATACACGACAGTTGAATTGACAGTATTTTTATTTGTAAACACGAACGCATCTACGAATTCCCGCCAAATTTTTGGGCATGCGCAATGCGTTTTTCACCCTTGTCAACTCCGGTAAGACTCATGTAAAAATAAATGAATTCTTTTTCCGGTCTCCAAGTGAACGTATGACTTGAAAACTGTGTACAACTCGTGCCGTAACGAACTCAACCTGGAATGAAATCGTTCATCGATGTTGACGTAGACTTAAAGTGGCAAATATGTGTAGCGTCATGTAGTTGGTAGGCGCAGCGCGCTACCGGCCTGCAGCTAAGCCAGATGTCCGGAGGTTCATCCTCACAGACCTCATATATTTGCCTTGACTTCTCCCTAAATCTGTGCAGCTTACGGTGTGTTTTACATAATTAACTGAGCTTTGACACGTGCATGGGTTCCGAGGTTTGCTGAGAAGTTCCGAAGTTCAAGTGGAACCTTTGAAGTTCACAACAAACTAATAACGAACTTCGTTGGCAAATTAACCTCGAAATTACTTTCTAGTGTGCCTGGAGCTATTTCGGTCTTAGCTTGTAGGTTCGATGATTTTGAAAGGGTCAGTGTTTGTGCAAATAGCTACATACGCGGTACGTGTTTCTACTTTCTCTACTTTCTCGTATTTACGATACAAGAAACAATTTTCTTTTCTTCTAAGTTGCATCTTACAATTTCCAGATCCATGTATTGACACAACTTTTTTACGTGCAAAATCTCTTCAGTAATATTTGAATTAAACGCTCCCCTCAAATAAGCTCCCCCTTCGAAGCTTCCAAACTAATGCTGAATTGAGTTTTTTGCTGGATTAAGATTCAACATATCATGCAGGCGAGGTTTGCAAACTCCCCAAAGCAGTGTCGTATCAAGTATAGAATATTTGAAATCTCAAACGTGGTCTGCGATCAAAGACGAACAAATCAGATCATCACACGACTTGTCTGTCCGGACGATTCAGTTGACTGTCTTCTAGTGTAAAAATGGCCAATATGTCACTGGCCTTTGCTCTATCTAACCTGCGTGCAGCCCAACAAAACCCTGGTTTAGTACGTCTGCGAATCAGCGACAGATTTCTTGTTCTAGACCCCCAGCGAAGTATCGAGATATATGTACTAAACTGTGATTGGCTAACAGTTTCTTTGATTCTAATAACGTTTGCGATTGGTCAATACAAAATATCAACAGCAAGCCCAAGTGCTCGTGCTTCTACTACGCTCTCTCGTGTTCTCTCAGCATCACGTGTGTTTTGATGTTTTGATCAGGCTATCAAACACGGAAAACAGTTTTTTATTGTCTTTGATCTCCATATTTAAATGACAGGTCTGGACATTTTTACGATTAGTAAGACCAGTTATCCATATGTACTTAGGGTGTTTTCCATTTAGTGGAACCAACCGGCCAGAACGGCCAGTTCTTAAATGGTACATATGTCAATTCCTAGCTCTGGCTGGAATCAGTCCTAATCATTCAATCATTCCTAAGAAATCAGGCCGTTCTGGCCGGTTGGTTCTACGAAATGGAAAGTACATCTTAGAATGATCATATATTAATGCAAACTCTAAAAATCTATGATGGTGGACATGGTGATGATTGTGGATGTGATATGTTTTGACTACCAGTACTAGTAACCACATGTCCTCATAGAGGGCTTTTATTTATTATTGTAAGATTTTAGTTACCTGGCATCTTTGCCTGATACTTGAATGACACGCAGAATCAAAGCCAAACCGAAACACAAAGAATAAGAAAACATTTTCTTTCCTGAAGTGGAAAATTAATATCACTATTTATAGCCATTAACTTCAATGCAGCAACAAAATGGAATCATACCGAGTGGTGAACTGAAGGGGGGAGGGGGCGGGATACTAAAGGGTTATTAACCGAGCGCGAGGTCTGTATGGGAAAATATCAGACCGAGGTCTTGACAGTACGGACCAGAGCCGTAGGCGAGGGTCCGTACAAAAAAAGACCGAGGTCTGATATTTTCCCGTACAGACCGAGCAAGCTCGGTTAATAAATTGTTTATTATATGGCTATTTTTGAGAAGTCCCGCTAAAACAATTGCCAAACGCAAACTGTTCTTTTCATCCGGGACAGCGATCCTGATATGGCAAAATACAGAGCATGCGTCAGCCAATCAGAATTCAGGAAATTATCTAGCCATATAATAATCGAAGTTATAAGGCTGATTACGCTCAAGGCAAGGTTTAGGTTTCGTCAGTATTGGCAAGCGCTAATTGTACTTTATATTATGCTTATGCGGGTAGGGTAATATGATCTAACATGTCGTGTCGTGTTAATTGGTGATATCACTATGACATCATGGACGGTAGATGGCCAAGAAATCACAAACAAAAAAGTGGAAATATATAGAGAGCCAGAAATCTACTACGAATTTAAACATCTTAAACACTGTAGAAAGATGGCACCTTGCAGCTAGTGTCCATTGTCGTAGGGAGGTGCTTATTGTAGAGAGGAGAGACGTGCCATGGCTGCTTGTAGATTCGACCAATTAATAATGAATATATACTCCGATTCAAGACTGTATCAGAAGGCATCTCCTTCTATCTGCTATTATATTTTCACCAGTTCATTTGCTTGAACGAACGATTTTGAGAAAGATAGACCTTACGTACGTGAAAAAAAAAGCCCACCACTTTTTCTCAACTCCCTCTGAAGTATAGGATAAGACTAGTAAATAAATATACCAGAGGTTTAAACTGAAAGAGCTTTTGCAGTTCTATCGGAATGTTTAGTTTAAATTTGTTGCTGGAACGAGCATTTTGTTAAAATTGAATGAAGAAAAACATTTTCGCACCGTTTACGTATCAGGTATTCATCGGACATCATCTTATAATTAACTGTTTCTAGATCTATGTACAAAATTTGAACAGTGAATTTCGAATCTAAAATTACTTGTTCACAATCTGAAAAGGTGTTATCAATATAGATTATCTTGAGTGTCAAGATATCGTAGCACAAAAATGTGTGTTTTAGCAAAAGATAAAGTCTTTTCAACATTGACTTACCTTGAAGACTTCGATATATATTTCTTTGAATTGAATTAACTCTCTACCAGTTTAATTTTCAAATGCTTGTCTGGGTCTTTCTTTTCCTCGCACCAAATTTTAACTGAAACTCCAATTTGCGTCACTGTTTTTCTCAGTTATGTTTCACTAAACAATTTGGTGGGCTCAGCAGCTTTAAGTGAACTCAAAACAGCGGGGCAAATGCTGCAATAGTTAGCGTCCCTCAATTCTGTATCAGTGACAGAATATATCAGATTAGTAGCATAAGTGGCGGTAGTGTTTGTTATCCTAATTGAACTTAATTTTTTTGGTCTTTCCTTAATATAACGTTGGTTCTGTATCAATTAGCCAGGGCTTATTTAAACCATTGATAGACTCTCTAGTCTGAATAATTCCAGCGTCTGAGAGTGTGAAACCGAATCAAAACCTCCGTTCCTAACCACTAGTTGGCTTTCGCTTTTTCGTCTTGTCTCGAGATGGAATTTAGCTGTCTTCCTGCCAAATGGGGAAAACGTATTATCAAGGCTTTTTACATAATATAAAACCTAACGTATTTAATCTAGTTTCAGAAGGTAAAATCAAATGGTTTTGAATCTAATCTTGTTCAATTTGAGAAGGTTTTTCGATCGTTTTTGACTAAACGACGGCTTCGCTTTCATCGAAGGTTCTCGTTCTAACCGACATTAATATGTTTTTTTTACTTAAAATTTTACTACAGAAAGAAAATTTTTCCAGGATTTTCTTACAAAACTAGTGACGTCCGTCATTCTTAGTTTAAGTAGACCTAGGAACAAAATTTGTTTTTGAAAAAAAATCAGTGCTCAAACAGGAGAACGGCGGACAAAGGTAAACGCCAGTGTGTACAATGGAGGATCCTGGTGTGTATGAAGACCAAAGAATGCGAATATTATATTATTGTTTTCTCTTTATAGTGCCCTAAAGTGACAGTGAAAACCGTTTAGATGGGGAGAAAAAATGGCTGTGAAATTTTTGAGAAAATGTAATTTTGGTGGAAGGATCGGCCACGCTGACGGGCTGTGATTGGTTAGATGTTCAGTTTCGATAACTAATTGAAAAGCTTTTGTAATAAAAACGACAAAACCGCAAACGCCGCTTTTTTAAAAAAAAAGCATTTTCAGCGATGTAAAATTAAATATTCGATCGAGAGCAAAAGAGAGAGAATTTGCTGAATCACTAAAACTGTATATAATTTTTAGAAATAATATAAAGAGCAAATCACTGAGTTTTGAATTTCCTGATGAATTCCAATTAGATAAAAAAGTAGTTGTTAGAATATACATTTCATATAGTATCAGGCAGGAATATTAAGATTTCTATGGGTTTATTATCCACTCAAAAACATACGCTTATTTAGCATTGCTTCAGTCCCTTTTTCGGGTAGTCCCCTTCGCAGATCAGACCTTTTAAGGCTCGACACCCACAAGGGAGCATTGCTTGACGAACCTTAAAAGTGACTGCGAAGGAGACTGTTTTTTAGGGGGGGAGGGTGTGGGGTGAATGAAAGCATAGGACAACAAGCAACGTTTACGCAATTACAAAATAATGATGAAAAGATGGTGATGATGATGATAAAGATGACGACGATAATAGTATTGACCCTCGATAAAAATTGCCCACCGGTCGATCCTCATGATCTGCGCCTTCGATACACTAAAGAAAAAAAATCGCGTAAGAAATTCGAAGTGCATGGCAGACGAAACAGGAAACCCAAGCAAACCAAGAGAAATAAATCGGTCCAGCGTGCTCCCGCGTAGCCTAGCCTGATGTCGGTTAGGGTTGTGTTCGGCTGCACGCAGGCTAGCTCCCGCCTTACGCCTTTTGAATTTTACAGCAGACTCATTAGTGACCATGTATAGTTTGGTCATACTATACACAGGTATGTTAGGCTCGTTTTGTGTCGGAGGACTGACTATGTGCGCCCATTCCCAGTTTCCCAACTCTCCTCTATCATATACACCACATGACCCAGATGACCCTGAGTCGCTGCAAATTTGGATACACCTATTTCAAAAAGGGTTGTGGTACGAGAGGCGTCAAGCCCACGCGACTAGACCGAAAAGGAGTATGGGTAGTAGCACAACTTCACTCTGTCTTTTTAGCAGCAACAAGTGAGGTTCTTTAGTGTATTATAAGGTCAACGCAAGTTGAATTTTAATTGTAGTGTAGATATTCGTGTGCTTTTATAACTTCAGTAATTTCTATCCATACTCCCTTCAGAGTGAGTCGCAGTATTGATACCAACAACGTTTATTGAAAGAGGTGTATCCATGTAGCTTGTTGTATGCCCTGGAGACCAGAGGCTGACTCACCCTAGCTGGGGGTTAATTACCTTTATTGGCGTTTTCTATTTGTAATTTTTAGGCATGAAAAAGTAGTAAGATAGACCAAACATGGACACAAATATATAGCCGAGAGAACCGTAACCCTAGCCTGAGTAGCAAGCGTTTCTTTGTGGGGGAAAGGGATTGGGTTTCCTGTGTTATTTGGTCTTTGGTTACACAGGAAACCCAACTCTCTCTCCCTTTCCCAGGGTATTTGTAAGTTATGAGCTTTGACTTAGAATTTGCTTTTTTGTATTTTAGGAAACACAAACTAGAAGCAGAAAAATTACGTTCCCTCTCAGATTCAGATTGACTGTCAATCTTTATATGAAATGGGTTTATACCAGGTATATATTAGGGTAGAATATGGTTATTTTATTATTTTATTTCTCCTACAATTGCAATCAATGCGTTACATGAGTAGTTTTCTAAGAAAATACAGAAACGTACTATTTAATTCACTGAAACATGATCAACCAATAATGTTTAAAGAACTTTTTTGCCATTTCCTTTCAACCAATGAGGACTGAGGTATTTTGTATATAGCTATTTCAATTAACGTTGTCCTGAAAAAAAACCTAAAGGCTAAAACCTTTCAAATATCTTTTGTGTACTAACAAACTTCGCTGTAGGCTATCTGAGAAATTAAGGAATATGTGTCCAAGTTGTAGAATTTGCAAAGCATACAGTGAGTTTCTTATTGTAATAATGTCACTGGTGGAAAAAAGTCATGATTCCGCTCTAAAAGCTTTAGGCTTTAGGCTTTTTTCAGCGACAACGTTAATTGAATTAGCTATATACAGCTACCATTCAGCAATCAAAAGACATCATTTTGGAAATAGCTGCAAATAAATGGGGATCAATATCTCGATTTTATTATATAATTGCTTGCACGCATTATTTTCCTACAATATGAACTTGATTAAGTTAGATTTTAAGAGGAGACTTTTTTCACACTAAAAAAAAAACACTCAGTCGACGAATAATGAAGCGATGTACAAAGCCAGAATTATTTCTTTTATAAAGTTTGGTTGTTTGTAGTTGCATGGCTTAGGTTGATAAAAGTCAAATTAAAGTGTTAATTTAAAGTAAAAATTTGAATCCAAAACGAGGTTTAGGCCTCCAGTCGTTCGTTTGCCATGTAATTATTTTCTTTACACTCCGCTTGAAGTTGCTAAATTTCAATAAAAATGCAAGCCAACAACCAAAACCAAAGACAGTTTTAAACTACAGGCATTTTATCTTATTGAATCAGTTTCTAACTGGTAAAAATAGAATTTGAGTGTTAATCCAAAGCCAAAATTGGAATTTAAACGTGCAAGAAGGGCTAGTTTTTGGCACTTTAGCTATTATTACTCGATATTGACAAAAAATCTCCTCTTAACATGGTTTATTATGTTGTTCATAGAATAACTACTATAGTCATAGTTAGCATGTGTACAATTATGGAAACCAAATAATATATATCTCTTGTGTAATACGTTTTCAAAGGGCTCCAATTAAAGAGCCTGCAGGTGTTTTTCTCATAAAATTCTATATGGGAATGATTTGATAATACATGATATACGGGCATATTAATTATAACATTGCATCTATACGGGTTTTACAATGCATTTATATGGATTTTACAATGCATCTCTATATATGGACTTTTCAATACCGCATTTATATCGATTCTACAATGCACTCATGGATTTTACAATGCCGTATTTATATATATATATATATCGATTCTACAATGCATTTATATGGGTTTACAATGCATCTACACGGATTTTACAATGCCGCATTTATATCAAACCTACAATGCGTCTATATGGATTTTACAATGCATCTCTATGGACTTTTCAATACCGCATTTATATCGATTCTACAATGCACTCATGGATTTTACAATGCCGCATTTATATATATATATGGGTTTACAATGCATCTACACGGATTTTACAATGCCGCATTTATATCAAACCTACAATGCGTCTATATGGATTTTACAATGCATCTCTATGGACTTTTCAATACCGCATTTATATCGATTCTACAATGCACTCATGGATTTTACAATGCCGCATTTATATATATATATATATATATCGATTCTACAATGCATTTATATGGGTTTACAATGTATCTCTATGGACTTTTGAATGCCGCATTTATATCAACCCTACAATTCATCTATATGGATTTTGCAATGCATTTATATGAATTTTACAATGCCGCATGCATTTATATATCGATTTGAAAATGCATTTACAGGCGTTTGCCTATCAACTCTAAACCTATAGTCTCACAATCATTTATAGTACAACACAAAACAAGCGTGCAAAACCACTGCGCATGCGCACTTCGTACTGTTTAATGGCGGTGTAAACATAGAGAAGAAGCGGTGACACAGTCTCCCTCGCAGCCGTGTTTAGCCTCGTCACGCAACGTTTCCGAGGGAGCGTTGCGTGACGAGGCTAAACACGGCTGCGAGGGAGACTACGGTGGCACTTGTTTAACGGTGATTTTTTAAGAAATTCCCCGAGTATTGAATACTCATCTTTGGTGAACTTGCAGCATTTTGTATGCTTCAAATGTCTTTAGTTTACACCTTCACAGCTTTTCTTACACCCCCGAGAAAAACAGCGTGAAACCCAACATTTCCATAGATTCACTGTCCGTGCCACAGGTCGCCCAAGCTCAGTGCACATTTCTGTGTATGAAATATATACCTAATGTAGGATTTCACGGATGATCTAATTTTGTAGAATTAGTGAACAGAGTAAAAATTTTAATCCATAATGTTTTGATTGATTTTCTGTGCAATTTTGTTTTACGCATGCGCAGACGTTTTGCATTCGTGTTACAGAACAGTATAGATCTTATTACGCAATTGCCCTATTTCGTTATGACGTCACATCAAAACTATCAATTGTTTGACGCAAAGATATAAAATGCGTATTATCAGTTTATAGGCGAAGAAAAGCGGAATGCAATAAATATTGTTTATTAAACATCGAGACATCTTTGGAAGCCACACTATTTGAAATTCAAATTCTTTAGCAGAGAAATTAATTTCGTGAAAATTTCTATTATTCTAGATGATTCTGTCCCCCTAATAAACAAGGCGTGACGTCATAGTGAAATGAGGCAGATTTGCATCTTACAGTGTGTGACATCTTTTAAAGTCACGTAAGTTAGGTTAAGTT
Source organism: Telmatactis stephensoni (assembly GCA_029948255.1). Classification (NCBI taxonomy): domain Eukaryota; kingdom Metazoa; phylum Cnidaria; class Anthozoa; order Actiniaria; family Isophelliidae; genus Telmatactis; species Telmatactis stephensoni. The sequence continues at coordinate 349,287 of JALIZF010001525.1, forward strand.
AGGTTAAGTTTTATGATGCTACCTGTCCACTTAATGCATTGGTAAAACATATTCCACTTCTCTTTCCCCTTCAAAGCACTTCATTTGTGAAGAGTCGAACTTTTCATCGTATAACTAAAATGGGTACTCTTGTGCATCTTGTTCTTCTCATAATCTTTTGTCACGTAATATATATCACGCAATATTTCTTGTCACCAAACATTTCTTGTCACCCAAATCTTTACTCACGCAATAAGTCTTTTGTCACGTAACGTTATTCATCCTTTATTTAGAAATAAGTTCGACCAATAAACAATGTTGAAAATAGTAAAAGCCACCGGGTACATAATGCGACAGCATTTGTTGATTAATACACTAATATCAGGCTTCTCCGTTTTGATTGGCGCGAAGCGTGTCAACGGTACACAACAATTGTGCAAAACGTCTTTGATGTATTTGCTTGTTTTCTCTTCCTCGTACGATACTACGTGGACTTCACCATTAGCCTCTGCAATATATGTAGGTTTAAATCCATGTTTGCAGTTGAATGTGATATGTGCTCTCTGTGGACAAATCATAAACTGCATTTTACAATAAAGCCTTCATTGATGAGTTAAATCCTTCACATGTCCACAGTACAAAGAGTTTATCGGTTCTACCAAGTCTACACTTTTATCCACAACAACCAGATCTCCACAAGACAGTCAAAATGGGGTTTCATGATAGTTGAGAAATGCCCTAAAGTCTACAGGCCGACACACACTGGGCGTCAGGTCGCTGCGACACGACGCGGCGACACGTCGCTTCGTGTGCACTGAGCTGCGACGAAGCTACTTTCACTCATTTTGTCGTCGCTGCGATCGTACGCACGAATTTAAACTGGTTTGAATTCGTGCGACGTGTTACAGCGGAAAAAGTCTGTCGCGGCGACAAGATTTTTCACAGAAATTCCACAGCACACACGGAGGGGAATTGTCGCCGTGACGTATCCCCGCGTCGTGTCGCAGCGACTTCACGCCTAGTGTGTGCCGGCCTTAACTGATAACTGAGAATCCAGTACCTCAAACCCTTCTACGACAGCACGACCACCGCTTTGGTACGTCAGCCACTTCTCCACAATTACTACCTCTCTACAATAACCGCCACATTGCAACAACTAGGTCTCTGAATACTAAGTCACCCTCAACAGTGGCTACCAGGAGTCGTTGGGCTCCTGTGGCCACCTATGTACAATTACCAGGATACTGAATGTTTGCCATACCCATTGAAAAGTTTGAGACATGCCAGCATGACACCTCAGGTGTGAAAAAGCTACCTCTTTAGGCAGAGCTTCATGTGTACGTCATCATAGGGCCAGGACAACCTCGCCCCCCTCCCGAGTTTCCCCCCATCCCCGTGGGGGACAGGCGGATTTTTTCTTTTTTTCTGAGATTTTTTTCCCTTTTTTCAAACATTCAAATGGTACAAACCTCTTTTCCTTCTTTTCCTTCCTTTCTCGAATCCACAATTCTGCTAAATCTATACACTAGCAAGTCGTTGACCAGCGTTGAGAATACAAATATAAACGAAACAATCAGATACCAATCAATGGCCTTGGCGTAACTCACTCGGGGCATCGTCGAGTTGCTCGAACCCAGCAAGAACACGATCGTAAGAACCGTCGTGATTCCGAGTGACACTCGTTCGCCGATGTAAAATCGATCCATCCAGAAGGATATCCAACTCAGCGTTACCATGACAATGCAAGGGATGTAAAATTGTATGAAATAGAAACCCATTCTTCGATGGAAGGTAAATGTCACGTAGAGGTTTTTGTACACTCCTGCATCGAAAGAAAATACAGTTACTATAAACTGAAACCACTCTTTAATCGTTCATATATTCGTCTATCCCTCAAGAGTGTTCGTTGTCTGGTCGAAAAATGAGCGGGAAAATCGAGGAATCGTCATATTTTCACACGTAGCATTTCCCTCAGGATTTTCTCTGCGAGCATCCGTTCGACATTCTGTCGAGCATGCGCGTTGCATGGTAAATTGGGAAATCGGGAAAGCTCTTCCAAGCACGGTAGGTTAAAGTCGGTCTGGTATCAGATCTCATGGAAGACTTAGTCAATGTTCTTGTTAATGTCACTGTTCGTCTTTCGGAAGGTAGCGCCCGCGAGGAATAATGGGGCTGTTTTGAATGACACTAAATCTAAACTAGCTATTTCTAATAGAAAGTGAAATGCTGCGAGCAAAAAACAGCTGGTGTATCCACGTTAGCAGAACTGTTCCCCTAAAACTCACGAAAGTACACCGCTTTGTCTGATATATCAAATGTTTCTTGTTTATCTCCTGTGCGTTGTGTGACGAACACTGCTAGTCGACCTTCAATATTGAACTAGACGCACTCGTGCGTTCACTCGTGCCCATGTAAAAGGGAGCCCAAAATCGGCCGTAAAAAGGACATTTAGACGGGATTTAGCTGCCGCTACAGTAAGAGCGATTGACATGTTGTCGTTAATAAACTTTTTAACAAGACGCACCTCGAACCGTACAGTGGTTGCCTGTAATTCAACAAGCCGCAGTAGTAAAGACCTTTAATTTGTCTGTCAACAGCTATTCATGCAAAAATTTTGTACCGCTGATCGAATGTATCGCGTGCTCGTCTAGTGACATCCTTGAATCGACTCTCGATACGGTATGGACTTGAACTGCTGATCGTATGTATCGCATGCTCGTCTAGTGACATCCACAGATTACACTGTGTTCCGAATAGGAGGCTACTCGCTTCGCTCGCAGCAATTAAGTTTATTCCTATGCTATACACCGGCAAATTTGAATAACTATTGTTTTATACTGACTAGCCTCTCATTCATGTGAAACCGCTTTTGTGTTTCCACGTGAACACGAGGCTAGTCAGTCCAGAACAATAGTTATTCAAATTTGCCGCCATATTTCGATTCGGTCAATCGTCAGATGAATTTCGAAAAGTGCGTTTCATGATTCAACGCGATTCCACCATTCTAACAAGCTCATCTCAGTTGTTTGAAAGTGTGTTAGCACTAATCCAGAGGCCTACTCCGGGCCCTAAAATCGCCGTAATTTTGGGCGATCGTAGGCGATCTTAGGCGATTTAAACAAAATTATCCCCAAAAATGTTCAAAACGTAAGGCGATTTGGGGCAATTTTGGGCGATTTTAGGCGATTTTAGTGCCCGGAATAGGCCTAATCCAGGATGGTTACAAATAATGGTTTTCAATTCTTAAGATTTAATCCAGGGTTTCGCACTAACCCAATTTCGAACAAGGCTCTGGTAAATAGCTTCACCCCACTCAGTTCCAAAGGAGTGATCCTGTACCGATTTTTAATCGACTATCATTGACAGTCACTGAGAGCTTTTGTACTTACCAGAAACGTAAGTTGTATTTTGTTCTGAGATCTCAAACTTAACGACGTCAAATTCAGCCAAATCCCTGTTGAAAATGCGAACTGGATCTTTTGTTTTCCATTTTAAGTTCATTTGGTTGACAGTATATGCAACTAGTAAAGCACACAAACACAGTCGTTAAAAATAACACAATTCACGACAATTAATATAAGACAACACTTGCAACAAAAGGATATTTCGTATGGAAAAGATAAAGAAGCAAAGAGCTTGCAAAGGTTTCTGGAGCGCACTGAAAGCTGCTGTTGGAGTCTTAATAAATTTTTGATTTATTAAGATTTCGATTTTGTTCGTTTGTTTGTGGTCGTTTGTTTTGAGTTTCAACAAATTTCATTTTTCAAATAAGCAAGGAAAGGCGGCCATGTTTCATGACGTCATCTCTTGTCTAACCTGCACGAAAGGAAAGTAATTTCCTGTGAGCGAAAATTGTATTTCCACCCTCCTCAATCAATACTTCGTCTATTTTGATTTTTCAAATAGAGAGACAAGGCAAGGCGGCCATTTTTGATGACGTCATTGTACAACAAGATACCAAGTGATTTTCTAGTAAGCGGACATTGTATTCTCTCCCTCCATCAGTACTTTATCAGGACTTTCTAAGGGAGAATCGTAAACCTTTCACTGTGAAAATCTCCATTATATTGTACGGAACGGCAGGCCATGGCCACCGCACGGCATGTAGCATCAATATAAGCGGCACGAACTCCGCTGTCTCGGCACGGCCCCTTCCGCACCATATAAAAGTGTCGTCCTGTTCATCACTCACAATCGACATTATTGTTATTAATTAATCACTACTGAATAATATCTAACCAAGCATTTACTTACAACTCTCAAGAATCAATGAACATTTCTGAACGTCCAGCGGAAAGTTTACTAGATTCATTTGACATCCTGCTTTGATTTTGACTCGAGCGCTGTAGTACACATCGCCATTACCAGATATCAGCACCAGTTTGTTAACCGTGAAAAACGTGTATTCATTAGCATTATTGATGTACGTGTCAGGCGTCCATATGTCGTTTACTCGTTCTTTAGTCAAGGGAAGAGTAGCAGCATAATTGTGTTCTAATCGAGGGTCGTTCCACTCCTGACGAAGATACATGAAGACCTCGAATTCCTATAATCGTAATTGTAATGAAATCAGTACGTAACATTTTCATTGCGCTTGAATTGCGCAAGTACTGTGGCATAAAAAAGCTAAAAAATAATAAAATAGGTCAAGATAATATTGGAAGACGCGAAAAAAGGGACAAAAAAGGTGATGTTGTGATCTTGAGGATGTGTTTATCTGCATACAGCGAAGAACAATATATCTTTCTTAAAGCCGGCATTACACTGAAAGGGGCGAAAATGAATGAACTCCGCAATGAATTCCTTAAACGCGCTCCAATTATACAAGGATCTACCAGAAAGTATTTAGAAAGTCTGCAACAAAAAGCTGCGAATTTGGTAAAATCGCAAAAATAAGAGAGATTAGTCTTTACCATATTAGATTCTTTGATTTGACTAAAAGCTTGTATGGCCATACTAATGTTGACTTGAGTTGATGCCCCTAAGAAAAAAGAATAGCAACGTTAAAGTAAGCTAACTGATTGATTCACCTGTGACTAATGGGCAAACTCAGTAAACGAATAGTAATGGTTCTGGTTGGTTGATTTGATTGGTTGGTTGACTGACTGATTGTTCGAACGATTACTGACGAATTGATAAATTGATTATTGATTGATTATTGACGAACGGACGGACGGACGGATGGAATCGATAGATGAACGAACAGATGGACGGATGGATGGATGGATGAACAAACAGATAGATGGATTGATCGACTGATCGATTATTTGATTGATTGATTGATTGGTGTCACATCTGACCACAGACATAGTAGCCTGCGAAATACAGCCATGTCATAACGAGCAATGTGAGGCAACTGTACTCGCAGGCTTTGAGCCATTGACATCGTGGCAAAACGACTACGCATGCGCGAGTTTTTGCGAGCGTCTTGATCACAGGAATCCCAAGCAATATCTTTAGAATTGTTTTCTTTAGATTTTCCCATAATATATCTTGAAGCTTAATTTTGAGGCGGGAGAAAACAGAAAATGCTGGGAGAAAAACACCGGCAATAGTATATACTGCAAAGTTCCTTACCTCAATTATTTGGGACTACGTTTAGCTTCTGTGGCTTAAGTTTTCCCGGCAAAATTTTGTTTGTTTGACTGTCAAATATTTTTATTGAGGCCAACATTGAGGAGGACTGGGGAGGCACGCATGCGCGGTACATTTTGCCGCGGTGTCTTAGCCATCTGTATTCCTAAAACTCAGTAGTTTCCAATCCCTCTGACACTGGATAAGCTACAATACTCACTTGTAATTAGCGGACGAGCAAACTTGTCGTATCTCTTTAGAAGACCTTTTGTGACTTTTGTTGCTTTCTTTAACTCATGGTTCTTAAACACCGGTAGCTCTTCGCTTCCACTTTGAATAATTCAAAGAAAAGTTAGATTTAGAGATAGCATTGGTCTAGTTTAAGGTTGGAGGAGGAGGAGTATTGACTCCTATTTCCCTTCTCGAGTATATTAAGGCCTGGGTCAATCGCTAATTGTATAAATTTTGGATAAAAAAATATTTTGAAGACATAGAACATCTAAATGAACGTTTTTCTTCTATAAGTTACTAAACTCGACGTCCTTAATTTTTTGAGGGTACTTTTATGATGTCACGTGACCTGATGACGTCACAGTGATCAAATATTGTATTGTAAACTTCAAAGCAAAATGCGGTCGTGGGTATAACCCCAGTCTTCAAAGTAACCATGCTTAACTATGAGCCTTAATGTGCTTCCAAACAAACAACCCGCAAAACCTGACTACAGTTTTGCTTTAGTGAGATAAAGCCCAAAACAGGTCACGTGACTTTTACTTACTTCTTTTAAAAATGGAAAAACTCAACAATGTAAAGTGGATGACAAGTTTTTCGGGCTGTATGTTGTGAAGCACATTCAGGCTCACAGTTAAGCATGGTTACTTTGAAGTCTTTAGAAATAACCGCGACCGCATTTTGCTTTGAAGTTTACAACACAATATTTGATCACTGTGACGTCATCAGGTCACGTGACATCATAAACGTACCCTCAAAAAATTAAGGACGTCGAGTTTAGTAACTTATAGAAGAAAAAAGTTCATTTAGATGTTCTATGTCTTCAAAATAATTTTTATTCGAATTTTAAGTTATTAACGATTGACCCAGGCCTTAATATACTCGAGTTAACCACAATTTCACCTATTAGTTGCTTTAGGGTCAAGGATACGAGATAAAGAGAGATTTTGCAACAGAATACGAGCCGGGTAACAGCAGATTTAGTGACAAGATAAGAGGCAAAACTAGGAGATTTGCTTGGTGACGACAATCTTACTGTAAAACCTGCAGTATGTAGCACGGGACGGCCGGCACAGCATGGAACATCAAACGTTTTGACATGCAAGCGGCAAGACCTTGACCATCTTGGCACGGCCCCTTCCGTACAATATAACAATGTCTCACTGTTCATCACTCTCCATCAACAAAACACATAGGAATGTAACCTACCTAAATCGTTGTAGAGCCTCCAGTAACCATAGTAACATGAACAACAAGTAAGCAAAGTGATGCGATTTCGATCTTCGGGTCATGAGGTTTTTATTGATTTATCTATCAAAAAACAGGAATAAATACAGTCATTTCAACTACGTACGGTAATTCTATGTCCACATCACAAGCGACGGACCCGTTCTACTTTGCTAATTCAATTGAAAAGTGAAAACATATAGGCCCATCTCAACCCCTTCGGAAACGTTTACGTTATGATTTTGGACCTACATAAATCTACCGTTTAAAATTCGAAATTGAATTTGCACTGCGCAGAGATCCAGTGACCGATTCTTTTGGTCCCGAAAGCCCAGTTTTGACAGCTGTTTCGACGTTCATACATTACAAAACCAACGCTACCGTAAGTTTGTCAACAAAGAGACAACGTAACGGATACACTGTCTGGTTCAGGAACAGTAACAGACTGGATCCTTTTGGAGCTGGCCTCATGTATTATTACAAAGAGACATATATAGAAACGACGCGAGGAAACAAGTCCGCGTCCATCAACTTATTACTGAATTTCTTTTCGTCCTTTTCCATTCATCAACCTAAACAGAGCAAGAGCAAATTCTTTGAAGACTGTGTGTAAAAATCGTAAAAATATGAATAACTTGAATCGACCTTTACGACACTATAAATGGAGGCTAGAAATTATAAAATGAATTAGTAATTAAGGTATCATTTATATATAGTGCTTATAGCGCTTAAGCGGTTCGGTCTGAAAACCTCTTGAACGATAAAGAATCTACAATAGGTACAAATAGTTTAAGTGTAAGAATGGATGTGATTTCTCTACGTTTTAAATTATGCCAAACGGAATTTACCTTTGATAATTTCTAAAAGTAGACGTGCAGAAGACGTTTTGAGTTCAATAGCGGCTGAACTTATGCATTCTGAAAACAAACCAATTAAAGCTTGGCACTGCCTTGAAATTCCCAATGCTGTTAATGCTGTTCCAGAAAGAATTAAGATCACATTACCCAATAGCAAGAAGCCTCCCCACGCCTCATCGCATGAAACTTTGATTTAATATACATTTGTGGTCTTCGTCGCAGCATCAAAAATCAGAAATGCATAAAATATGGCTCAAAATTAAAGCTAACAATTTTAGAAAGGATTATAAGTTGACAGAGCTTTTTGCAAGCAGGAGATGTAAAAATTGGAACACTTATGTTTCAAATATTTTGTTACGTATCAATTGACGTAATGTTCGTGAGTGTGTACATGAAGTTATAAATATCTACTTTAAGTGGGAAGATTTGGAATTGCACTTGTACAATAAATTGTACTGATACACGTATTTTAGGCACGCGAAAATAGATCTTCCTTTGTTTTACACCAAATACGACACAAAGCTTCCATAGTACAAACAGTTTTTAGTACGTAACAAAATTGGCATTGTTAATTACAAGTGTTGGGCGCAATGTTGAGTACGTCTTCTTCTACGACCCAAAAATGCAAAATAAAATCGATGAAAGTACAATAGCTTGTGTACATTGTACAGTATGTCAATTTTTGTACGTGCCTTTGAATGTTTCATTTAACCGCTAATTTGCTTGTAAAAATAAAGAACCGAGTCTTGAAGTATTCAAGAGCTCGCAGCAGAATTCCTTCATGAATGAACGTATTTCATTGACTAACATGAAATGATATTATGCTTTTTCACTAAATAATTCGACTGATAATTACTTCCAAATGTATACAAATATTTTGTCTACTCAATGAAAACAAATTGCTTCTTTTTTCCCCGATAAGTATGTGCAACATTCAAAATAAAATGCTTCATTTTTCCTCTCGTTTTTGAAAGGTTTTGGAATTGTTTTGGGTTTGTTACAAAAATTTCAGTTATGGGCATTTTCACAGTGAAATGTGCTCAAAAGAAGGAAAAACATAAAATCAAAGCGTGAATTAGATAATGGAAAGTTATATTATTTGACCACCTGTTCTTTACTTTCCTCATTGTCTAGCTCAGTAACTTCGCGACTTTAAAGTCAGATTGTATTAACTACAACTTTCTAAATCGATGAAACTTTTTTTTATAGTTTGAGAGTATATGTTGATAATGCGATGCCTCAAAAGTTGGGAGAAAAACAGAATGATATATAATCTGAATGATAGTTTTGCTTATGGAACGGCACTAGGATTCTACATCTAAAACACAATTTTCAAAATAAACAAACACACACTTACCTGGCAAAAGTGACAAATTTCGCTCAAGGAAGAACTTCCACGTCTAAATAATGATGCCCGCAACCACCCCGCTGGTTTCCAAGGTTATAAATTGAGCTCCCAACTTGGACGTTTGTTGAAGTTAATTTCAAAAATGGCTATATCAAAGAAGATTATCTTTGTACCTTGGTTATCTCGCCAGCTCCAAAGGGCTTCAACCCCAGGATAGACGAAATAACTTTTAAGCCAATTAGAGTTCTTTTTTAGTGTAAAAATCCCTTCTAGCTTCAAGAAACTTCATGGGAAATCCGTCGAAACCATTTAACGATACAATGCTAATTTTCCTGAACTACTGTCACCAGTAACTCTTTTGATTACTATAAGGTAAACAATCTACAATGCCAAATATAGTCGCTAACAGGTAGAAACAGTAAATCTTCCTGATTTATCATGAACCTCGCACTGCATTTTTGTGCAGATGAACTTGGCTTCCGAGTTTCCGATAAACAAGCGATCCCAAGCAAGCGATCAAAACATAGTTGAAAATCATATTCGGAGCCCTTAAGGCTTAGCATTGGAGAAACTATTTCTTTCTAAGATCCCAATCTTGACCGCACTTAATAATTTAAAGCTCCGTGTTTTGGCGTTTTAATTTTGAGGAATTTGAGTTAGATTTTATGTCTCCAAATTACATCAAACTGTAAAAAATATATGATTGTTCTAATATCTCGTTGAGATTTGAAGTTTATTATCTTTGGAAGTGCACTTACGTCGGAAAGTCAGTAAAAAGTTAAATTATAGTTGAAGTTTCAAACCACAAAACTTCTACACAAACAGACGAGAAATTAGGATTCGGTTTTTGGGGTTGGAATTTCTCTAAAACAAAACACTCGAAAGAAAAATTGTTGACTTTTAATACAATATGAGGCATTCAGGAATGAGCTTGACTCCGAGAACTTGCAATTCACAGTTTTAACTTTTGAAGAGATAGAAACCTTTAAAATACTTTATTAATTTGATAATCTGGGCCTTCATTTTCTTAATTTTAATTCCATCTTTTCCCAAAATTTTCAAGAATTAATCCATTATCCTATTTCAAATGGTTATTTTCATTATCAAGGAATTCAGAACAAAGATAGCTTAATTTTATTACCACAATTGCTGTATTCGTGAGGCCCGATGTGCAAAGCGCCACCACAAAGCACAGATAAAACTCATTCAGATTACCATCGACAAGCGGCAAGCTTTGACGACTCAAGTACTTTAATCAGCACTGTGATAGATTTGAGTAACTTATTTTCTGCGAATTATACTGTTACATTATCGAGGGGGCATTTTTAAGTATTAATGGGATTTTTTTTAGCTCTATAGCTCATTAGGAATAAATTGATGTAATTCCTTTTCTCTAGCTCTCAAACTGTTAATTGAAGATTTCAAGAGACTAATTAAATTCGGGTGTAAAATTGAATTTATAGTGCAAAATAAATCCGTTACATTATAAAAGGGATATTTTGGGCGATATAAAATTTAGTAAGCTTCCACTTTCACATAAATCCGCAGACATTTTCAAAACTTATAGGAATTGAGTAATACCGGTTTTTTGAAAAGCGGGGTAGAAATTTCCTTTTCCGCTCTGAAAAAGAAAAGATCCATTGGGTAGGAACAAAAGAATGAGGAAGATGACGTCATGCGGTGTAGATAAAAACGTGTGCCATTTATCGAAGTATTTCAACCAATCAGGGCGCGCGTAAGATTCTTTGACGTCATCTGTGCGTGTGTACTGTAATCACACACGGTTTTCCACCAGTTAGTATAGATCACGTATAGTTACTATAAAATGAAATAATATATTTTATTGATGGTTGGTGACATTTACAAATACAAGAACAGCACTCAAGCCAGGTTAAAACTAACAATATCTGAAGCTATTCTAGCCGTGCGGCATTTTTTAAATACTAGAGATTTTATCGTTATTCTTAGTTGCTCAAAATCTTTTGGTCTTTTTCAGTGGATTTTGTTCCAAGAATGTTGAGGCAGTTCGACGTTTTCTCTGAAAGAAATAACAGAAGAGAAAGTTGGAAGTGAGCTGTTGTGAAGAAGACTTGTTTGACTACAATATCTCAGCAAAGCCTGGTTCACAAAGAATAGCAACACAAGTTGATAAGCACAAGCAACATACAGACTCAGTAATGTACTACTAATTCAGTTTATCTTGTATGTTGCTTGCGCTTATGTTTGAGTCGCTATCTTTGACTGATAGATAACATATCGTGAATATAGTGCTGGACGTCACCCAGATAACATATTGTTCTCTTTATTTTTTTATTTTTGTAGTCAGTTTATAGAAAATATAATTTTATAAAAATTGGCATGATAGCAATGATGATGACGACGACGATGATGATAGTGGTGGTGGTGGTAGTTGGTGTTGGTGGTGTTGAAGAGTGATATTAAATGTGGCTAAATGACGGTCATTGCTGGTCAGTGGTATGTTTTGCGAATATGGGATGCAGGGCTCACATGTGAGTCCATCGCTACGGATCTGGCGATCCTGAGCCAAGCTTGCTGAATTGCTGCTATTTTGCCCCTCCCATCCCACCCTTAGTAATTTTAGGTGAGTATTTATATCTCCACGGCCCTAGTGGTCAGTGTGACAGGTGACAGGTGGTGGACCGTGGATGGTTACCATGGTTACCGCCTTGTTGCCGGGGATGTGGGGTCCCTTGAGGTAGCATGTAGGCACCTAGCTCAACCTCATCAATGCCGATGAGTTTAATAGAGAGTTTAAGATTGTACGACGGCAACGTCCACGTGGCTGAAAAAGTGCCCTATTCATTTTTCGCTAAATCTATGCTTTATTTATTCGTTATTAGTTGAATTTGCCTTCGCTATCCCATACCATTACAACTGATACAATGAATGGTACATAGCAAAGTAAATTATGAAGGAAAAAAGGTTAGACGTTTGCGTTCTCGGTAGAGCGTAAAACTCTCCAGTTTGCCGTGGTGAATTGGCTGAGGACGGTTGAAATCTACCTATTTACTAAACATTCCACGTGTCAGCTTTATTCTTTTCGATTGATTGTTTTCTTCTGTCGTCGACAGCGTTCTTATTACAATCTTAAACTCCCTAATGGGGTGCTCAAGTGTGACGAGGAAGGCGCTGATAATAATAGTGCTGATGATGATGGCAATGATGATGATGATGATGATGATATTCCTTGATAATGAAAATAACCATTTGAAATAGGATAATGGATTAATTCTTGAAAATTTTGGGAAAAGATGGAATTAAAATGAACGTACCGCGTTCGGTGTTCCTGGAGACGAGGTAACAGCATCTATCAATGGAGTTGCTGATTGTGGACTAGATTGCTGTGAAAGAGAAACCAATATTCATTTATAAATACGAGTTTTAGTAGTAATAAGCTAAATACAAAGAATTCCGTAAGTCATTCTTACCTTCGAAGATGAAATTGCTTCCACAGGAGCTTAATAACAAAATTTGTAGTTCGTTAGTTTTTCCTTAGGGTTATTTCTGTAAAGTTATTTATCATTTTTTATTTTATTTTTTCGTTATTTATCAATTTATCATTTTTATATTATGAAAATAAATCAAAATTTTATTATGGGTGACAAAAACGAGCAACAGTTGACACTTACAAGTCGTTGTGTTTTGTGTTTTACCAGGAGCTAAAGCTTCTTTCCGGTGCCTAAAAATAAGTACCAATTCTTGAATAAACTTGAGAATTTAACAACACACAAGGAATTAAACAAAACTACGATACAGATAATAAAGAACAGTAGCATGGGGAAAAACCAGTGTTTATTATAGCCTGCGTTTTTGTGCAAATGACGCATTTTTATTCCTATTGACGCAAATAGAATCATGTAGCGCGTCCATGACTTTCACTATCAGAAACTCATAAGGGGATTTCTGTCACTACTTGATGGATCTGTTATATTTGAGCAAAAAACACTATAGATAATAATAAAATATTTGAGATATATCGTGATTGGCTGACTACCATGTTTATATCAGAAGACAGAAATATAACACGCTCGTGCATGTCTCTGTACTATGATATTAACACTCTGGAAGATGTATCGTCTGTGTTTTTTCTTTAAGCAATATAAAACGCGCGCGCATGTCTATGTACTGTGAGTGACATAAACACTCTGGAAGATATAGAGCACTCGAAAAGCAAGAGAAACACTCGACTACGCCTCGTGTTCCTAAGCTTGCTTTTCTCTTGCTCTATATCTTCCATCGGGTTTATATCACAGCACAGAGACATGCGCGCGCGTTTCATATTGCTTCAATAAAATACACAGACGATACAAATGATATGAAATGTAAACGAAAAGATACCAAAGTGGAAAATGTCCCCATTTATCACCAAATGACCCGAATTTTCATATCCCACATGTCCCACTCCAAGATATCCTAAAATGAACAGTAAAAACGTTTTCCCTGCAGGGAGAGGGCTGGGTAGCGTCAGTACACAGGCTATAGAACACTTACTTCAGAGTCTGCTTTTCAAATTCACAATTTCCAGCAGCTTGTTTAAGCTCATATAGCAAAATCATCTCGTTTCTTAAGTCATTAAACTGTTGACATATGTGTTCTGTTGGCATAGGCTGCAAATCTAGTATCACAAGATATCAAAAAAAAAGTTAGTTAGAATATAATATGCCTGAGTGTGTGATAGTATTGGAAGGGTCTGCAGTGCTTGTGCTTATAATCAGGTAAATTGGGCAGATAACAGTTAAAACCTATAATACGAGAACCAACGTAGCACTCAGTTGATGTAATATATTCATAAAAATATAACATGGTTCGTGCTTAATTATGAATTTAAAATTCCAGGAGAATTCAAGGGGTATTCAAGTACTCCTAAACGATTTTTCAAGTAGTATTGTTCGCCGATTTTTACTAATGGTTTTACTGGAATAATTGGACATCCCCTTCACTCACTTACGTGTAAAGGAAAAAAACAAGTGAATTTCAATGTTTCCCATCCCATTCAAGTCCCTTACGTCTTTTGTTAAAAGTATAAATTCAAGGTGTGTGCAAAGGGTTTGAGCAGAATTTTTAAAATTCAAGGGCTTTTCAAGCCTTGAAAACGCAAATGAAATTCAAGGAGTTTTCAAGGAGTTTAAGGAGTAGCACGAACCCTGATACAATGAATATACATAAAACAATAGATAAAACGACAATAGAATACAATAGATTTTATGAACACATTACATCAACTGAGTGCTACATGTATGTAGGTTTTATCTAATGGCCACCTCCCCATAACAGCCAGCATCTTCTGTCCTCACCATTGATTCATATATATTCTAAATTGAAACCTACATGCAATGGCCTCCTCTACACAACAGTCAACAAAACTCTTTCCAAGGAGGACCTTGTGGGGAGTTCTGATTGTATACAATACATACCAACTCCAAGTTCCTCCAGTAGCTGTTCTACTGCCTTAGCTTTCTTTGTTCCCACAGAGGATGGCATTTTCATCTAAAGTAAATAAAAAATAATTGACATGAATGATTGCAGTTATACTGATGAATAAATTATTGAACTAAGACATATCCATTTGAAAGGGTTGCTCAAAAACACAACATTATTAATAGGGGTAGTAGACTGTTTTAATTCAGTCTCTTGTACCTTGGCACTTCTTAGGAACACTCCTGCACCCTTGTTTTCTGGGAACTTGACTCCAGTACTTGTAGATTCAGACTACAGTCAGATAACAATATTAGTATATAATGTAGCAATCAGCCTATCTCTAACAAGGTTGTGCTCTAACACAAATATCTGGAAGCCATCAAGTTCTCTATAACACCAGCTTGATCATATCATACTTCATTTTCAATCACAAATGTTAATAGACCATTTCACGGTTGTTGTGGCTCAACCTCAGCCTCGATATCGTGTAATATATTCTTTAGAATTGGACTACAGCCCGTGGAATTTTAAAGTGTTTCGATTGTTTGTTGATGTGTGCATTCCTTACCTTACCATGGGCTACAGTCAATTTCTAAAGAATATATTACACGCTGTCGAGGCTGAGGTTGAGCCACGACAACCGTGAAATGGCCTATTGCCACTGCTGGAGCACAGCCTTGTCTAGTAGCCACCCATAACATTAACACATTACACAGTGGTCCATACTTTCTGAAAATGGTTCAAACTTTTCAAAGTGATGGGCCATGTTTTACCCACCTAATCCCTTCTCTGCCTCAGCTAAATGGCCACTGTAGACTACTCATGTACATGAACAAGTCATAGTAATTGTCTAGTCTCCTTTGCAGTCATTATTAATCTTGTTCCCATTCCCCTGTGGTCTATTCTAGCCACAGAATGGACCACAAGAGATTGGGAACAATACTACTAATAATGGGTGGAAAGGAGTAGTAATCTCCAATACCCACCACAGCATGAACTGGAAATTTCCAGAAATGAGGGGGGAGGGGAAGGGATGAGGTAAGGAATACACTGTTGCCAAATCACTGTCAGAGTTTGTGTGAAAGAAAATTGGAAAATTATTCTGTGGGTTAGTCGGAGGATGATATAAAATTCCCCCAACCCTCCATGGTACATATACTTATAGGGTGCACAGATGTTTTCTGGAACCACAGAACCTGTTGGGAAACATACCTTTTGGCCTTCAACTACATCTCCTTTCTTTTTAGGAAGCTTTTTCTTTATTGGTTTCTTTTCACGTCTATGAAACAAAAAAGCAAAAATTGTTTACAATGGCCAGCTGATATAAATATTATTGCACCTTTTACAGATATTCAATACTAGAGCAGATTTCGTATGAGTGTGAAATGGACCACGCTGTACCGTGACCGTGTCAGTGCCGTGATGTCTATAAAAACATTCGAAATTCCTGCCGTAACCGTGCCGTGACCGTGCGGTGTCGTTTTCACAGTCATAAGAAATTTACTCTAGCCCTGGCTGTATGAGTGGATAGAACTATTTGTTTGATAAATCCTTATGCAGTGGATAAAAAGATGTTTAAGATTCAACTACAAAAGCTACATTAAACTTACTTTTGTCTGCTTTCAGCAGTATTGTCTGCAGCTGTTATAAGTTTTTGAAGGTCTTGTTGCTTTTTCTCTCTTTCTTTCTTACGCATCTCAATCTTACGCAGCTCAGACATCAACATCTCTTCTTCTTGAACCTTACAAGTAATTAAAAGTAATCACTGAGCATCAGACTTATGATCAAAATAAGTCTAAGATTTTGTGATAATTTTACAATCTTGATTTTGAAACAGTAAATAGTTTAGTGATGAACTTTACAATCTGAATAATGAACTTTGCTGTCTTATTTCTATGTTTACAGTTAGAAAATGCCCTTAACAGGTACTTGCAATAAGAATTTGTGATTATTTTGTGATCAAATTAAGGCTGAGGTAAAAAGGATAAAAAGGAAGAACAGTCGATAGGTTGTGACATATTATTTGTTCTTGTGAAAATTTGCTCAAAATGATTTTTCATTCATCTGTTTTAGCACAAATGAATGTAAAACGATGGACCCCAAATATTAACTAAAGACAAATGAAGCTAAGACCAACCCCCCCCCCCAAAAGTCATCTCCACAACCCCCAGCCCTCCCCAAAAAAGGTTGTCTCCACAACCCCCCAATCCCATCCCCCCCCCAAAAAAAGGCTGTATCCACAAGTTTTCTTCATAATGAAGGTAACATAGAAGATAATATGTAGACAGCAAGGCTATATAACCCATACAAGACCTTGGTGAATATCTGGCCAAAATTTTTGTCCTTCTTTCTTTTTCCCCCGACTTCAATTTCCATTTTTTTATTTCTGCTGTGCCTACAAATATAAGACTGAGAACCCCAAGCACACAGAAAGAACAGGATCCAAGAGTGTCCATATCAGTGCCCCAGAGTTTCCTATTCTCCTGGATTGCTGTTACTATGGTAACACTGAATATCAATCCAGTGCACAGATTTTTGATGCAAGAAAATCACAGCCTACCTGTTCTTGTGTTCGATTGTAAAGCTTTAAAAGTTGATTCTTTCTTTCTGTTTCGTGTTGAGCATCAAAAGGAGTTGGAAGGTCTGCAGGTTCCTGTCCAGTAGGAGTTCTTGCCTGTAAACAAGCAAATATGCACTCAAGAATAGTCCATGGATGTATTTGATAAATTTCAGCATGGAAGTTGATGGATGAAATTCATGAGTGTTCTTACCTTCATCAATCTTGTAACACAGCTGTAATACTTGTCTTTGAGCTCTTCAATTGTTCGAGACTAAAATAAGAATAGAAGACAAAATTATTATCAACACAGCAGTCAAACTACAGACCTGTTGCAGTAATTCCTGATCTGAGTATCGAAAACGTTTCTTACTCAAACCTTTTTCAATTGTTTTATCCTCTTCTAAGAATATTATTGTGAGCAATAACTGCAAATACAGTCAACTCTCTAAGGATCTGTAAGCAACCACCTCCCATAAGCACCCACTTTTTCTTGCACCAAGATTGGTTGCGCTTATGAGAGAGTTCACTGTATGCAAGTGCACTCACTGGGAAAATGTCTAAAACAATAATTTTCAACATTTTAGTGAGAGCCATGTTTCTTTTATCTGATATAGCCAGCTACAATAATCAACAAGTGTTATTACCTACATGTATATCAAAAAAATTATAAATTACAATATCAGACATACCTTGAATTTCTTTTTGTCATATCTGTCATGTATTACAATAAACCTCAGGTCAAATAGTCTGTAAAAATTACAATAATATTATAAATATTATGTGGTATCATCAGTATAAATCAAATTGAAACAAATAAGGCAGCATACCTGCATAAATCAAAAAGATGGTCTGTTTCTTCTTTAGACCATGTTGACCCATCATTTAGATACATCTGAGAAATAAATATTACACTGTCAAGTAAATGAGAATATTCATTTTGATAAATGGATGGATGGACAGTTAGATGAATGAATGGAAGAATGAATAGGTGAATGAATGATTAAAGGAGGGAGGGAGGAAGGAAGGAAGGAAGGAAGGAAGGAAGGAAGGAAGGAAGGAAGGAAGGAAGGAAGGAAGGAAGGAAGGAAGGAAGGAAGGAAGGAAGGAAGGAAGGAAGGAAGGAAGGAAGGAAGGAAGGAAGGAAGGAAGGAAGGAAGAGATAGGACAGATGGAAGAAGGGAGAGAGAGAGGAAGGAGGGATAGAGGAAGAGAGGGAGGAATGAGCAGATGAATGAATGGACAAATGAATATTAAATAATAGCATTAATTTACTTTCTTACCTTATATTCTTCATCTGTATATGTAGGAACATCAACTTTCTAAAGCAAAAGAATCAAAATAAAACCTTTTGCTTTAATGTGATAATAGAGTAATTACAGCCATAAAATGTACCTTATTAAATCTTGCAAATGGATATTCCTTAGCGACATCAGTGGTTCTTCTCCAGTGATATAGAGTAGCCCCATCAGTTCGAGCTGGGTTGACAAAGGGAACCCATTTCCATGATCGAACATGTTTCCTGCCAAGTTTGGCTTTCATTTGTTTATAACCCTGTGTAGTATCTGATGGAGCCAATGGTGGGGAGTCCCTGCAAAAAGTAAACAGCTTAGCCATATCCATGTTAAAAGCAGAATCCATTCAGATCTGGCTTCACTCAAGAAACATTAACAAAACATCAAAATCTCAGAGACATGGATGCTAACCATTACAAAACAAGTCATCAATAGACCAACCAACCAGAGGACAACCCACTTGATTGGCCAATGATTAGAGCAGATTTGATAGTGTCAGATGGACCGTGCCATGCCATGACCATGTCATTGCTATGTTGTCTACAGAAACATTCCTAATAATTGTGAAGTGCAGTGTCTGTGCCATTTTCAGTCAAAAAATCTACTTTATGGAGGCTTTGCACCATCATGTGATGGCAGCTATGACAGGAAACACAACGAGTCTTTTCCCTCTGGGAAACTGAACTCTTTCTCACGTAAACAAGATTAGTCCAGACTCTATTGTTACTGCCTCCTGTCATGGCTGTCGTCACATGATGGTGCAAAGCCTCTATAAAGACTAGAAATGATCAAGTCTACACCACTGCCTGCAGATGAAGACTCTTTGTTGAAACTTCACATTCATTGGCAAATGACCACAATGAAGAGATAATCAAATAAGCATCCTTTAGACCAAATATTTTACCTGAATGAACTTTCAAAAGGGGTATGTGGGACCTCTTGTGTATTATTGGGTTAGCTAACAACTGACTTTTTAAGCCTTGGGGTTCAAAGCTCAATTTTCACGGCAATATTTTTACGGCATATCACCCCTAAATCTTGGCATGTAGACCAATTATTTTTGGTATGGCACCCTAGTATAGCCAATACATTCTCTATTCACAAGATGATAATTATGGGTGCCATATCAAAAATGATGGGTCCACATGTTCAGAATTAGGGGTGCTTAATGCCATAAAAAGTTTTTTTCATGTAAACCAGGCTTTAGAATATCTACAGTGTGTATTATATTACCTGCTATCATTATAAAGAAGAGCAAAAAGTTCACGGTGCATTCCTTCTGGCCGTTTTAGTGGAACATCAGACACCCTTTTTGGTTTCTTTAGCTGTACGTGATAAAAAAATAATGTTGTCACCATTGCATAGCTGCCAACCCCGAAGGCTTTCGTATCTGGAGATCAACATTTTTTCCTTAGATTTGGGTCAATTTTCACGCTCAAAATCTGGAGACTCCCGGATTATCCGGGAGGGTTGGCAGCTATGCCATTGTGTAATACATTTGCCCGGGGGGGGGGGGGGGGGGGGGGACCTTTAGTGATGCACCCCTACAACATCCAACATTTTGGTCATCCAGTAAGTTACATCTCCACCCACCCTGGATGTATTTTGCTATAAGCTAAGCAGCAGTTTTCACACAAAGTACCATGTGTCATTGATTGGCCATGTCTTATTCAATCAAAATGCAGACACAGCACAGCACAAACTTGGTCAAAGTCAAAAACTACTCCACACTGAAGTTATACTGAACTACACTTTTGAGAATACTCTACCTATGGTGTACAACTTCTGGATATCTTACATGAAACTATATTACGACTTAAGGTTTCTACTTAAGCTATAATTACAATTTTGTGAGTATTTCTTAGGAATTCTAAATCAAACGTTCATTTACCTTCATGCCCGATACAATGGCCTCCTTGGTTGGTGGGTAGGTACCCGGTTGTTCAAGCTCTAAAATATCACGTATATCACTCATATCGACAAAATAAACTAATCTAACGCTTCAGTAAATATGTGTAGTAGATATAGATTCTTGTATTTGCTTGAAATTTTGTTGCTTTGTACATAAAAATAGCAATTTTTTGCCTTCAAAATTATGAAGTTTTGATCTATTTTGCCGCCATTTTGGTTTCAGTGCGCATGTCACTAGCCCTAGTCTCACGCGTTCGTCTTTTTGTTTGTTTCTTTTTTTTTCTTTTCTTCTTTTCAAAGTACAGCTTTTCAGTTCAAATTCGATAAGAATAAACTAGCAAGTTTTTAATTTTAAGATTCTGAATTCTTTATAATAACATTATTTTAATTTAGAGAAATACCTGACTTTACCGTTTGACACAGGTATCCCAGTCATGCGCTGTTTCTTGGGCTTCCTTTGGTAGCCAGAATCGCCAAAAATCTCCAGCTAGGATCACTTCCTAGCACTTCCAAAGCAACGAAAATATTTGTAGGCTGAAGTGATTCTATCAAATATGGTCAAGGTAGTTTTTATCCACCCTGATCTAGGAATAGGAGGAGCTGAAAGATTCGTCGTTGATGCAGCACTTGCTCTGAAATCCCACGGACACGATGTCCATTTTGTAACAGCTCATCACGACAAGGGCCACTGCTTTCAAGAAACCAAAGATGGCACTTTGAAAGTCACTGCTGTTGGAGATTGGCTTCCGAGACAAACCTTTGGGCGTTTTTACGCTTTCTGGGCCTACTTTAGAATGATTTATGCTGCTTTGTATTTGGTTTTCTTCTCTGGATTAAAGCCCCATGTGATAATGTGTGATCAAGTTTCTGCTTGTATACCCGTATTGAAGTTGAGCTCAGCCAAAGTGTTGTTTTATTGCCATTTTCCTGATTTATTGCTAACACAAAGAAAGAGTTTCCTGAAATGGTTGTATAGATGGCCTTTGGACTGGATGGAAGAGATGACTACAGGTAGAAATAATGAGAAATAAAAAATGAAAATGTTCAGTAAAAGTACAACTGAATAGAGTAGTTTCGTATGACTGTGAAAATGACACCACACAGTCACAGCACGGTTACAGCAGAAATTTTAAATGTCATTATAAACAACGAGGTACTGACATAGCCATGGCACGGCCCAGTCCGTTTCACATTCATACATTATCTGCTCTAGTAAACTAATAAATACTCCTTAAAATCTACATCTACATTTGTAATGACTGCTTTGTTCTGTGATATTACACTAGATATCTTTTGGAGCAACATTTGAAAATTAGTATAGCATAACAAGGTTCTTGACGATTTTGTGAGAACCTGCAACACCATTGCAACCAAAAATCACAGCCTATAAACACTGTATTGAAAGGAGTAGTCAACCCTACTAACAATCACAAAATCCTTTGAATTCCTTAACTTGTTTGCCTCAGTCTCTAAACTCATTGACAAAGTGAAAGAATTGGCTAGTTTTTTTAATGAGTATTTCTTACTACAAACTTTTCACAGGATTGGCAGATGTTGTATTGGTGAACAGCAAATTCACTGCAGAAACATTCAGGAAGACATTCAGTACTCTCCAACAGATTGAACCTTCAGTACTCTATCCTTCTATCAATTTCAACTCTTTTCACATCCCTTTTGACGACAGTGACATCAAAGAGTTAATCCCTCCTACAGCAAGAACTGTGTTTTTGTCTATTAATCGTTATGAAAGAAAAAAGAACCTTCCACTTGCATTAGAAGCAATGGACTGGATTAAAAATAAACTTACTAATGAAGAATGGAAACAGACACATCTCATTATTGCTGGTAAGGATTTTATCACAACAACTCCTGTCAAAACATTTATACAAAATAAAGGCTTGCTTGCTCACTTATTTGCTTGCTTGTCTCCTTTCTTCCTTCCTCCCTCCTCCATTTCGTTCTGTCCTTCTTCCCTCCCATACTTCATTTCTTTCTGTCATTCCTTCCTTGACTGCTTCTGTTTTTCATTCCTCCCTCCCTTTTTTCCGACCTTCCTCCATTTCTCTTTTATTCACCTTTCTATATTTTCTTTAGGTGGATATGATGAACGAGTGACAGAAAACAAACAACACTACTTGGAACTTCAAGCCCTTTCATCTCGTTACCAACTAACAGACCACGTTACCTTCATAAGATCATTCTCTGATACTCAAAAACTTGCCCTTCTCAAAAGATGTGACTGTCTTCTCTACACTCCTAGCAATGAACATTTTGGTTTAGTTCCTATTGAAGCAATGTATGGAGAGAGACCTGTTATAGCTGTTAACAGTGGAGGACCTCTAGAGACTGTTGAACATGGAGAAACAGGATTCCTTTGTAATCCTGATGCAGAATCTTTTGCTTTGGCAATGGAGAAATTTGTGAAGGATAGAAGTTTAAGTGGGAAGCTTGGAAAGGCAGGGAGACCACATGTTATGAGCAAGTTTTCATTTAAAGTGTTCGCTCAGCAACTTCATGTTCTAGTATGTCGACTTTATTTGTCTTTATATGATGCTTATTCAGTAGATTAAGTCAAATTTTGATTTATTATCAAATTTTGATTTTTAGCATTAAAGCTGTGAATTATACAACATTTGTACCATTTTTACCAATTTTTTTTGTTCTTGATTTCTGATTGGCTGAGAGTCATAGTATACAAGAGTACATATCGCAGAACATTGCTTAGCCATGACTTAGCTTTCTACATAGACATCTTTTGGGCTATCACACAATGCTAACCTCCCAGTGTTGCGTGATGACCCAAAGGACATCTGCATCTAGGAGGCTAGTCATTAGTTTGCAACGTAATATTTTTCAAAGTGCAAGAAATGATCTACTGATCAAATGAGGATACAAGGTGATGCAAGTTTTTGCATGAGCCTGAATTGATTGGTGAGTTTACAGCACCTTTCATTATTACGCGGCCACTGAAGTTCAAGTACCAACATGCAAAAGGAGTTTTTTGCTAGCATCAATCAAAAGTATCAAAGGTACCAACTGATTATTTGTGATTGACAGTAGTGAAAAATGCCTTTTGCATGTTGATATTTGAACTTCGGTGGTTGCATAATTATAAAAGGTGCTGTAATGCATTGACTTGTAACTACTTGCATTGACTTGTTGCGTGCTCACTAAACAATGCTCACAATTTGATGGTACAAGTTTGATTGGCTCCGACATTACATTGTTAGATTAGCATTGCATGACAAACCTATGACCTCTGCTAACAAGCAAACTCACTTGTAAGGGAACAGTTGGTTTTCATAGTTCTGTAGTATCATTGGTGCCATTCTGACCTGATCGTCACTTTATTTGACAGGTTCAAGATCCCAGTAGGCTCTCCCATCAATGGTCAGTAGTTAAAATTCTTGTAACTTTACTTCTTATATTTGCATTTTGTGTTTATTTTATGTCAGGAAAGAAGTTGTAATCATAAAACTGTTAGGACATTTTTATTACAATTTGGTCTATGGTTGTTACAGAAAATGAAAATTAGAAAATATTGATGTTAGCAATTTAGTCCAATTTTTTTGTAGAGTGATCACACTTAACCTGTGAAATTGTACTAGCAAAATAATGCAAAATAGTACTATTAAACAAATGATTTTGTACTATTTAGTACTAATTAGATTTTGTACTTTTCCATGGGTTAAGTGTGATCACTCTAGTTTCAATAATTATGTTCAAAAACAAAATAGTAATTGTGTGGTTCCAGGAAATATCTAAACCTCTCTAACAGAAAGTTCTAGACAGGAGTGGGGTCAGAGGGATTGCAAAATTACAGAGTTTGTATAGAAATAAATTGGAAGTTCCAGTTGGGTGGTTGGGGGTCCTTTTTCAAATCTCCCCCTTTGTGTGATATGGATTTATTTTTACTGGGACCACACACTAGAAAGGGACATGTAGTTGTGTTGTATATATAGTGTTGTGGTTTAATTTTTTCCACTGGTTTGAATTTTTTGAGATTTAGTTCCCAGTTGAGGGTTTTACAGCGGGTAATTAATAATAATAATAATAATAAAATAATGATAATTAATATACATGCATCTAGGTTTACTTAGTAATTTCCAATCCTTTTCCCCTCCCTTCCACTCCCCTCTCCTCCCCTCTCCCTCTTCCTCTTCCTCTTCCCCTTCCCTCCCAAAAAATGCCCAACAAATTCAAACCAGTGAAAAAAAAAAAAAAAAAAATCCACAACACAATGACAATAATTAACCATGATTATTATCTAGGTATTTGGATGTAAAGTAATCTTTTTGCCTCATTACAATACTAATCTTTTAAAATCATAAATAAAATTAGAAGGCTAGATTATAGATAATCATCTTCCCAGGACATATTTACAAATTATGTACACGTAAAATCTGAGAGAAAAATAAAATAAAATTTTAAAAATATAATTAAAGTTTCAGTATTCACTCTTTCTTTCTATTCTCCGTAGCATTTCTTTCTCTTTTTTAAGGCTGCCATAGTACCTCAAAACATCTGGATGAGCTCGAACACATTTCTTGTCAAAATCTAAAACCCTTAGGCTTTGAAGGCTGCGAGCACGGGATAATGCCACATAGGTTTGTCCATACTCAAATACATTGGCTAGGGAAATCTCAACACAGTCTAAGGTCATACCCTGAAAATACACATTATTATTATTATTAATAGTTTGAAATCCTGAACATGTTTTTGTTGGTACATTCACTTGTTATTAAGGGTAAGAATTATGGTGCTTTTAGGGGTTATCCATATCCTAACTAGAGTTCCTGAACATGTTTTTGTTGGTACATTTACTTGTTATTAGGGGTAAAAATTATGGTGCTTTAGGGGTTATCCATATCCTAAATGGAGTTCTTCCTTGGTCCATTAAGTATGCAAAAGTATGTATCCTAGCTGTTAGTAATAATTTTACTAACTATAATTACCTGGCTCTTGTGTATAGAAACTGCCCACGCAAGTTTAAGGGGAAGCTGAACCCTGGTTACCATGACACCACCTGCTGTCCTCACAACCCATTTCTCTGGAGTTATTGCCTTCTCAATACCACATGCAAACTTGATAATAGGGTTGACTAAAATGAAAGGAAAATTATGTCAATTATTTGATGTTTACTGTGAATTCCTTAAATTGTAGTGGACACATTGGTGTATGGCAGAACATCTGTAGACATGCATGTCTAACTTCTATTCTTGTAGGCTCTAACTTGTTGGATGCATTTGAACACTGTTATTGACAACAATGCCCACCATTTCATTTTAAATTGTAGCACAATATTGGATTCATTTGAACTGGTGACCCACACAATGACTGCACAGGGGGCTAGTGACCAACAACTGCCAACAACATTTGGGTTAACATTGTTAGTTGCAAGCATTTCAAGGCTATCCTAAATTGAAACTAGTTTCAATGTCATGTAGATATATAATCATTATATGGTGACTGGTTTGCTTATATTGCTTACCAAGATTGCCACTTGATTCAAAACCTTTAACCACACCTCTTGCTCCATTCACCAAGCCCTCCGTAACATTTAAATTCTTGACCAACATCACCTGAAGTAAATTTTTCAATTTCTTATTGAATATAAAACCAAAGCAATATTGGGCATGTAACCCCAGATACTGCATGGTTCGGATCCTCTTTCATTGTTTTTTTAATTTTATTTTGGATTTCCAAAAAGAAGTAGTTTGTAGAGTATGGGGCATATAAGAAAATGAATATTACTGTATTAGTATTATTATCATGCATCTTTAACATCTTTAACATCATCATCATCATCATGAAGACATTGTTACATGGTGCAATTTTTTCTACAACTGGGCTCGCAATGACATATGGTGAAACATACAAGCTGCAAAAACTTATTGCAAGGGTGTTACAGCATATTGCAGAAAAATGTTGCAGATGCAATCATTTTCCTGCGAAGATTTTGCTCAATGCATGGTATGTTATGCATGCTGCAATTGTTGAACTTCACACAGCTTGTTTTGCAACACCATTGTTAGACTATAGTCTGCAGAAAAAAATTGCAGCACCTTAACTACCATCAACATCATTATTACCTGTGCACCAATTTTAAGCTCTATCTTCTCAGCAACAGGGACTTGTCTTGATATCAAATGAGACTGCACTGAATCACTATCATGAGCTTTGTAAATCTGTGACTTTCCAGAGATTTCAGAAAGGTGGATGGCATTGATTTGGTCAACATTTTCTTTATGTGTGCACAGTTTTGTTGCTAAAACACCATCTCTTTCAATGCGGTTGTTTCTTGTTTCTGCTAACTTGGAGGTGATTTTATCACAGCAACTGCAATGAAAGTTATACTCATGTAAACATCATAAACTCCAAATAGACTTTTACAGTCATTAATATTTCACAATAATATTAACAAACAAACTACAGCAGCCATTACAATCATTTTAAACACACTCCAAGTTTATTGTTCATTAGTTTACAAACTAAATCCCACTGTGTCGTCATTGCTCTTTCTATTAAGATTATGGAATGAGAGGTTTGAGGAATCATGGTAATTAATTAAATGTTTCTTGTTTGTCACTTACCTTCCAACTCTAATATTCTGCAAAATTGAAACAAACATGGGATCTCTTTGTCGATAAACTTGAGTCAGTTCTATGGTTCTTTTAATGCACATGTACCAACTGTCAGACTGCAGACAGAGTAGAAAACAAATTAATATTTGCTATAAACTATAAAACTAAAACTATCACTGTCAAGACATAGAGTTGCATTTTGTTTGTAGCATCTTAGGGAAGCTTGGAAATAATTAAAATTAGAATTGTGGGTACAAGAAGATAGCATCTAGGACACTCCTTTTGTGGAGAGGGAACTTGACATTTTTGGCCAATCAGGGTAACATAACACAAAGCTTTTTTGTGACACTTGAAAATTGCATTAAAACCAGCCACATGATCTGTAAATGAACCCAAATCATTTGTTATTTGTGATTTTATGAAAAGTATCAGTGTGATTGTGCCAACCCCACCCTACCCCACCCCACCCCACCCCACCCAACACCTTTGCTACCCTGGTCAATGAATTTGATCAGAATTTATGAAGAATTTTGAAGTTGCACACTTCTGCTGAACCATTCTGTTGGCTAGAAAAGAACTACTTATTGATCTAATGGATATCAAGGAGCTGGAAAGTCTCAAGATAAAATCCCACAAACTAGTAAACATAGTTCTTGATAAGTTTGAGTTACCTGAAAACAAAACTTCTTGGTCTTTCCATCAGTGAATTTTGAAACAGGAGGCAATTGCAAGAAATCACCAGATAAAATCAACTGTATTCCCCCAAAAGGTCTGTCATCATTTCTTACACATCTTGCCACAGTTTCTAGCTTATCAAAGAGTTCTGCATCCACCATAGATATTTCATCTATAATCAGTCGCTTGCATTTTTTCCAAATACGTAGCCTTGCAGGCCTTGATGCTAACTCTATACATTGTTCAATATCAGCACTACCACTTCCAATACCTATAAATAGATTACATATACATGTTTTTTATTCTTAATTGGCATGTTGATGATTAATGGTTCCATACAATAGCTGTTCCATTTTTTATTTTAAAAATGCTAACACTTATCCCTCTCTGAGGGCACTACCATGCAAGGCCATATTTCTTTCTCCATACAGTGGCCAGCTTTTATTAACATGTACTATACAATCAAACAAGGGGAGAGTTTTCTGGAGCAGAAAAAGCTGTGAAACTTCACCTGCAAACGAGTGTAAAGTCGTTCCTCCGATATGACAAGCTGCAGCACCAGTGCTTGCTGTAATGAAAGTTCCCTCAGGCGGTAAAACTCCAATAAGTTTCTTTAGAAGAAACGTTTTACCAGTCCCAGCACTTCCAGTAAAGAATATACTCTGTCCTGCTCGAACTGCTTTTATAACTTCCTTCTGTTCAACAGTGAAGTTGCTTTGTAATGAGGACGCGACATTCAACTTTTTGCGAGGTTCCGTTGTAGTAACCGTGCTTTCTTGGACTTTGCAGCGTTTTGGAGTAATATTACCATTAACTTCTCCTAAAGGTCGTTTCTTGGCAGTAAAATCTCGGTTGGTAAGAGGGCTTATACTTTCGAAGCCACGAGGAAGGTCGCTTCGGATTCTTGTTCTCTCGCTCGCGAAGCCCGACTCCTTGTTTTGAGCAAGCTTCAAAGACAAACATTTTAAAAATAAGGCTAGTTTACTTGGTGGACTGTTCGATATTAGTAGTTGAATGTTCTGAGTGAGTAACTTAATAGTAGCTTTCCCTTCTTGTACAAATCGCTTGTGAATTTGAATGTTACGAAGTCGGTAACTTTTTCCCAGTGGAGAACTTTTTGTCAAAATTCGAAGAACAAGATCTCGAAATTCGTCCCGACCGCAAACTATAGAGACATTTTTGTAAACTCTCCGACGTGTTACGGTTCCATTAGCAGCACTGAGACTTTCTATGGTGACAGTACAATTTAGTTCTCCAGCTTCTTGTAGGTCGGCCATCTTTGACTAAATGAAATTTTCTTTCTTTTGGTTTTTTAAATATTCGGAGTTTACCCTAACAACCAATCAAATCTCGACACAGGGAAACCGAACATTGGAGTTACAAAACACCACAGGAAGCCCTCACAGCAATCAGAAGTCTGAAGGATTTTTCTCTTTCTAGAAACTTTCGGGGTTTCTTTCGGTATTTTTAGTAATTGTTTTAAGAGCTACATATCATTATAAAATGGAATGCGAGTGGTAATTAGTTTGAAAATATAGTATGCCCCTGTGGCCAACCTGCAGGAGGCAAGACTCACGGGCTCCTGATACAAGTGAAGTACAGTTCTGGAATAGTCTGAAAAAAATTGTTTTCCCGTGTCTGTCTGATGTCTCTTTAATATTTTTGTTAATATTTCATTCGACTTTTTGTTAGGGCGCGGTCCTTACTTCGCTTCCAGAATGTCATTTCCGGTACCCATGAACCTTCGCGAGCATTACCGGAAGTCGAAGGTTGAGCTGCCACGTACTTCAGGGAAGTTTGAGACCGATTACAAGATAGAATTGTAGAAATGAATTGATCAAGCTGATTCCGACTGTTTATTGCCTTTTAGCCTTTTTTGTTCATTCTAGCCATCATGTTACCATTCTCAAGTAAAGATAGCTTCAAAAGTGATGAATTTAAACCTGGAATTCGGCTTACAACTCGCTTGGTTGAATGGATCAAGTGAGTGGTATTCATGACGGCTGTGGCCGGCGAATGACTTTATGTGGATTTCTTACTTTTACCTTTTGTTATTTAGGGCCATTCTCTCAAGCAAAAGTTCAAGGAATCTCTTCTTCTTCCTTCTTCTAAATCTGTCTTTCGCTTTTGTTGAATTGCTGTATGGAATATGGACCAATAGGTGAGAGACTCTCAATCAAAAATTGGCCTCAAAAGCACATGGAATCGAATCTGATATATTTTATATTGATTCCACAGTCTTGGGCTTATATCAGATTCCTTCCACATGTTCTTTGACTGCACAGCACTTCTTGCTGGTCTCATAGCTTCAGTGATTTCAAGATGGGGGAAGAATGAACGGTTCTCGTATGGGTAGGTAGTGTTGATGCCGGTATTTTTTGTTTTGACTGTAACAAACACGATACACGCATCTTGTCATTAATTCACAGCAAACTAATTAACGAACTTTAAAGTTTTTTTCGTGAACTTCTTCAATCTAAATAAACAAGTTATTGAGTATTTATGTCTAAAGTATTATCTATGTTGGTAATTTAAGCTTGAGAAATAATTTAACGTTTCCATCTGACTGATAGACTTATCAATGTTAAGTTATATTTGATCAGTTGAACACCTGGAGTGATTGATTGCAGTTTGATATTTTAACTGTATTTACTAGTATTCTTATACTGCATATGTTGAAAATACAATATTCAAATTTTGAACCTATGGTAATGGTCTACAATGTATCATGTTCAGTATTATTTTGAGAATATTTGTTGGAAACATCGAACATGATACATTGTAGATTATAGGCATATAGTCATCTATATTATATAGATCACTCAGCAAAGCAATGAAAATGTTGCTGTCATATATTAAGAAAGAAAAAAATGAACTGAACTGAACTTCTTTTGACACAGAATTTCTTACTATCAAATGTAATACAATTTGTTTTCCAAGACAGCCATGTGTTTGGAAGAAAAAGTAAAGCTCTAGTAGGATATATAGATTTGTATTGTAAGCTAAAAACTATTGACAGGTCAAGTTTTTTTAGCTTGAGTTTAAAAGAAAGAAAGATCTTATGACAAAGATGGACAGAATCCAAGTATTTCAGTAAAACATCAATAAAAACACCTTGTGATAGGAAATTTGCATCATAGTGTCATAACCAGAATCCTTTACAAATTTTTCTTCTTACCGCGGTATTCAGATTTTTATTCCCTCTTGAGAATACACTGTAGTTGAACAGTTGGCACTAATTACTTTTACCATTTGAAGTATGTGGGCAAAGCATGCAAATGTCCTATTAAATGTTCTGGATGACCTATCCCCTTGTACTATAATAAATTATAATTTAGCTCAAAATGATTTATATTCATTTGTCATTATAGATATGGTAGAGCTGAAATCATGGCTGGATTTGTCAATGGCCTCTTCTTGATATTTGTAGCATTTTTCATTTTCTCAGAAGCAGTGGAGGTAATTACAATATTGAAATAAACTTGTTTATAATTTGCCAAGTATCCAGTGATTCTAAATATATTATTTTGAAAGGGTTACAACCATAGAGATGGTCTAATTAAGTGTGAGTTTTTATGCCAGCTAGCTGGCATCTATATATTGGCATAGGATATTTGATACTATTTTAGACCATTAATTCATTTAAGCTGCCTTGATAGGCACCCGTTCACTGTCTCTTTCTCTTTTCTTCTTTTTCTTTTGATTAGCGAGCTCTGCATCCACCAGAAGTCAAACATGAACGTCTTTTTGTAGTATCTGTCTTAGGATTTTTTGTCAATCTCATTGGAATATTTGTCTTTCACCATGGACAAGGAGGTACATTTCTTTTTCTCATTTGATTTTCGTTATTCACTTGTAGAATTCTGCTCTCAAACTTTATTATTCCAAATTCCTGTAATACACAGTGGAACACTGATGATACAGCCACATTCCAAACAAATATTATTGCCATATTATTAGCATGGGGGAGGGGGGCATATTAGCATGGGCAGGGTTAGTCATCCTCTAGAACCCAGGAGTCTGCTATCACTCGTTTCTCCCTCCCAGAAAAAATACCTCTGCGAGCGATGAGGGCTGATAAACTTTAATTGCATATATCAACATGGACATACAGTAAAGTGGAGTTTGCTTGTGTATGGAACCTAAATCCCATTTCCCTTGAATCAAATCATAACACTGATAAAGAAAAGCACATCAAATCTGTAGCCTCACAGCAGAGTAAATGCCACGTAACAGGACATTTGCATGATGGTGTCATTTTAATACAACTACCAGAATCCTAAAAAAAATTTTATCCAAATTCAAAAGCATTCTGGTAGCTGTTGTATATGATGCCATCATGCAAAATAATGTGCTATTTGCTGCTAAATAAAGCTTAATTGGCTACTTTTTAATTTCTTTGATTCTCATGATATAGACCACGGTCATTCCCATGGTGGACATGGGCACAGTCATGGACATGGACACTCCCACGACAATGCCACACCCAATGGTCACCATGGTCATGGCCACGGCCACTCACATGGTCATGGTCACAGTCATGCGGCAGGTACAACAACATAAAATGTATATTAAGACAAGCTGTTATGCACTACCTCCCTGTTTAAATACCAGTTTGTTCACAAACAATACCATTATTGCTAACATTAATATCATCCTTTACCTTAACTTCTCCCATGCACTCTTCAAATCAGATGCTATTTTTTAAATGTGTAAAAAGATATAAAATAACAATGTTTAAGGCTTGACATTGAAATGTGGAATAGAGCTGATTTTGTATGACTGGGAAGCTTTCATGGTCATCGCACAGTGCGGTTATGGCAGGAATTCCGAATGTTTTTATAGATATTACAGCACTGGCACAGTCACGGTACAGCATGGTTAGTTTCCCACTCATACGAAAAACCACTCTATCAGTGAAATTATGACTGTCCAACAATTTGTTTGCTCATAGAAAATGACTATCAATGAAATATATGGCTGTTCAACAACTTCTTTCATTTTTTCAGGAAATGAAAATATCTCCACTAGTAAAATTATGGAAGGTACTTTGGAGTATTTGTTGTATTAACTTTCAAGACTTTGTTTCCAAATTATAAACATTATTTTTCCTGTCAAATTATGTCCTTGTAGGTGTATTTCTACATGTTTTAGCAGACACTCTGGGTAGTGTAGGTGTTATTATCTCTGCCATTTTAATCCATCAGTTTGGTGAGTAATGAAATAGTGAACTCCTGCAAAGTAGACAACCCCCAAGGTGGACACCACCCCTAAGGTAGACACCCCTGTAAGGCAGACAGACACCCCTGTAAGGTAGACACCCCTGTAAGGTAGACACCCCTGTAAGGTAGACACCCCTGTAAGGTAGACACCCTGTAAGGTAGACACCCCTGTAAGGTAGACACCCCTGTAAGGTAGACACCCCTGTAAGGTAGACACCCCTGTAAGGTAGGCACCCCTGTAAGGTAGACACCCCTGTAAGGTAGGCAGACACCACTGTAATTAAGGTAGACACCCCTGTACGGTAGACACCCCTGTAATTAAGGTAGACACCCCTGTACGGTAGACACCCCTGTAAGGTAGACACCCCTGTACGGTAGACACCCCTGTAAGGTAGACACCCCTGTAAGGTAGACACCCCTGTAAGGTAGACACCCCTGTAAGGCAGACACCCCTGTAAGGTAGACACCCCTGTAAGGTAGACACTCTGGTAAGGTAGACACCCCTGTAAGGTAGACCCCCTGTAAGGTAGACACCCCTGTAAGGTAGACACCCCTGTAAGGTAGTAACCCTGGTAAGGTAGACATCCCTGTAAGGTAGAGCCCCCCTGTAAGGTGGACACCCATGTAAGGTAGACACCCCGTGTAAGGTAGACACCCCTGTAAGGTAGACACCCCTGTAAGGTAGGTCTACACCCCTGTAAGGTAGACACCCCTGTAAGGTAGACACCCTTGTAAGGTAGACACCCCTGTAAGGTAGACACCCATGTAAGGTAGACACCCCTGTAAGGTAGACACCCCTGTAAGGCAGACACCCCTGTAAGGCAGACACCCCTGTAAGGTAGACACCCCTGTAAGGTAGACACCCCTGTAAGGTAGACCCCATGTAAGGTAGACACCCCTGTAAGGCAGACACCCCTGTAAGGTAGACACCCCTGTATGGTAGACAGCCCTGTACGGTAGACACCCCTGTAAGGCAGACACCCCTGTAAGGTAGACACCCCTGTATGGTAGACAGCCCTGTAAGGTAGACACCCCTGTAAGGTAGACACCCCTGTAAGGCAGACACCCCTGAAAGGTAGACACCCCTGTAAGGCAGACACCCCTGTAAGGTAGACACCCCTGTATGGTAGACAGCCCTGTAAGGTAGACACCCCTGTAAGGTAGACACCCCTGTAAGGCAGACACCCCTGAAAGGTAAACACCCCTGTAAGGTAGATACAACTCAGTCATCTAAACTGTCATCTCTCTTCTCTTTGGTTTCTACATGTAGGTTGGATGATGGCTGACCCTATATGTTCCATGTTTATTTCTGTTTTAATTGTATTCAGGTCAGTAGCATATTTTGAATATATGGTTTTGTCAGTAACTATCAAACACAATTGCAGCAGAGATTCTTCCTGGCACAAAATGGGTATGAGTTTGAGGGCTACATCAACAGTTACTGGTAGTTGTTGGTACTTGTATTTGTATTAGTAATTTGTTAATTTGTTGAGGTATTTGTGGGAAGTTATATCTTAAATGGCTAACAATGAACTTACATGCACATCCAAATTTCAACCAACCATTTTGTATCTCATCATACAAGTTTGTCTCTAAAGTGTTCCTTTTTTTTATTGAACAGTGTTATACCTCTATTAAAAGACTCAACTGGAACACTTATGCAAAGAACACCAAAAGCTTTAGAAAGAGTCCTACACATTTCATACCAAAGGGTAATTATTTCTACATTATTAACAAATAGAACAGCTTTTTCCATGCTTCGTACAGCAATACAGCATGCAGGAAGCGACAAGAGCACGAAAGAAGTGTAAGGAGAGCACCTTCTCGGCACCTCCTAACGTATCGACAAGGGTATATAATAAAAAGCTTTAAGGTGGTTCGACTGGGTTTTGTTTGAGGCGCACCTCCGCTGTTTGATCGCAAAATGCGTCGCGGCAAAAAACTTATTTTCAAAAAAAATTCCACAGCAAGTCTAGGGATAGATTAAAGTTTCTTTTGACGTTTATATCATTTTGATCGGAGTTTTCAATAATTTATAGTGGCGGCATGACGATTTTCATAAACCCGTTTTTTTGGAAAAACTAGAGTTTTGTACAAAACCGCATTTATTGTTTCATAAAATCTAGATCAAGTTCTGCACTCTTACTCAGCTTCAACGATTTCTATGGAAGCGTTTTCGAATAAAACGCGCTTGAACTTTTACGCATCAAAAAAGTAAACAATTCCAAGCATTCAGTTTACTAGGCCGAAAACCTTACTTTTAGGACTCGGAAAAAGCTTGTTTTGAGCTCACTTTGTCGATACGTTCAATAACTGTTCGTTTGGAAAATTAGAACAAAATTGCGTCGCACGATTTTGAGAAATCTGAATTTAGGTCAAGTTGATAGAGGTGCGCCTTTTCATCGTTTGCTTATCATTTCACTTATCTTTATAAAAAGCTAGAAAACTTAAGATTCCCTCGATATATTTTTTTCTTACTTCAGTATCAGCATTTTCACCAAGTTGTTTCTTGATCCTACACATTTCATGGCCATTGAAGCATTGTAAGATATCCAAAATAAATAATAAAAACGTAAATTTTTGGGCCGCTTACTTCGGGTTGACGTTGTTTTGGTCGTCAAGCATCTCCATTGTTCAGCTTTTTTCTGAACTTGTGAATTCCGATCCTGCTTGTTGCATGAAATTATCATACTCGGAGCCACTCGGAAGGTTTACAAAAGGCAAACAAGAGCAGCATATCGGAATTCACAAGTTCAAAAAAAAAAAACTGAATGGAGATACTTGACGACCAAAACAACGTCAACCCGAAGTAAGCGGCCCAAAAATTTACGTTTTTTATAAAGATAAGTGAAATGATAAGCAAACGATGAAAAGGCGCACCTCTATCAACTTGACCTAAATTCAGATTTCTCAAAATCGTGCGACGCAATTTTGTTCTACTTTTCCAAACGAACAGTTACTGAACGTGTCGACAATGTGAGCTCAAAACAAGCTTTTTCCGAGTCCTAAAAGTAAGGTTTTCGGCCAAGTAAACTGAATGCTTGGAATTGTTTACTTTTTTGATGCGTAAAAGTTCAAGCGCGTTTTATTCGAAAACGCTTCCATAGAAATCGTTGAAGCTGAGTAAGAGTGCAGAACTTGATCTAGATTTTATGAAACAATAAATGCGGTTTTGTACAAAACTCTAGTTTTTCCAAAAAAACGGGTTTATGAAAATCGCCATGCCGCCACTATAAATTATTGAAAACTCCGATCAAAATAATTTAAACGTCAAAAGAAACTTTAATCTATCCCTAGACTTGCTGTGGAATTTTTTTTGAAAATAAGTTTTTTGCCGCGACGCATTTTGCGATCAAGCAGCGGAGGTGCGCCTCAAACAAAACCCAGTCGAGACACCTTAATTAAATGGTGCTATTAACTGACCATAAACTTAACTTGGTTATAGGTAAATCAAATAGAAAATGTCTATAGCATTCAAGATCCTCATTTCTGGGCTCTTGACAGGTTA
Source organism: Telmatactis stephensoni (assembly GCA_029948255.1). Taxonomy (NCBI): domain Eukaryota; kingdom Metazoa; phylum Cnidaria; class Anthozoa; order Actiniaria; family Isophelliidae; genus Telmatactis; species Telmatactis stephensoni. The sequence continues at coordinate 385,694 of JALIZF010001525.1, forward strand.
GTCTTTACATATCCAATGGAATCCAAACTGTTTGCTTATAACTCCCTTTCTCATTCACATGTATCCAACTACTTTTCGACAAGAAAGTGCATGGGGAAGAAAAAGTAGAAAATAAGAAGGAAAAAGTTTAGAGGTGTTATTTTTCCACAGACTCTAAAGAATTCCTCAGTTTTACTTAGTCATCCTGTTAGAAAACTCAATGAAATCTTTGATTTTGTATTTCTCATTTCAGTGAAAATTATATTGGAACTCTACGACTTCTTGTAGCTCCTAATGCCGATACACACAAGATTCTCAGTACAACGCATCACATCTTTAACGAGGTAAGTTGTATAACTATTGGAAATATTGCTAGATTAAAGTTATTCTTGTGTTTATCTTCATCTGTTTGGACTTTAATAGTACGGAAATGTTACAAGTTATTTGGTTGTTTCAAAAAAGGCATTTTTTTTACTGATCACAAAAGCTACGATTTTCTCAGTTGTTGCAAAACTGCCTGACTGCTGGATGTTTACCCTTGCCATTTTTTGAGAACACCAAAAGCCATCAATATGGTGAGACAAGTCAGGCTTGCCTCAAATTTATGGTTTTATACTCTTGATTGAGCATTTCATTTTGTTGATATGCAGGTTGGTGTCAAGCAGTTGTATGTGCAAATTGAGAATTCATTTTAAAATTTCACCTAATGATGTAATGAAGTAAATATGAACTGAAACTCCTTGTGTTACCAAGCATGGCTTGTTACTAAGCAACGTGGTTACCAAGCAACACTCGCTTCCCAGTACCCTTCTAAAAATGCTCATGAGGACGTTTATACACAAGGTCGTCAGAAACTCGATCTAATGCTTCCACTAACGGACTACCATCAAAAAATGATGTATTTTTTTTCACTGTCAGTCAAAACCATTAACCATCACATCACCAAGGTGTTTACATTGATTACATTGATATTTTTGTCCCGTCGCCTCGGTTAAAACAATCGGTCATTGCTTTTTGGCTGATCTTCGGGTGATGCGTCTTCATCCTGCGACAGCACGCAAAATTCCATCCCAGAACCAAATCCGACACAAAACTACAAACGAGATATCCCCTGGAACAGAACTTTATTGACACCACAATTCATTATAACATTACAATCTTACGCGCGCTCTGATTGGCCAGAAAGCTATGAACTATTTGCACATGGGCTGCACTGCGCGCGCACTATCTTCGTCTTCGTCTTTTTCAAATCGTTCGTTTTTAAGATGGCGACGCATATAACGCGCACTCTGATTGGCTGAAAAATCTATGAACTATTTCTCCATGGGCTGCACGGCTCCGCTTTTAACGTTCTAGGCTCTGTTATAAATCAATTAGACAACAGAAAGCCGCTTGCCCATTGCGTTATAGACGCACTTGAGAAAATATAAAGAACTTTTAACAAACTAGAGTCGCACTCGGCTACGCCTCGTGCCACTCTTACGTTTGTTAATCGTTCTATATATTTTCTTTCGTGCGTCTATGACGCCATGGCGCACGGCTTTCTGTTGTCTAATTGATAAATTTTAGCCTGGGACTAAAGGATGGCCTTCGTGTCTTGCCGGGTAGAAGCAATTCATGTAAATGCTTTCATCATCGTATTTGTTTGGGTGCTTTCCTCCCAGGCTTATTCATCACTGCGGACGAGTTTTCTACGATTTTCAAGTAAGACAGTTACTTGGAGGCTTAGGAAAGACTTGATTTACGTTTACATGTCTCTTCTCAGTACCTCGGACGACATGAAGATCTTTTCATGCAACCGGGCCTTCAACTCGTGCCGTGACAAAGTCAGCCGGGTACAATGTCCATACAAATAGACCCCCATATATAGCTATTTGCACAAACGTTGACCTTTTCAAAATCATCGAACCTAGAAGCTAAAACCAAAGTGGCTCCTGGGTACACTAGTAATATTTGGATTTTCATTTGTTCTATCTATGAATGTGCTGAATAAATGTACCTTGAATACAAGAATTTGTCTCGGTCACTGTTTGAAACGTCCACGTCCACGCGCTTCTTTAAAATCATCTAATCAACAGATTTCCCAGTGTTCATTTCGGTCTCAGCTTCTATGTTTTGAAAGGCTCAATGTTGTGCGATTAGCTGTATGTAAAAGCATGCCAAGCCAGTACTTTGTCTAAAGTCAGGTTGATCTTACACCGAGGCCAAATGTAAACCTCCATGGAAGGGAAAGTCACTCTAGGGGGGAGGGTTGGGATTTTCTTTACAAATACGAGTAAAAACAAAAGAGTGTTGTGGTCTCTTGGTAAAAACTTTTAGTTAACTTATACCAAAGAATTTTATGAGAATACAAATCCTTATAAATCTAATATAGAGATATTTGAAAGAGTTTGTAAATAAAAAGATAAAGCTAGGGAAGATACGTGAATTACTTTTTTCTTTCGAGCACAAATTAATGAATGTGAATCGTCAAGGCTCGAACACATGATGCCAGCGACGTACCGCGTACAATCATTCAGAGCGCTGTGTCGTACTGGATGTATCTACTTGCCAAATCAGTATTAGATTCGTTGTTATTGTTTACGCAGTGATTACAGCATCTCTGTTAGCATTGCACTGCGTGTAGCATTTGTAACTCTTAATTCTATGACTTGTTTTGCAACGCCATTACCAGTTGCTGCGGTAGCCAACGGCGTAGGCCTAGGGCCGGCCGCTTTGTCCGTTTGTGGTTTGTTCGCCCACTCACCGACTAGTAGTACCGACGTTATAGAGCGATTTTATTTAACCCGTGAAAAAATGGTGACTATATGATCTATAGTTTGTACTAGTTGATAACATAAAATATTTCAGATATAACGCGCGCGCTGATTGGCTGGCTACCATGTATATATCAGAGGACAGAGACATGGTTCGCTCAAAAAAAAGTGGAAAATATTTTATAAAAGCAATATAAAACGATCGCTTATGCCTCTGTACTGTGATATAGACACTCTGGAAGATGTAGAGCACTCGAAAAGCAAGAGAAACATTCGGTTATCACAGAACGAACGTACAGAGACATGCGCGCGCGTTTTATATTCCTTAAAAAGAAAGCAATAGGTTCAGAGTCTACTACAATCTATTATGCGTACTATTTTTTTAGGGGTTAAATGAAATCACTATCACGCCGGTCACTGATTGCACACACCCCATTTATAATATGCCTCACTAATGAATACTGATGTGTCAAAGAATCGTAAAAGAGGTCATGGCAAGTTGGAGTATAATACATCTTGGACGAGTCTCGTCGTATAGGTTTGATATATATTATTGGTAACTGAAGTTGAATCGAAAATTCATTCTCCATCAGGTCCTTCACCGGGTCGTTTGTAAATAAGAAACGTTCATTAACGTTAATTTTGAAACAACTTGACAAAGCCCATTTCAACGCACCGGTTGATATGACCCGAAAAGAGATCCTTTTCCTTGAACTTGACTAAGTAGCCTTTGGAATGTACAAGCAATCTGACTACCATTATTTAATACCATTATGTAATTAGAATAATAGTTTGGTACAGTAGTCTTCACATGTCCTACAACACGACCATCCAGTGTGAACTTTGTGATACGAGACCAATCACACACTAGTAAATTATGGTCATTGTCAATAGCCAGACAACGAGGAAACAGCAGCTGACCAATACCCTCACCCTTCTCTCCAATGGTAGAAAGTCGAGATGGTGAGCCATCTTTCATCTGAATCACATGAATCACACCATTACTGTAATCACTCACATAAAACAATCCATCATGTGTAATAGCAGTGTAGGGAAAAGACTCATCCTGATTTGGGACAGTAAAT